>JANTQI010000174.1:0-45061 GCA_032988985.1 Emmonsiellopsis sp. PD_5 | reverse complement strand
CCTACTTGCCAGGCCTTCCATGAACAGCGCTTACCATTACGCCATCCACCCCACCCAAACAGAACCAATAGTCATATTGTATTTCTAGCATCGAGGTCTCCCAATACATCTTTACAATGTGCGTCACATGGTCTATCCTGGGTCTAGTTGCTCAGCATATGAACAACCGATCTGCGAGTCAACAGAATAAGGAATATGGTTTTAAGTCATACGCCGTCCCAGCCGCCTATTGGGCAGCTATGTGGGAGAATATGCGGGAGACCTGCGGAGCTAAACAAGAACAATTGTTTGTTGTTCCGCCACAGCTGCACTCGCTGACATCCACCCCCCCAAACATGGTCTTATATCTACCCTCATCCTCCTCCATCAAGCTCCATTCCCGTCCTCATCCTCATCCTCATCCTCATTACCATCTCTATCTCCATCTCCGTCCCTGTCTCGATCCCCGCACCCATCTATTCTCTGTCTCTGTTTCTGCATGCCATGTCGCCCACTTTCAACCCACTGCCTATATGCCCCAATCCCATTCAGTGGGATGTGCAAGGCCGTATTGCAGAGCTGGAGGCCATGATCCGTGACCCTGCCACCAATGAACTACAGAAGAAAAATCTCCATGCTGCTATCAGCCTATATGGGTCAGGAGACCTCCCGGGACCCTTCAGATTTATCCAAGATGGCAAAGTTATTCCTCATACGGATATTGATTTTCATCGGCCATATTGGGTTGAGGTATTTCCTTCACCTCCCATGATCTATATGCGCTGTTCTTACCCTCATTTCAATCTAGGGTTATGGCCAGCAACTATCTTCACAGGCTGTCATGCCAGTGCCGTCTTCTCAGCCTGTGTGCGACAGTGTAGGTGTTTTTACTTCATCTAGTCCATCATTGTGACTGGCTGGCTTACATTCAATCCGCCTTCAGCCTTCAAGCCAGCAACTGGCGCATCGCATGACATAATCAGTGCCCACAAAGCCAAAGTCTTGGACACCAGGTTAGTTTTTCAAATTTCTAGAGTATCTACTTGGTGAAATTGATGTTTGACAGTGCCCTTGAACCAGATATACTCACGAATTAGGCCCATTCCAGGCCTATTATCCCCTGCGTTTCCAATTGAGACCACCATGCTCAATGACACTGGAAGCAATACAATGACAGTCTTTGATACAGATCTGACTGCTTTGGCCATCCCTTCAACCTACCTTGGGTTGGGCCCGGAAATCCCAATAACAACAGCTGGTGGAACTGTTATGCGGAGGCAAATTACCGTTGAGGTTCAGCTGGTGGATTTTCAAGGCAATCCTGTGTCTGAGTGGATTCAGGAGGTGGGTGTTGTTGCACCAGCAGACCCTGGTGCCTTGAGACTCTCAGGTGATGGCATCAGAAAATCTCTGTACTTTGCAACTGCGCCGGGAAACCAGCATCTGTATGTTGCTGCAAAGAAGCAGGGTATTGTTGACCAGCTTCCAGTTGTTTAGTCTATTTCAGTTATCTGGCCTATCTATGAGTTATGACCCCCCTCAATGACATTCCATATTTTATGTTATGATGTGTTCTGATTATTGACTTTGGGACCCTCATCTGTGAGACATCTGGAAGGGTGTGGGCGATGGCTCAATGTGCAAAAATAAATACTGTGATGAATAGGTGAGGGATAGAATGAGCAATCAGACAGCTGGAATGGCAAGTCAGGAAATGCTGAAGGAGTGCATTACGGATACATGCTGCTCATAATATCGCCAGCTCTTATGAGATAGGAATTGAACAATAATCAGACAATTATTATTGCGGTTCTTATTGTTTTTAGACAGATATCAATTGTAGAAGCAACCCAGTTCAAAAAAATGCGTGTTTAACAGAATTCACGGGTGGTTCGTCGCTCGCAGCGCAATTTTGCACACTGCTTAGCGGCTCGTACAAGAGAATTTGTTATAATGGTGTATTCATTGCTGTGCACTTCCACAAACCCGCTGTTCTCAAGACCCAGCGAATTCTGGTATTTAGCAGACTGGATTAATGGATTTCGGCAAACCCGCCAAACCGCCAACCACCAAGCCAGTCAAACCATTTTCGAGGATTCTTCACCACGTGTTTTCCTGTGGTATAAATAAATTCAGAGTGCCTGGTGCTCTTCTTGCTTTACTTCTTCAACCTCTCTACATTCTACTCAGCAAGCATCTCCTAATCGCGATCTCAACAAGATAAAATCCATAACCGGCATCCACCATGGCAAAACATCACAACCGGCTCGCGAAGCTCGCGCTCGCCGCCTCGCTGCTCACCACCGCGTTTGCAACCCCACTAGACATTTCGCGCCGCGCCGTGCCAACCGTGGCAAAGCCGCTCGATCTGCCCCCCGAGACCTTCGGCGCCTCGATCGAAGGTGTCTCCGTCAACAAGGCCGGTGATGTCTACGCTGTCGATTTCAAGACCGCCTCAAAGAAGACTCCATCGACCATCGGCTTCTTCCACAAGGCCCAGGGCGGCTCCGCGGGCGTCGCCGAACAGACCCCGATTACCGTTGAGCAGGGCGATGCAGCCAACCCGCCTTTCCTTGCCGGTACGCGGTTCGTAAAGGGTGGTGCGAAGATTCTCGTAGCTGGTTAATACACCACATTCCCAGTATCATATCACAAAACATTAATAATATTCCAGACGCCAAAAACCAACGCGTCCTCTCCATCGACGTAAACTCCAAGCAATCAACCACCTTCTGCACCGACACGGGCATGCTCCAACCAAATGACCTCACTATCTCAACAAAGAAGGACTGCCTCATCTACCTCTCCGGCCAAAACTACACCGTCTCCACAGCCGGCGCCGATGGCGACCTCTGGACCTGCGACGGCGCCAAGGCCACCAAATTCCCCGCCGACATCGCAAGTAGCTTGGTGAAGCTGGCGCCCCATGTGTAGTCCTGAGACGCGTGAAGGACAGATATCGGCCTCAACTTTACATCATATTCATCCCGCGCTTTTGCTAACATCTTGGCTATATCTGGTGGTGTTTTGTCAACGGCCCAGTTGTCCGGATACAGGAGAATCCTATCCGGCTTTGTCTGGAGACGATACAGTGTCTCGAAAATCATGAGGGCATTGCAGAGATAGGCCTCCTCGGTAGTGTATTGCGCATAGGCGAAGCGCGACCAGTCGACATCGTCAGTGGACTCCAAGCTCTTTGTAACGGAAATCCGCCGAAGCGGGAGTGACCACGAATCTACCAACAAGGAGCAGGTGGCGATTATTAGGAAAAGTGCGGAAAGAACACGCACAGGTTTGGATCGAAGAGCGTCAATGCAGGTGAACTGACGCATTTTAGAGCCAGCTTCGACGTCGTCTGAAGCCGCAAAAAGAGACTTCATGTTTGCGACGCTTGGTGAGAGAGTGGCCGAAATTGGGAGTGATACGTTATAGGGGCGGGAGGACATTAGCTTTGTATGGTAAATCCTGCCGCCCCCGCCTACTTTTTACCGCCCGCTTGTACCTTGTTGGGCAATATTCATCAGAATAGTACGATTTCTACTTTCCTCTTTTTCCCTTCCCTTTTTGCCCTTTTCGGTGCCTCTTTTCCCAGCGCCCAGTGCCGATTGCGGCTTAGGTCACCCGGGGGTGACCCGGCTGTTCTACATTGTGGAGAACATACAATGCTGATCAGGAGAACGCATTCAAGTGTCCAGGTGAATGCTTGACCTGAACCTGTATTTTACATAACACAGTTCTTCTATTTAAGTTGGAAGATTTCCCCTTGGGTAAGATAGGATTAAATCAACAGGTAATAGCCAGAATGGAATTGGACAACGTTGAATGGCCAGACCTAGCAAGTTGGAACCAAGAGGAAGATGTGCCTGACCACCTAGCAGGTGACCAACTTGAACTGCGGCGGCCTCCTCATGGTTCCCACGGTTGGCTTGCAGAGACAGACCTGGAAATTCCCACATCCTGGAACAGTCTTAACCTTGGTGACAGTGCAGCCTTTCATAGTGTCAACCAAAATGGCCTTGAGTCACTTTCCCTTCCTTCCACAGAATCACTGGAAATGGCAACTACAGAAACTCATTGCCAGACAACCCATACATGTCAATGCTCTGAAAAGTTGCTGCAGCTTCAAAGGGAGATTAAGAGGCTTTGGAAAGAGTATGTGTTCCCTTGAATGGCTTGGAATGTCTAGCTGATGCAGCAAACAGCCTTGACGCTAGAAATCAGTATCTCAGTCTCAGCCCTGTCTAAATTTCATGTTGACTTACTCTGCCATCTACAGTAAAATAGAAAAGCTCTGTATATATATACAAGAGTCTTTGCAGCCTTGGACAGAATCCATTACAGAAAGGATTGGTGATTTGACCAACAAGTGTGACCTGATCAATAAGTGTGACCCACTTGAAGATATGGACATCAGTTATCAGTTTGATCTTGGAAGTCAAGAGGTGCAAATGAAATGATTATTGGCATGGTAGATAACAAATTTAAAAAGTTGACTGTTTTATGTATGCATATACCAGTAGACCCAATTAAAATAATAGTGATGAAAAAGTCATATTTTCCAGCAACCCAAGTATGAGGGCAGGTGGACCTACCTATTATCCATGTTCATTCAACTTGATTTCAGGCCACTACTTGTCAAGATCCTGGTCCTGAATAAGCTCCTGCATACATGTTTTGTCTCCAAGGCATATTTTTGAAATTGAAAGCTACAGGCACAGTCAAGTAAGGTTGTGGGTGTTAAATGGGGAGAAGGCAAGCTGGCTGGCTCATCCAGTTTGCAAGTGGTTTGCCTGGAAATAAGGCAGCCAAAGCCAGTATACTAATGCATGCATGAGTGGGTTCTGTCAACAGGGATTAATTGTGTCACCAAATTATCTCAGCCGCATTGACAAGGCGGTCAGTTGGAGCTTTGCAATAGTTATAAGACCCAGTCATGGCACCTCCAAATACATGAAAGGAAGCAGTCCATGTTTTTAACTTTAAACTGCATTTCTCAGTTATGTGTGCTATTTATTGAGTTTCAAATGCACTATCACTCTTTCATATTTATTTACTAATCCTCCTTTCTGATACAATTTCCCCAAAAAGATTTTATAGTGCCATGCAACCACTATATTATTGATTTGCCTACTTGCCATTTGCAGGAGCAGGAACATGGAAGATGAAGAGGTACTGCTATAAATGCTGATGCCAGTAAGGCTCATACAGTCAAAAAGCTACAGAGCATGTCAAACATATTGGAGGAATCAATGAAAAGGTGAGCACTCTGGGGGGGTGGGGTTGGTTGTAAATCAAAAACTAATTAATGCACTATGCAGAAATGTCAATGACATTGTCATCCTCAGTGATGGCCATGACTCAGTTAACCAGCACGGATTTGAGAATCTCAGTATCAATGATAGGTCAAATTCAGCACTGTCAGACTTCCCCAGTCCTGCTGCCCTGATGAACTCAAGAAAAAGGCCTGCCACTACTATATCTGATGATTTAGATCCTCCTCATCCCCAGGCAGGTTGCATAACTATCAAGGGACTCCTAAACCATGATGATGATGATATCTTTAACAGAGGTAAATTTAAGAAGCATTCTGGCTCAGCCTTCTACCAACTAAATTCAAGCCTAAATGCACATCTTTCATATTGCTTTGCATATAATCCCCCAGTGAACTCAGTTACAAACTTCCACCCCATTCAAAACAATGATTCCCACCACCAGTATACATCTGTCCAGTGAAATCAAAGTTCATCATTCCTGAGTCCCAATCATTCAGATTTCACAAGTTAAAAGGTTTTGTTATTTACAGATAATAATCTATCATTATGGCCAACATCCCCAATGCTTCACCAGCCATAAACCTGGGCTATATCAGAGTTCCAACTTGTTAATAAAGTCCATAATATTTATGGAGGCCTTTGTATGGTTGAAGATAAATGCATTCAGGTAGATCAGAAACATGTTAGAAACCTAAACCCTTCCACTGACAGCCAATGGTGAGTCTTAATTACATTTTACAGAGCCTTATTAAATGAACACCATGACTTCTTTTTAGCATCTCAGCACCCCTCCACCAGTATTGAACTAAAGAGCCTTGCCAGAAAATATATAATGTTTATACAGATGTGGCAGCATGGGATCCATTCATTCCTGAAACTTTTAAGACATTACCTTCTTAGGTTCTTGGACCATATGCTGGCATTCATTTACACTGCATACTTTATGATAGTACTGCTTGTGGAGACTGTCCCTACATTTAAAGAAAGGTGGATTAAGTGCCTTGGTGATCTTGCCAGATATAGGATGGCAGTGGAAGAATATGATATTCAGAACCACAAGGTGTGGGCCAGGGTTACAAGGTATTGGTATAACAAGGCTGCTGACAAGAGCCCTCTAGTTGGAAGAATACAGCATCATCTTGCCATTCTTTTGTGGCCAAACATTGTGCAACAATTGTTCTATTACACCAAGTCTCTTGTGTGTTTTCAAACATTTCCTAATGCTTGAGATAGCATTATGCTTCTGTTCAAGCCACTTCTGAATGGAGATCACTGTGTTACATTCAATGACAGTTAAAAAGCAATGCTTACAGACTTTGTAAAGGCACATGGTACACTTTTCTACCAGAAATCTGTCTTAAGATTCATTGAATTTACAAGCTGACAGACCTCTGCCTTGGACAGTTATATTATTTAAACTGAAAGAACTGGAACTTATAATAACCCTGAAGTTTACATGGGGTCTGCCAACATTGCTGCCATGTTGAAATATGGAAACCAGGAAGGAATCCTCCTTAAAATGTTTATAAATGCAGTAAACCAGTCAGTCCCAGCCAAAGACAAACTTAAGGCTGCAAAGGATTACTGGGTGGATCCCCCACATAACAGTGATGAGGTTACTCCTCTACAGTGTCTGCCCCCCAGAGCCAAACTCTCCATGTCTCTTAACATTCTTTCTTATGGTACCTTCTTAACCTTTCATAACTTATTTTTTGTTCTCACCCATCTCACTGAAAAAAGCTGCCTTCCATAAATCCATCTTTCACTTGCATTTATCTGGAGTTTGGCACTCATTCCCCAGTCTATGGCATACATTCAGAGTGAAATTCCATGGGAGAAGCTTGTTGTCTATTTGAATTATTTGAGTCACCAGGGTGTAGACAAATCTCGGCTTGAATGTGACAGCTTCCCCATCACCAAGAAGGCTAAGCATCTGCCTGAGGATTTCTTGATGCACAGGCTTGTCTGGACTACTGCCTGCTATCTAAAGGATTTTTTCAAGGACTCAAGTAGTAGCAAGGATGAGCAGGCTTTAGAAAGGCCTTCCACTAGACTTGTGTGCTGTAGGCACTGTCTCTGGTACAGCCATCACATAGCATCAGTAAGTCAATAATCCTTATCTATTTTCTTTTTCCTCTCAACTAATAACAGTCATCCTTTTCATTTAGCTTAACCACTGGATTACATTCAACCAAGCTGGAGAAAGTTTCTGGATTACACCATTTAGGGTGCAGCTGGAGAAGACTGCCAAGCACTCTCATATGTTTGCACCAGTGCTAATGCCTGCAACTGTGGAGATCCCATTGCATTAAAGGAAGGGCAATAATGTAAATATAGCCAACGCACCATCTGTATGATCCATTCATCATATGGGTGAGCTGATAATGAAATGGGACACTGAGGGATTACAGGCTTAAATAGAGGCATTATTTCCAGTGGATTTGAATTCTGCATCTTCCTTCCCTATATTCTTCCCTACTTTAGAGTTTACAAGTCTGTTCAATTCTTTTTTCTTTACTTTTCAGTGTTTCATTAAGTGTGATATCTGAACTAAATCAGGTGGCTACTGTTTCCTTCCAGTGCTGCGGCTGGGAGGGTGTTGGCAAGCCCTAGCAGGCTGCTAATAGATATCCCTCCCCTCCCTTTTATTGTTTTTCTTTTTTTTTTGTTGGGCAGTGGTTCAGATATCAAATATCAACAAGTCTAATCACTAAAAGCTTATGAAGATAGCTAGGGTCCACAGCAGGCAGTAGGAATACTGCAATACAGGAAGCCTTCATAGACAGCAGCACAGTATGTACAGAAGTAGTAATATTCCATCACTCATGCCTACACTTCCAGCTTCTTGAAGGCACAAGTAGGGCATTCTGTAGCATCATATAAAGAGGATGCTAAAAGTATGATAATTCTATACATAGCACTCAGGGTCCTTGGATACTTAAAAGGCATGTGACAAACCATTGTCAATCTGAATACAGGGACTCACCCAGACATCTATGCTGCTCCAAAGTATCCCAATCAGCAAAAGAAATGCTATTATCTAATACATTTCCCCAGCTTTGAATGAGATCCTGGGCCCCTTTAATTCTCTAAGCTGTAATATTTGGTTCTTAAACCATTTCTCTGTTCCTTCCTAAACCCCTCCTTACATTATTACTTTATAGGACCTGATTACAGAGTTAATTGCCATAACCTAACCATGAAAATGAATCAAAGGATCCTCTTTCCTAAAGGCCTCCCTTATTCTTTCATGATATACAGCTTTGAACTGGTTAAGTACCTGCTTGGAAACAGTAATATCATATTCACCATATCCTAATGCCACCACTGCTGGAATGTCTTTAATCTGAAAGCCTTCATCTGAAAGATTTTAGTTAATAATGGATTATTCAGTCCATGAGATCCAAACACACTCCAAAGGACCAGACACTAAATGCTGTAGAAATTAAAAATATGTTAATACTCTTTTAAGGCTGACTTACATCAGGATGGAGTAGAGGCTTGCCATCAGCAATAGTAGCATGATTGGCTTCAATATCCTTCTCTATATCAGCTGTGTTTTTCATAAACAAGTGAACAGCAGACATACTGGCCTGCAATCCTTCCATAGAGGATCAGATTCTGCCATAACAAATGATATAGGAAAGAGGGTGAATTGGTGTTACAGTGACAAACCGGGGAAAGGAAATGATCAAGGTGTAAAGAAAAACCGCTTGCTTGATCTCAAGTCAAATCAAGAATTCAGGATTCAATATAAATAACAAATGGAAAGGGTAAATAGATTACTACTCTGTGTACTCCATATGGAGTACAATATGTACATACAGTTACTTGCTTACCCACTGCAGCAGGTGGAAAAGTGATAGGTAATAATAATAACAGATTGAATAATAGCTTTCCTCTGTTTGTGTCAATCTCAGTTTGGCTGACCTGAGTGGATGGGCCACTATTTCTGGACTAGAAAATAGGTATAGCATTTCTCAAAAATAGGAGGTACCTAAAGAACCCTGTGGACCCATATATGGGTGACTATTACTAGCCCAAGGGGCGGCTGAGACTCATATATGGGCCGCTATTTCTGGATGAGCCCAAGCCAGGTCAAAACACCTTGAGCAACTCCCCTTCCTCATCTCTAAACAACACACCTCCTTTCATACATGTATAATTTTTGGTTGACTGTCTCCCATGACAAGGAACAATGGAACATAGACATTTATTCAACTTTCACAGCAGTAATGCTGAGTATATCACATTTCTTAAATCTAAGCTAATAAATATTAAATGCTAACAGAATGCAGCTCATGGTCCCATTGGCCATCATTTGAAGCAGAAGCAGTGGGAAGTGGACTTGAATAATTTTTTACAGTTAATTCCACCTCTGGGCAAATGGGTGCAAAAGAGGATAGACACTGAATTTTCTACTATTAAAAGGAATTGGATTGCCATACAGACTCTTTTAGGTCAATTAATAGAAGGCATTTCCATGCTTCAAGAGAATACATGGCTCCCTGAGTTCATCCTGACACATGAACAGGAAATGATTTCAAGAGGGTGTGGTTATAACAGTTTGCCAATTATTTTTGAGGAGAATGGAATTTTCACTGTGTTGCTTGCCAAGTTTCATCAGCTGGTGTTCATTAGTTATTGCACTGTTTTGCTATCAGTGGGAAATTCAGAAGAGACAATCAACTGGATGATGCATTACTATATATCTAGTGATACAGGCACTAAAAACCTGAAGCAGTATTGCTTGGAATGCCTCCTTATGAATAAGTGTGTTGCAAGTTTATTGGAACAGGGTTGGAGTCACAAGAGTTAAGAGGTCTTTCTTTTATGTTCATCCAGAAATACTTTTTCTGATATACTGTTATTACCATTACTAATTAGATTACTTCAGATGGCCAACCCCTCACCCAGTACAGGCACTTTGTGGACGCACCAATAGAATGCCATAAGAGGTTTGTGGAGTGATTGGGATAAGTAAATGGCCCTATAGAGTACAAATGAATACCTTACTGTATTCTAAGTATCATTAAGGCCTATACTGGTGAAGACATCAGGTGAGCTGACCCCATAATGGCATAATATTTTTAATTACATTTCCTAATGATCCCAGATTGAAAGAAATATCTGTTTGTCTTGGTTATAACTCTGAATTGATCTCTCAAATCCATTACACCTTCTTCAGTCCCTTCAATCCTTTCAGTCTGTTTTCAGCTGTTTCCCAACAAAGAGACAGTCAAGCTCAGGGGTTAATTGGAAGTCACCCTGCATGATTGTATAATAGCTGAGAACCACTTTGATTCATTAACTGCCAGCTAAGATATGTGGATTCACCAATTCTATTTTAATTGGAATGATATATATGTTTTCATGTAACCAATCAATAGTCTCTGTCATTAAGAACTGCCACAGAGTAAAGCCCCATTCCTCCACTAGTTAGTGATGTATGCCTTGTAATTGTAACTACTAATACTTACTTCAGGTAATTCCATGTGCTTAAGCAAGGCCAGAACATAAGGCTTAATATTCCTCTCTGAATATTTCCAGCTACTCTTTGCATTAATGATAAAATCCTCCAGCTGTTTTGCTCAAGAAATCCACTCTTCCAGTGCAGTTTAAGATTCCTCTGCATCATTATTAAGTGGGATCAGTGTCATAGCCATGGCAGTTTGCAAGGGCAATGGGTTGGGAAGCAATCAGATAGCACATCAACTATATGCAGGAGAAGCCATCTGTTGGGAAAAAAGTTAGCATGTGTAGGCAACATCTGTGAGGAAACAGAGTTTTTGTTTCTTTTTTTACCTATTTCACTTAATGCAGTAACCTGCTGCAGTGAGAAACACTTAATGAAGTGCTCAAGAGTGCAAAATATAATGAGGCTTTCTTATATTCCAAGTAGTCAAAGGAGGGGTAAGGAGGGGTAATGAATGACACCTTAAGGGCCATACAGAGCTGCTCTTAGTGCTTAGTCACCCACTGAGGCTGTTTCAACCTATTTTGTACTCCCACAGGAATAGTGAGTGAGTGGGGCTGCAAGTATGTTCTTCAAGTTCAGTTAGATGCACACCCCCCCCAGCTAATTGCCCCCTCAGCATGCTATACCTATCTGGGAGTATTAAGCAAGTTAATGAGGAAGGTGCAAATAATAGACTATTAAGTCTATTGGTTTAGTGTCTTCTAAAAAGGGGATAGCATGTTAGAGGGGGTGCAAAGTTAGATGCTTATTTCTCATGTCAATGATGCCTGATAAGCAATTTTTATACAAGGTTACCAAGTCCTCCACCTGGCCCTCCACCTTAGGCAGCCTGCCTGCCAGCACTGAGTCTTTGAGTGTGGCAGTTCTGTTATTATTTTTAGACTGTGGCAGTTTTGCAATCTTTAGCAAGTCATGGTAGTTTTGAGAAGGATGATCATTAACTGTGGTAATTCTGTAATTAGGCAGTAATTATATAACACTGCACTTTGGATATACACACTGCAGCTAACTTTCTTTGGTAATAGCATCATATGGCTTGTACCATATAATTTGTATGGTAAAAAACATAATTTCTGATCACTGAATGAATCTCACAAAATCCAACAAGATTTCTGCCTCCTCCAACCACTCCCTTCCCACTGCTCAGTGTGTCTGGCTCAGTGCTTGGTGCCCATCCCAACCCCTGGCTGAGCAGCTGGGAGTTCCAGTATAACAGCTTCTTACAGAGCAGAGCCCACTCAACTGAGACCCCCAGTGGGACTCTCTGCTACCAGTATTATAGACTGAGTGTTACTCATCAGTGGGAGCCTGAGCCTCCCTTCACCTGGATTTGCTGAGGCACTGACAGCAGCATTGCCTGTGACCCCCCTACCTACCACCTCAAGCAGCTGCCTGCCACTCCACTTGGAGGGAGTTATTAACCTGGGCCTCTAATTGTATGGTCTAGTTGGTATCTTACCTTGTTAATTCCATCATTTTAGGTGTTAGGTAGTGCCCCAGGCATTCCACCAGCTGTCAATAACTTATCATGACAGTGAGTGGCAGACATATTTTTTTTGTTTTTATGAATATGCAGATTTGTCATTAATGCATGAGGAATGATGTTTTCCACTGTACAAATTATACTGTACAGCCCATACTGCACTATGCCTAAAAGAAAGTTGGCTGCAGTGTGTATATCCAAAGTGCAGTGTGTATATAATTACCTGAAACAGACTCAGATGGGCAGTGACATCTGAGGGAAGTGCATGAGACATGGAATTTCAAATTTCCTATGCTGTTTAGGTTATGATTTCAAGATGTACAGCCATCAATTTTCCTGCTGAATTCTTTACTCAGCCATTTTTTTTCTTTGTTTTCAGATAGGAATTGAACTCATACAAACTGGCAGGTACTATACCATATTTTAACTGGAGGATTCAGTTGATGATTCTGGGGAAATAACATGGTATTTATCTATCTCATGATTCTCATCAGTCTTCTACTGTGTTTTAATACTGAGGGAAACTGGCCAGAAATCAATTGGATAGCACATTAACTATATGCAAGGGGAGGAGAAGCCACCTGTTATCTCATGAATAGAAAAGTTAGCATGTATAGGTAACCTCTGTGGGGAAATAGGGTTTTTTTTCTTTTAATACCAGTACTAGTAGTATTTCACTCAATGTAGTGGCCTGCTGCATATCAGCACCATGCATATCAGCTCAACTGGCTAATGTAGAAAAGCATGTACAATGTATATACCTGTATAACCCTCTTACATCAGTATGCAAAACAAGATACATAAGCTCCAGGCTATATCAAAAAATAAAGGGTCTACTGAATTTCTCAATTTTCATTTATTTCATTATGGTATGAAGCAAAATTTCCTCTATAAGTCCACTGTTAACAGACTTCAGAAGCAAGCAAAGTCAAGTGATGCAGCCACTGACCCATAAATTGAGCAATGTCCCTCTTTTGTTGGTCTCCAAGCTTGTTCAATGGAATGATTTGACAGGTTATCTTTCCCACTAACATTATAAATGCAGGATGAGACTCCAACCTGTTAGTGTGATGAATAAGGTATCTCCTTCTTTATATATCATACACCAGTGAATGCGCATTTTGATTGGAATGGAGTTTGAGACTGGGCCCTGCTGCAGGCAGATCAAGTAAGGACACAGGAAACCACATTGAGCCACCAAAAGTGGACACAAAGACCTTTCCTTTACATGCTAAAGGAGTGGCATCTGACTAAGCCCTTCCACTGTGTAATGAGATGCAAACTTAGCTTAAAATGTATAGTGATAACTATGACATATAATAAATTAATGGGATAAGTGAGGTCTGGTAGAGTCCATTAATAGTGACCCATATATGGGTTGCTATTTCTGGACTAGCCTAAGCCAAGCACCCAAAGAAACCTCCAGGCTCCTCTCCCCCACTCAGCCACTATGGGGGAGTGAGGTAAGTGCAAGTATACTTTAACTTCAGAAATAGTGACCTATGGGCCCAGGCTGCTATCAATATGAAGAATAATCCATGATAAAATGAAGACTTAATTCTTAAACAAGATATATGTTGGTTCAAACTACATTACTTAGTTAAAGCCATGTCAATCCACCAATATAAATACATGATCTGTAGAGAGCACCCCTGCTGACTTCCAACTACAATTGGAGTCAGAAGTCAGAAAAAAGAAAAGCCATACATTCTCTATATTTGGTTTCCTAGATTTGAGTTTCTGTTTGATGTTACCAGTTCTCCAATCCCTCTCATACCTCAACAAACAACTGTTATCAATAATGGACTCCTCCCTGTGCTTCAATGTTACTGGCACCAGCACTGACACAGGTGAATTTGGCTAAAAGGGTGAGCTCTGGCCTGCCATCAATCAATCTCATATCCCTCTGCACCTCAATGTGATCTTGTTTGCCAATCTATGAAAGGTAGAGTGAGAGCTGGAGGGTTATTGTGCCCAAAAAAATGGGTTGAACAAAGTGGGGTGAGTAAACTGTGATTGCACCATTATTGGAAGTCAGCAGGTGCTCTCCATGAATCATGTATTTGTATTGGCAGATCATGGTTTCAACTTGGTGATCTCATGTGTACTCTTGCATGCAAAGCTTTTGTAGGTGGGACCAAGGGACCTAGGTTGCTATTTACTCATATATCTCTGGACTAGCTGGGAGTTAGAGGTAATCCCTTGCTTAGGTCAGGGCCTTGGGCTGCCAAAAAAGTTTCAATTCCAATGGTCTGTTTTTGTAAAGCTAAAATGCCCATTGTATTTTTCACTTTGCAGATTGAATTTCTACAATCAAAATTGAATATATAGATTTGACTTTGTTTATCAGCTCTTGATCATTTGACTATCTAAAGGCCTGACACTTGCTATCAGCATCCGCTCTATATTGTCAAAAGCTCGGCTGTTATTCACACTAAGCATATGCCCTAAACCTTTCAATTGATTTTCATGCTACTATTTACTCTAGCCCATTATGGCTGTTACAAAAAGAGTGCTCAAAAACGGCAATGGAGCCGATAAGCCAAAGAATGGTGATGAAGTTGTGGTTGACTACACTGGGTATCTTTATGACCCAACGGCTAAGGATTTCAAGGGAGACAAGTGAGTTTGAACATTTTCGAAGCCGCTTTAGGCAAAGAGGATGAAACATTGACTTTGGAGCTACAACAGATTTGATTCTACCGAAAAAAGAGGAGAGTTTCAAACTACAATTGGCATTGGAAAAGTCATTCAAGGTATTATTACTATTTCGTTTTCAGTCCTGGAGCACTGGAGATCATACAATGGGAGCATCAAGATTCCTTGGGCATCAGGCTAATTCGGTTCGCCAAAAAGGTTGGGATGAGGCTGTCGTTAACATGACCCTGGGCGAAAAGAGTATACTGACAATATTGAGGCGCGCAATAGTAATGGGCAGACACCACTTGCAATGGCCTGTATGCACTCCCCTGTAAATGTCGAGTATATCGAAGCTGGCCAGCATGTGGTGCGCACCTTGCTTGAGGCTGGAGCCAGCATGCACTCTCAAGATAACGAGGGATTCACTCCGTTTCAAGGTGCTACCCGTGATATCGGTTATAGCGCAGGGAATGTCAAAGTCCTCGTGGAACATGGAGCCGATATCCACGAGAGAGATACGGCTGGTCGGACGGCTCTCCATCATGCGCTCTCCGGCTCGTCAAATACAGATATCGCGACAATCACATATCTGATGGAACAGGGCGCAGATGTCAACGCGATAGCCAACGACGGTATCCCCCCACTTCATATGGCAATGAGGTGGCATGGTGCTCTTCGTGGCAACCCTCCCCCCTATAAGCTTCTACTATGGAACGGCGCGGACCCCAACGCACGGGATTCTGAGGGTCGCGTTGCTCTTCAACTCAGTTGGGATGTCGATGTCTGGAAACCCCTTCTTCAAACGGGCGCGAGGGTGGACGAACGTGACGCTGAGGGCCGCACAACGCTTCATCGTTTACTATCCAAACCATACGACGACTATTGGGGTGACAGAAAGCGACTTTCGCATGTTGCACTCCTACTAGCCTATAAGGCCGATGCAAATGCCACGGACAACAACGGATACACTCCATTGATGTATACTGTGCAAAACCCAGTGGTCTCCGAGCCTGGGCTCACCAGGTATATTATGTGGATTCTGATGCATTTCGGCGCGGATCCACGCATAAAAAGTTCCCAAGGGTGCTCTGCGTTTGACATTTGCGCGAATGCTGATGTCAAGAAGATGCTGAATGAATTGTGCAAGGCGCCTCCTCGTTTAAACACAGACAACAGGATATTTCGCCAAAAGCCGGAAGAGGAAGAGGAGGATCTATTATATCTCTTGGGGAGACTGTGCTTGGCAATCTGAACCATCCAAGCCATTTCAGGGTATCTCTTTTCCACCGGTTTACCATGGAATGTATGACCATGTTAATATGTGCCCTAGGGCCTTTCCTGAGAACAGGATTTCAACCCGCCCAATCAAAAAACCCCCCTCTCAACCAACCTTTCCTCCTCCTTCTCCACAATATGCTCAACAGCATTCCTCTTCTCTGTGAGAAAAACCACAAAGCTGCCATCTTCCGGCTGTGAGGTATCAATATATCACCACCATATTCGCTCGGGATGAACCTTTACCTTTTCACCTTCGCAGCCGTAGCCGCCTTAAAGGCTGTTACCTACGCAGCGGAAGCAACCAAAAGTGCCTACGCTCGAAACCGCCGCACATCCGCCTGACAAGGAGCGAGTGCAGAGTATTCGCCATATTCCACTTGACGGAGAGTAAGTGGCAATGTGGCCTTTGACGATGACCAGAGAAAACGTCGCAGAACAACGAAATATCATTCAAGACCGGGGACTCGCGTAGCGCCAATATTGCCTCCGGCCTGTTGCAATGATGGAAAGGAATGGTGGTTGGAATTATGTAACCCCTTTTCTTGGCTGCGGGCAAGCCACAGGTCAGCCACTGAGAAGGTAAGTTAAGGCACAAAATAGAACCAACGAGAAGTCTACCAGGGGGGAGGCAAATAACTCCATTTTTATTTATTTATTTATCTATTTATTTGGTTCCCCGGCTTCTGCTACCGCTATTTTTGAACACCCAACTTTAATGGTTCTATGAGCTTAGGTGTTCTTCATTGGCTACAATCGTATAAATATGCACCGAATGGAGGAGTATGAGGAGCCAGTTAAATTCAGTTGTCTTTCGAACTTTGAGAATCTGTTAAAACCTGAAGCTACAACATAAAATTTCATGAAAACTGGGTAAATAAATGATGAATTGTTTGCGTTAGAATTTAACAGGAAGAGAGCGGAAATGAAACTCCTGTCTGACAACCAAGGTAGACATTGTAACGAACGTTAAAAGGAAAAACAGTATCCCCTTCCTTCGGCCCGAAAACCATGGTCGAATAGCTGACAAAACGACGAGAATGCCCCTGCGAGAATGCTCCTCCACGGCATGACCCGAAAAATAGTTGCGGATATTAGGCAAAGGGCAAATGCCCAAGCTAAGTCTGCTTCCAATACTTGTCGGCGAACTTTTCCAACTCCTCGTTTCTAAAATCATAGTTAACTCTCAGCAGATATTTCAAAACTTGTGCGGAAATATTTTACCAGCAAAAAGTTTAAGAGGTGCAAGGTTTCATACTTTGCTTCTGGGTACTGAGAAACACACTCGCGCCCCTGATACAAATCTTCAATTATTTCCCACATTTCTTCGGCTAACGCAGTAACTAGGGATATGTTAATATAAGACTGTGAATTCATGCTGAGTTTGACCTATAAACAAGAGGAGGAAATCATTAATTGGAAGGATAGAACTCATCTGCTTGCCTTTAGCTAGATAATCATCTTTTAACTTGTACCTCGTATTAAGAGCTACAAGAATATCTGATTCAAGCTTAGCTCTTTTTTCTAAAGGCTTCTTGGCCCAGTTCTCGCCACCAACCTGCGGTGAAGGGGTGGCCATATTGCGGAACTCTGGATCGGGGGGTGTATATATTGACGTTGGAGTTAAAGACGGGGGCGGATGAATATGAGAGAGAAATAAAGGGCAGATTCAATTTTCGGGCACAGAATGAATCCTACCTTTGATTCAGTTTAATAGACCGGAATCGGGAGAGGCTACTGGGTTTATAAATGATTTCCTGTTACACCAACTCTTGCTGAACTTATGGATGGAAAGAAGGGATATTCCAGTGCAAGAACAAAGTGGAATACTGCGTATTAACTGATGTCCAACTAAAAAGGATCATCCCTTAATTGTCATACCACAGAGTGTCAATCTTCACATCTGATACACTATGGTGTATGCCGCATGAAAGGATGAGACGAAAACATACATCCAACAAAAGAATTATGTTGGTGGTGTGGTAAGGATGAAACTAGAATCTTCAAAGAAAATACGGGGCTCCTGATGATAGAGGCGAAAGGTCGTTCCCGGCCTTCGAAGACGCCCTGTTTCGTATAACACAAGCAGCGAACATAGTGGAATTAAATAAACAAATGAGATACCGGTCGTAAACATGTGAAAAGGGAAGATGCTTGCCGCCCGTCACGAGGTTTTTGATTCGACTTTCAGTAAGTATTGATCGGGTGAAAGCTGCTGAGCGCGGGAGTCGGGTTCTAGTTCGGCCAACACTACTATTTCTTAGTATGTGTAGTACCGTGCCGCCTGCACACTTTCGAAGAGAACTTGAAAATCGGACAAATGAGCTTTTGCTAACCTTCAATGTAACTGTGCTACAATTTCTTTAATCTCATCCAGTGTTTTGTTAAGATCAGCCTCGGTTAGACTCTGCGCATTACTATATCATGATGTAGTTAGCCAGCAGACTCGAAATATCACTTTAATATGCAGAAAACGAAGAACTGTATGGAATGTAAACCTACTTTTCCTCCTTCAGACTGGCCATCATCTCCTTGAAAGATTCCAAAATCTCTTGTTGCTCTGCCTCTGGGATCTGTAATTTTTCGAAAAGCTTCTTCGCGGCCTTTTTTCCAAGCTTTTTAACCAATTTCTTACCTACGGTCTTAGGACGCCATTTATCGGTCCATTTAGCTTGGCTCGAAGACTCCGTATATTGCGTGACTGCCTCGCCTGTTGTTCCAGGATGGATGGCTGCGGAATCCGAGTTTCGTTCCTGCGAAGGTGTCGAATCTGTATTTCCATTTTTCAAGGAGGCCATATTGGAATGGGATGGGTAGAACAAATCGCTTAGTATCCGGCCAATAGAGTAGGTTAAAATCGCTCGACAAAAATGGGCATGAATCCAATGTATATGGAATAACAGTAACAAGTAGAAGATGATGGGTTCTTATCTCCTTTTATTGCCAATAACTAGAGAATCCAGGGTTGAATATTCAATAGAGTCATTATATAATTATGTTTCATGGGACAAAGCATACCGAAACGCCTAGGACGCATTGTTTTATTTCAATGAAATAATTTCTAGAGCTTGGTTTGTTTCCAGATTGTTTCATGAGGTTGATAGAGATAAAGAAATTTGCCAACAGCATCAGTAACCACAAATAGTAATAATAGAATTTGACAAACTTACAAGCGTTTCGTTGCACTAGTAGTTTAGGGGGGCTAAATATCACACATAGGCTGGAAGGGCTCTCGTGCAGATTACATGGTAGTTATATTGCCAGATACTTGAAATAACACTAAGCCTAAGCAGCGAAGAAATACCGGCAAAAAGTATTAATTTAAAGCATCTAGATAGCTAAACAGTAAACGATTGAACTGGAAATAATTAGGAAACATAAATGAGTGACTGTCCTCCACTAATAACCTTTTCCGCCAGCACCAGGCCGGAACGAATGCCCCCTACCCCAATGAAACCTTTCCGTTGACTGAAGGCAAAGCGAGATCGAGGAGGGAAAACTAAGAACGCCTGTTTATCATTCCCCGCGGAACACAGTGATCAGGCACAGCTGGGTGACTATCAGCGGCTGATGATATGAAATGCCACGAATCAACATATAATTTGGACGGATTTAATAAAAGGAGGGTAGGCTGTTAAGTAATGTACTCACCATTGGGCTTCCTCTGCTGTAGAATCTTAATTTGAGCTTTGGGATTGCTCTTCAGGCTCTCCAGGAGCAAACTGATTCACAAGTTTCTCACTACCAGTAATCAATCCTACTGTTAACAGAAGAATATGAACGGTTGCCAAAGCGCGCTCCGCATTTGGGCTTGCTAAAGTATTATTTTATGTTAGATTATGTACTAACAGACGGCTAAAAAATTATGAAAGGAGTCAGACTTACATTTATCCAATAAATCAGTTAGTTTCCTCAGACGGTCCACTGGGTACTCAGGGCCCAGATAGGTATGCATTGGTTCTCCTGACAACATCAGTGGACCGTTTAAGGCTTCTAACTCGCGTTTAGCCGCCTCGGCCTTTCCCCGAAGCCCATGAAGCGCCTTTTCCAAGTCCGCCACGGCTGACAATTGGGCCGTCTCGATAATATTGGGGGGCATAGTCGATTAATTAGTAATGAAGCGAAAGGCAGAAGTATAATAAGTGATACGTTTATAACGGGGAAATCAATAAGTAGACTGAGATTGAGAAGAAATGTGTATGAAGATGGATAAAACTGGCGGAAATCGTCCCTATTTATAACCGTAAAATGACAAAAGTAATTCTTTATATAGCCCCAACCTAAGAGCATATAGAAAGAAAACTGTCTAGGGGCAGAGTTTGTTGGCAATGGAAAAAGAAACTGTAGTTAGTCTAGGAAGCAGGATATGTGTAGCTTCGATATGATTCTGGCAGTAATCATTACTTCATGAAAGGACATCCTATCCCAGACAACATGAACGCAAAGAGCTTGTTTCAAATAGGGTCCAGGGTGGCTGACAGCTTCCCCAGCAAAGAAATAGTGTCAGGGGGTAGATAAAAAGAAAGAAGGGCAAATGTAAACAAAGTATACATCCAGTTTCCTCACATCAGAAACAGGACGACTTAGAAAGAAGTAGAAGATGATACTTCTTCCGTTGATAAATGTATCAGCAGGGCCATGGTTGAGGACAAACTTCTTCATAACAGAGACGGAAGATGTCTTTATAAAAGATATCTTATTGCATAGCGAACTCCGAATCCGGCCCGATCAAAGGATGTTGGAATGGCATCAAGTTCGGGTCGGGTCACATAACCGCAGGACATCCGACGTTCTTTCATCGTGTGGCCGATTCCATGGCAGTTATGTCATGGCACAGTACTGTGTTGTTAACTAATAGGGCGGTAACATTCACATACTTAAGGAGAGCCCACACTACTCCCGAAGTTCCCTGGAGGTTTGTTATTGAATTTTATGGAAGTGTGGTTAGATGATGCGTAGTTGGAGGAGGGAATATCGGAAGGGGAGCAAGTGTGGTCGAAATAAGCTTTGACGTGCGGATCACGTGTATGTTGACCCACTTGGACGACCAATCATCTAGCAGCTCCTCTCTTAGCGTCCGATCCTCAAAGTTTAGTTTATACTCGAACTAGATCTCTGACCTTCATATTTTTCAGGCTTCAAGGAGTTTATTAAACTAATGAAATATAATCAGTATACTGGGTATATTGTAATTGTTTTTACATGACTATGAAATGGATTGTTTAAAGAGATAGGTGTTGCTTGGGAGAATAGAGGCAAAGGAATTAAGGTATTCAGCTGTATAATGAAAGGCAGTCTATGAAACTCGCCCTCACACATTCCAGAAACTTCAAAGACTAGATATTTTCTGTGTCTGAGGTTTGTGTCTCCTTCCCCTCCCTTTCATGGACCCGAGGTTAACAGCCTATTTTGGGACCACGGAAGTGGATCCCCCCACTGACCCCTTTTGGCAACTTGCCTTTGCCAACTACCAACCACGCGGTCTTTTTTAAATCCGTACATCTATAGCAATGCATGAAGATGTTGGGGCATATTATAGGCAGCCCAATTCTGGATTAGCCAAGACCCTTTCAGTTACTGTAGTTGGACCCTCCTCCTCAATCCATCTGTCCATTATTTCCTGCGATATTCCAAACACCCCTTGGTAACTATCTCTAATACATACTTAACTAGAATAGTGCATGGAATGTTTGTATATGCCACCTAAACTTCTCTGCACCTGGCTGTTAAAGCTAAGTTTATCAACTCTGTAGTAAACTGGATCTTTATTAATACTCTTTAACGCCGCCGTACTCGATCGCGGTACCAAAAGAAACATGAAGCCAAAAGAAACATGAAGGCAGAAAAAACAATAAAACTAACACGGGAGCGTTCTTAAGCATGTATCAAACATCAAAGACGACTGGACATGAATTGTTTCCGCCTGGAGAGTAAAAGCCAAAAGAGTGTCACAAAACGTCCTTCGTCCCATAGCCATATGGATAGAATACCACCATTTTCAACTGGTATGCGAGTGTATAAGTCGAATCGCTATTCTGTACGGATGGGCAAGCTGACTGCATAAGGATCTTTCTATTCTTCCGTGTCAGTTAGCTTTTTCTTCGTTTGTCCCAACCCGAGAGAGGTAAATCAAATAACGCTCACCTCACTGAAACGAGGAGAATCAGCAACGTTTGAACCATATAGGATCAATTCCGCTTATCCTCCTTCTTGGGATTATCCTTGGACCTCTCCCTCCTGATTAAGGCTTCGTTCTCGATGGCATGGTTGATCGTCTCCTGGACTTGGTCTCTAATCCTCTCTAATAAATGTTAGTTTGCAAGCTAATATTTAGTAGGCCCTCTCTGTTCAATCACAGGTTAATTTGGTAAGGATCTATTGCTATCCCCGTAGCGATGCACACTTACCCATTGCTCGGACCCTGTCCTCCAGCTCTTGGTATCTTCTCTCCAAGTCTGCCATTTGTGTCTGTATGTGACGTGCCTCCAAAACAATAGGGGCAGTGGATTGATTCTCCTCGGCGCCGTTATCGCGACAATGATGTTCCTGGTGATTTTCTTCTGGGGATCCCTCCTTGCTAGACATGTTTGCGAAGTTGGATGAATATCTTGGATCAATGTAAACTGTCTGGGTTTGAAAAGCGTAAAACGGCGGAGGATAGATCCAGTAATCAGTGGAAACTACCTGAGTTTGAAACGGGTAAAAGGAAACGGGATACGTCGAGTGAAATCCGCTGAACATAAGTGGGATTGGGGGTGGAGTCGTAGAGGAGAAGGGGAAAAGAAAATACAGGACAATGTTTACACAACGCAAGGATGTTTCCACTTGGAAGGCTCTAACCTTCCTCTGCAATGCATGTTGTGTCTACTGCTGACTGTTAACTTTTACAGAAAGCGCGGATAGTAATACATTCCAGCGCATGTACGGAAGCCAGGAGTGACAAGTTGACAGGCGCTATCACTACTTCCAGGAAAACGGAAGGACTAGACGATTGCATCATAGAATAGAGACTGATATTCGCGAAGTGTCTTGAGGTAAATATAGAGGAGATGGCAATGTCCGTTGGATGGCAATAGTATATTAATTCCCCACCATAACGTACACATTCCGTAAGTACAGATTCGTTTCTGCATAGGGAAGGAAGATAGTGGTTGTCGAAAATACACGATATTTAGGCAAAGGAAAAGAAGAAAATGAGATGTCAATCTGCAGTGCGAGATATAAAAGAGTTGACTCCAGGAAACCTCCCCCTCCCCTTCCCCTTTTTTTGACAGGTGGAGTTCACAACCGAAAACGCCGCGGATTTCTTTTACTAAAGACCCTAAATCAGTTAGTAACCGCTTAATATCGATTCCACCCGGGTATGCATGGGGTATGGATGACAGTTAGGCGTACCAATAGAAATTGCGGCATTCGGTACCTCCTCGATACAATGTTTCCGTTGGCATACGACGATCAAAGTCCCCGCGTGCGGTAGGATAAAACACCCTGCCCTGCTCTCCGAATTGACAAACCGTTTGTATCTTTTCATTCTTCGCGTTCGTGGCCGTGCTATAAATAATAATTTATTCCGAAGTGTCCAAGCGTAAATTCGATAAGGTAGTCATAATGGGGAATTTTGAGGTGGACGAAAAACTAACCATCTACTATTACCAATACCCTTCTCTCTTTTCCATTCGTCTCTGCGACGCTGCTCTTTAAATCTGACTTGTTTCAATCTCCTGTAATTCATCCTTGGTCGTATAATCTCCAGCAGAAGATTTGAGCGAGAGGCCATCATTTTGACAGGGAGGCATAGGAACCTCCTTCATCCTTCGTCCCGGGAGCTTCGGGCCTCTCAAGAGGAACGTATGCTGTTCTGCCATCTCCTTGAGCTTGGGACGAAAAATCACAAAGTAAGCAATAGCCTATAGGTATAGTATGGCTGAGAAGGAAGTGGAAGTGAAACTGAGGTACAAGATATTCTTCACTGACACTCCCAATCTCCCGCCTGTTTGCTGAGTTCATTTCGGGGGTTGGAGATCACCGCAACATGTGGACAAATCTCATAGCCACTTAATCCCGACACCACAATGCCCCGATCCAACCATTCCCAACAGATTGACAATGACCGGATAAAATTGGATTGTAGCGCCGGTCTCCCCCATGCTATGGCATATAGCGTATTCCCTGCCATCAATTGTATCATCCGGTATGTCGCGGTGCAACAGTAGTAATTAATCTTACATTGGAGAAATAGTGAAGTATTAGGTAGCAGAAAAACACCCAGGAGTGCTGAAATCACCTGAAGTTCATTCATGGCTGATGCAGTTAACAGAATCCACAACGGTTGTTGCCGATTAACATGAGGATTTCTGGGATTATTGGATGAAAGTCATGGTTAGGCAAACATTCTCTAGATTCCGATAGGTAAACCCCGAGGAAATGCCTAGAAATCGAGTGGAAGGATCCGACGAACCGAATTTGACACCCCAGCGTTCTTGAAACTTGAGTTCTAGGCTTCTTCAATCCAATTTCCCTGGGAGAAGGGGACAGAATCATTTAGGTCTAAACTAAGGGTTTAAACCGAATACAATCCTTTCCAATCAATAAAAACCAAGACTAGTAGTAGTTACTGCAAATAAACAAGAGACCACGGCCTAGAGCTTCTGCTAGCCAACCTATCCCAATGAACTCGGTTCGTTTTGATGGTTATCGATATTCTGAACCAATGCAATGTTGGCTAACGATTTTTCCACGTAATGACTTAGCCGTGCATCAGTACCATATCATTAATTTTATTGGCAACTTGTAATTCACAAAGGTATTACAACTGTTAAGATTCCATGGAAGTTTAATTAATCTATCTCCTTAGGTATTTCTCGCAACCCCGGTTCACCAATTTGTTGAGCTCGCTGTTCAAGGTCTCTGTAGACCTTTATTTGATCCTGGAGAGGTGTTGTTTTCGTCTTAAGGTCATTGACTGGTAGAAGCATAACCATGTTAACAATTATTTTTATCTTATAGTAACATCTAACCTAGAAGTGAGAAAAAGTTACAGTTCAGCTTACCTTTTTGTGATGCTAGGCTTAGAAAGAACTTCCAATCTTCCACCTCCTCCGGTTCTATATAGAAATAACCGTTTTTTATCGATTCGGCGTCTTGTTGTACCGATTTCATGTAGGTTTCAGCATCGTCAAACGGCTTTTTGCAGGATTCCCCAGATCGGAGTATCAAATTGTAAAGATATAAAGAGAAGGCTTGGTAATCGTCCTTCGTCCAGTCCCCCTTGCTCTGTTTGACGATATCCTGAAACTTCTCGTGGGTAAGTGGCGAGTCTCTGTCGAAGCCCATATTGTGTGTGTGTACCCAATGAAAGTATATGGGCAGAGCTAAAATACTGCGTCCCCAAGGCAACAAATGGAAGTACTAGCCATACGAGGGAGTATGTAGGGGTATATATACGCTCCGCGCAATCGTCATAACACTCCAAAACACGACGGGGTCACAAGGACAGTATCTTGAAATTTCGCGCCCTCGATGACTCCCCTGAGTCAAGCAATATTCCTATGGCTCTAATTCTGAAGGAGCTTTCCGCTCACCAGCATCAATATGATGTCTGGTTTGGCAGAGTTGAATCTATACCACAGGGATAGTTCCGTAAAACAGAAGTTGCAGTCACCGAAGGATGACGCGATACCATTTTCTTTCGAAAAAGGTGTGGTTCAAGAGGAACCCTGGCATGCAACATATTACGGGATGTTCGCAACTCTCCCGATTTCGCGAATGGCCACGTTTCAGGAAGCAACACAACGTATGGTTGGCACATGGAAGAGTGGAAATGTCCTAGAAGCTGTGAGGTTCGGCAACAATTTAGGGGAACTCCCAACGTGCACATGTTCGCACAGGCGGGGTTGAGCTTTTGCAACCACGTGGTAATGACGGAGAGAGGCGTAGGGGATGCAAGATGCCGGGAGAGAATGCACATATACACCTCTTCCACGAACATGGAGAAAACCTAGATTTAGTCATGCAAATGAAAGCTGAAACTTACAGAAAACCCGCATCTTTCCTCTGTGACTATCTAATTGGCCCGGCTATTCCCAAGCTGTGGGAGGTTGTTTTAAGGTTGAATCGCCCCACTAATTAGGCTTTACTAGCGTGGGTGCATCGGCCCGGGCCGATATCAGTCTCTGCCCCTTTTCCTCGGCAAAATACCGAGAAATATTGACGAGGATGATTGCAAAGAAAAAAAAGTTAAAATTTAAAAGTTCAATCTCTGTTTATGCCTTTGGATACTGGATAAGCCCGATACTGCCTTCCAGTATCTCGATGGACTAATCAAATTTCTTACATTGAGCGTTCCAATGCTTGCATGCAAGCAGGGTCGACATTCTGGTACGCTCTAGAATAAAATACACAGGTAGTTTAAATGTATTGTTCGTGCCCAATTAAGCCATGCTCAATGTTCACAACCACTACATCGCGGTCCAACAATTTCTTCGTACTTTCCCATCCCTTCACCATGAAACATGGCTGATGACAGATTAGTAGTGGTGGGAGTGTCAAATCAAACGAGAAATTAACAAAAACCGAAAAGCATCAGAAATAACCCGGAATTAGCAAATTTTTACACTGTCAACTCTCCTCCGGGGGTGTCACAAATTATCATCCACGATCATCGTCTCGAACCTCGCCGCCGTCGACTCCCGCCATCCTCCGGTGCCGACTCCTCGCCAAGTTTAAATTTGTGCTTCAGTTCTTTCAAAGTTATATCCTGGGAGTCGATTGTATCCCTGTTTTACCGGAAATGTCAACGCAGAGTAAAAGGGAAAAAAATTATATAAGCGCCTCCAAGGGACACAGGGATGGATGGACGTACTTCATATGATACAGCATTTGCCTCCTGTCCTGCAGCAAAAGAGCCATTGATATCTCAGGACGGCCTGGGGCGATAGGGACAGAGGCCAACTCCTTCAAAAAATCTTCAAATTTCCCGCACAGTTCAGCAAGTATGTGTACTGTTCGGGAGGGGAAATAGGCAGTTCTGTCAGTATCGCTCTAACAAGAAATAAATTCCATATCTCTCTCTCTCTCTCACGCTCACGCACAAAGACATCTGACTTACTATTAGTGTCAAGCTCGTCGTAACACATCTGCACCTCTTCCTTCATGTCATCAACGTTGGTACTTCGACGCTCGATCATTCTCAGATATTCCCTCGAATCCTTATTTGTTGTCGTGGTGCGGTATAATTCATCGTCCCAGTCATCAATATACTGGTCAGTCAGGGTCATGATATATGAGAAGAAGCTCTTCCATTCTTTGTCAGTCCAGTCGGACGTGTCCTCCTGCTTGAACTCTTCGAAGCGGTCGTGAGAAACACGTTCGTCGGCCATTGTGGATATCGGGAACGAAGCCAAAGGAAAATAATTTGGAGCGGGATGCTATTGTGTAAAGCTCGAGAGGGCAAAGTAAATAAGTAAAGAGGAGGGCGCAAATCCACGAAGTTAAATCGAAATTGTAGCTAACAGTAAATCGTTTCTCGTCAATCCTGATAAGTTTAGTTGTTGAGGCCTAGGAATCCAAGATCAAGGCACGATGGGCTGTATTTATACCCATTACCCCTGCTCACATGCTAATTCCACGTTTCGAACTTTCAAAGCATGACTTTGCAACTGTGAATATCCAGCAGCAAATATACAATATTCACAACCATGAACTTTATTTACTCAGGTCACGTAGTCAAGGAGGGGCACATTATATTGAATAATGCCTGAAAACATCTTCACCATTAACATAACTAATCCCTCAAAATATTAAAACCCGCAACTCCTCCATATTAGCACCCGTATATAACAATCACTACATCACTCCCCTGCTAGAAAAAATAAAAATAACCATAACCTTCCCTCCTCCATCCAACTAATTAATTAACCCGACCTCGGGAGTCACGCCAGCCTCACGCAAAACGAAAAAAGAAAGAAAAGAAAAAGAAAAAGATCCATATGTCTAATACTATACCCTCTACCCAACAATAAAACGCTCAAATGTTTTAGGTTTATACCACCCATACCCGTAACGTAGCACAAGAATGTAGGTCATATTACATTTTCCATGGTATGGGAACTACGGGTCTTTATTCAAGATAAAGAAAGAATACGATGTATTTGGCACTGTCTGTAGATAATCACAATATATTTGTCGAAAATATAGAGATTGCTACATGGAGGGATGTTCTTGTTCATTCATGATGGTCGTACGCGAAGGCTTAGAGGTTCTCTCTGCCACTCGATTGACTGTTACGCCTTTTCACCTCAAGAAGGCATAGAAGCAATGGTGAAAGTTAATGAGTGTTCTCTTTCCTAAACTTTAATAATCATGCATATAATAGACATTGAAAGGGAAGTGTGAAAAGGGCACGCCAATACCTCTAGAATCTTGCAAGCAAAACGAAAAACTGATCCTTTGAACCAAGTGTCGCAGTAATCCAAGAAAGTGGAAGCCAAGCACGCATTATTAGAGCATAACTAGTGCAGTCTGTTGGCTATGAAGGGATAAAACAAAAGCGTTTCCAGACGCATAAAAAATGTAAACAAAACATGGAGAAGGGGAAGACAATTTCCTGTTTAGGTGCCGTTTGGTGGTACCTTTCGCCGTTCAGGTACCGACCGGCACAACAGAGACGATAGCATTAGGGGAAGAAAAGGAAAGAGCGGCATCCAACGGCAATGGCCAAACACACATGGCTGGGCCAGACGCGGCGGAAGGTGGACATCGGAAGACAAATCCAATCCGAAACAACATTGGGTGCAAAACCCCACAGATCAAATTGTAGCTCACGGTTGAGTACTGCTGTTTGACTAGGCACCTCTGCCGTGCGTGACCAGCTGTAATGATAACATGAACACATGTGGAGGGGTGAGGCCAAACCTCAATGCCTTGTCCTGTAATCCAAGCACAAGGGCCTCAACCCCGGGTCTTTTAATATGCCCATGTCAAAATCATATCAGCAAGCTGGACGGCACAACGCAAAATGGTCTATGTAATTGGCTTACCTGAGATTAATCACATAAGCTTTGGCCGTAGTAAGTTTGTCTTCAATAGGAAGCCCGCTGGGTGGATGTTCCTCCAATGTCTTAATTGAATTTTCCATACTTCGAAGTATTGCGTGCGTCCAGACCACTAAGATTTTATCAGCTACACACATTTGGCTCCGAAAAGGCAAAGCAACCTAGCCAGCTGTGCTTACCATCGTCGCATACATCGGTATAAAGATCCTGCGTACTGTTGCCAATGCGTGCCAACTTCCTCTGCAAAGTAACCAATGCGGGGCAGTCCACAATATCTGAGGAATCTCGACGAAGTTGTAAAATCGCGTCAATTGCAGAAGACGAAAGATCCCCAAGTTGGGCATTCCCATTGGCCGCCATCTTGATCGAACCAAGTCAAGGCACGGATATCAAAGCTGAAGCTCAACAGAGCACACGACGGTCTATTCCTCTCAGATATCTGAAACGCGACGGGAAAACGCAAGCAATCGGAAAGTGAGGAAAACAGGTATATTCCGCGACGCCTGGAACGGTGAAAGTATGAAAGATAAAAATAGTATAGTATGATGGATTAAGTTCGGTTCGATGCTGTGATTTGTTCGTTTCCAGAAGCTAGCCAGGGACTTTGGGACGATATTTATACCTCTTGAGGTGGTGCAAGCTCATTGCTGCGCTGGAGTTTCCCATCCGTGCCCGCTATCCTCCATGCCATCATGTAGGGAGACGTGGCGAACGGGAGAGGTGGTAAGCCCCGCCGAACTCACAGGGCGACGTTGACGGTATAGCCCGAAGTCGAAGGGGTATAGTTGGGTAGGGCGTGGAGCGGGAGAGTCCGCAGATTCAGAAATTACCAAGGCCATTCGGCATCAGCCATCGAGTTGAAAGTGAATCGAGAGGGACGGGACATAGCGGGATCGTCTTGGTGGGATGTGCTTTCGTTCCGGTTCATATCGGCTTGTTTGTCTCCAGCGTCGCAGAACCCAGGAGTAACGGATTGAGACGCACGACTAGTAGTGGGGGGAGAACAAGTGGGCGTTGACGATACATGGCGAGGTCCTCGTAAAGGGGCGTTTGGGAGATCCCGTAAACGCGGGAGATATTAAGTGGGTGCAACAAAGATTAGACGAATAGATCCGGGACCTGCCTCAAAAACCATCATTGTCAGCAACAGGTCTAAATCCACCAACATGAAAAAGGGGACAAGCCGGACGTAGACAATGAACTTGGTCTCGAATGTGGTTGGGATCAGTACAAAGGACAGAAGTGGTTGGTTTGATGCACAACAACGGATGTTAGCCAACAGTTGGCAGGGTACCGGAGAAGCCAAGAAGCGACAAACGAGCTGTCTAAATTTATAGGGAGGATTGGGATGAAGAAACAATGGGGAAATTTCCCTATGTACAAGCTGAGGGGATCTATCGCCATGCGTGGACCCAAATTTCGAGAGTCAGGATCACTCCAACCCCACACCGCTGCCGGGGTGAGCTTCTGCTGGCTGGAATGGCCTCCGCACGGTATTGTCCCAAAATAAATCTTCTGCAGCAGGATCACGGAGACTCGAGGAGGGAAAGGCAGAAGAGATGTCTGAGTCAGTCATATTGCTAACATCTTCACTTGATCCGCTCGCTACTCTCCCAAAGAGCCGGAAAAAGGCCTAATGAAACTCAAAAAAAGAAAAGAAAAAAGAAAAAACAACCAAGGCCATTTTTCACACCTGTATTTCCTGAAACCGAAAACTCCTCTATCGCTTTAATAAATGCTGAAGATGATATTATTATGCGGGACGTGCTGTGTTCCGGAATTTACGCAATAGCGACGGTCATGAAATAATAGCGGGCGCAGCGCGGGTCAATGCTTCAATCTGGACTGTGCCTGTTCCAGGTCTCGTTTGTATGTCCTAGGGAACTTGTTAGTAGCTTAGAATGGGCATTCAGAGCATAAGGGAGTGAATCTGCTGGAAAGTAGGAGCATATTTTGGAGTGATCTTCCAGATTAGTAGTGGCATGATGCGAAAGATATGCCAGGTCAGGCTCAAAGACGGATATAGTATCAGGCAGGGGGTGTGGGTAAGTGAGCGGGCAAAATTAGCTGCTGAACATACTCGAATATGGAGATATCTGCTTCCGACGCAGCAACCTCCGCCGCCATCATCCTCTGCATTTCACTCGGGTCCTCCGACTGTTCTTGGATACGAAGAATGGACCCACCAACAGCCATAAGCAGCTGGCCCGCCCTAGTTGTTTCATCAACTAAAACCCGTGTAGATTTGAATATTAGTCCACCAGTGCGACAAAACAGAGGAAACCAGCATACAAATCTTTTGCAGAACCTTATCATTTTCCATCCTCAACAATTGCAACTCCTCCTCCATCTCCGCATACTGCTCCATGTCCCCGGCATTCTTGAAGGCGGTTTGGCGCTGGTAATGTCTTCGCAACTCAACGCCTTTCTGATCGATGGATCGAAACATATATCGCTGCAACGTGACCATGTATTCTTTACACGTGTCTGAGAGGGTTAGATACGAAGGCTCAGAAGAATAGTCGACTGTACTGAGCTGCGTGGTGAATTGACTTTTGAGTTGTATCAACTCCTCCAACACCGAAATTGGTAATATTATTCGGCCGGACATCCCGATACAAAGAGGAACGAAAAGGCAGAAACAGTATAAGGTTTGAAAGCTGCAAAGCTTTGAAGAAGCTAGGGGATATGAAGCACCTCTAAAGCTTATTCTTTTCAGGACAAAAGACAAATGATGAATGGGGTGACAGCAAGGAGCTGGTTTTATGATCAGCGGAAGCCCATCGGGTGACGCAATCACGGTAACATGGATTGCAAAATTGACTGGCACGAGAAAATCCTGAAGGGGGGCTCGATTTGCAGACCAGAGCCAAAAGAAGGAAAGTAGCATCCCAGCAATGCAAAAGGAGGTGATGCGCAGTGTGCAGTGCGCAGAGAACCAACGTCACGATGCAGAAGGTGGATCTGGTTCCTTGCAAAATGTGGCCATAATAAGGTCAAACGGTAATCGGCGAGCCAAAGCCGCCATGCGTCAGGTTAGCCCGCAGCCGGTCGGCGATCTGAAATGTCAATGAGCAGCGTCATGCATTGTTGGGGTGTTCATGGTGCCCGGGCGGACTCCCAGATATTGCCCGCCTTGAAGGGTGGCACTGTGGAGGACGCTGAAGGGGCGGACTATACAGGCAGGTTTCCTGTGGTCACTGCTGCTCGGGGCGTCTAGTCAATGTTAAATAGAAGGGGTAGAAATGCTCATTATTGAGAGAGTTGAATCATGGAAGCCGGCATAATGCATTGAATTATTTTGAGATGAACCATGGAAAGGGCGGCTTATCACACCAAGCGGCACCGGCAGCGGGAGGCGAGGCGCGCGGATGAGGCGTCTGTCGGAATATAGTATTTCCTGGCAGACGCGACAGCCGCGAAGGAGTCACGTGCTTATCAATGCCTCGGCGCGCAACGGGCACGGCTAAATTAGCAGAGTCGCAAAGGCCGCAGATGATCGGGTTGGCGCAAATGTCGAGCAGGGAATGTCGAATGCCGAAATGAGGAGGCGGGAGCAGATGGGCATGGATTGTATCACTCTCCAGTGTCTCCACGCCCCCTCTGGAGCAATGCATGTCAGGGTGCAGTTGGACAGCAGTCGACCATGACATCACGCACGACAGCTGCAGGCGACCTTGACAGCAATGACAGGCAGACGAAACCCAGCCAGTCACGGTTGCACCACAGCACCACAGACCGCAGCACCACAGCTTTGTTGATGCTGGCACCGACCGACGCCACGCACAACTTCCAACGTACAAGGGGTGTTCCAAGGTCGAATTAATCAAACCCTGGAGAACCATTGGATCTTGGTGTCCAGGTCACGGGTTCTGATTGGCCAATTCGCCTTCGGTTATCCAGGTTTCGCCGTTCCGAACCCGCGCTAGCACGAGTCTGTCACTAGCGTGGTTGCAGGGATTGGCACAGTGAACCCCGCTAGCTTCACATGGACTTGCAAAATAGAGGCCTTCTTGTGGCAGTCACGTGGCAATTTGCTGAAGAACCCCGCCGCACGGGCTCTAAACCTTCGAAGACTAGTGCCGGCTAGCATGAGCTTGGCGAACGCTGGGGCGCCCGCGCTAAACTGCAATAGGACGCGTCCTCCTTGCGCCTGGACCGCCGCAATTTTCGCATCCGTGACTCCTGAATTTCGTCGACCTCCTCTCCTCCTCGTCTTCTTCTCTTCTCTCCTGTTCAGCCAGATCGAGTCTCTCCACGCCGTTCGTTTCTTTCCTGAGGATAGCTTGCTTGCTTTCTCTTTACTCTCGTTAACTTCGCCTTTCTACTCCAGCTAATACCTGCCTGTCCCTCGTTCGACTCCCCTATCGATCTACCAATATCCGTCATATAACCACCCGTGAGACCTCAATTCATCACCATGCGCTCAATCATCTACCTCGCTGTCAGCGCCTTGGCTGCTGTTGTTGCCGCCCAGGACAATGCCTTCAATGTCCCCAAGGGCGGCTACCAGTTCGAGGCCGGCAAGCCCACCACTCTATCGTGGGAACCCAGCACCGACGGCACTGTGTCCCTGCGACTCCAGAAGGGAGATGGCACTTCTTTCACCCCCGGTTCCGGCATGGTCATTGTTGGTGAGTTGCTTGACTGTTCTTGTCTTCTGTTGTCGTGCGCGCACTTCCCAAATTTGCCTCTGAGTCGCACAGACCCTCCACCAGCGCGTCGCATGACCAGAAGAAGACTTGGGCGCGGCTGGGGCGATGTTTATTATTAGCACCCGCCATCTAACTAACTGCCTTCCAGAAAACATCCCCAACAGCGGCACGTACTCGTTCACCCCATCGGCCAGTCTAGGCCCTGGCTCGGACTATACCATCCAGATCATCGACGATGAAAACCCCGAAAACTTCAACTTCACTCCCGCATTCTCTGTCGACGGGACCACCGGCACGGCAACTGCCCTGCCCACTGCCACCGGCACCACCACCAAGTCCGAGTCCAGCACTGGCACTGCTAGCACATCTGCTGCTACTACCAGCGGAACTGCCACCACTCTCTCCACCACTGCCTCCACGAGCGCTTCCACCGCCACTTCCAGCACCGCCTCCACCACCACGTCCGCTGCGGAGACCACCGCTACCGGCGAGCCAACCTCCGCCCCAGACCCCAACGGAGCCATGTCCGTCAAATTGCCCGGCTCCATGCTGACTGCCGTCCTCGCTCTGATGGCCTTCCTGTAAAACGGAAATCCATCGTGAAACTCTCTTCCCTTTTCTCCTTTGGCCGTATTTCTTCAAATCCCATATTTTATTTATTTATTTCTGGTATTTTCTTTCCATCTTCTTTGATCGATGATTTAAAGCTGTGCGAAGTGAGAGGTTATGGATTCTGGGTTTGATTTGATTGATATGCGATACCATATATGTACACACCTCACACGGTTCGGCTGGTCTTGACTTTTTTCAAACTTTGGCTCACAATATATAATGCCAACCAAATACCAGAGAGGGAGAGAGATTCTCAAATATAAGCCTATCTAATATCTTCAAAAGAATTATCCTTCTTCCTGCCATTTCTACTTCAGCCCTCTTTTGCGCACAGATCATGGCGATCAATGCGGGACGGCACGCCCGATAGGGTGGGGTTTTTGTGGACTCGTGTCTGCATATCACTTCGACGTCAATCTCAGCTGCACTCCAGTTTCGGGATGGCAGGTGTCGATCCCCCCCCTCTTCCCCCAAACAATATAACAATCCTTTTTTCCGTGCTTGATATCTTTTCATATTTTTCTATCCCCATTTCCATTTACTCTCATCCTTCTATTTTATGTAGATAATTTCTTCTTCTTCTTCTTCTTCTTCTTCTTCTTGCTACCTTTCCTAGCCTAAAGACTTTGTTTTTCCAAGTCACTTCCCACCCCACCCCACCCCTTCTCTTCTTCATCTATATTAAAATCCCAATAAAAACTAAAAACACGTCTTCACACCCTCTGTCCAAAGCTTACGTACCTACATATCTATCTATATCTCTCCATTTCAACACGCGAGCGGGGGATCTGGTAAATAAACAATACCAGAAAATACATACTCACAGATATAAAATGCAATCCCCTCCACATCTACATCTACATCTACACTTGCATATAGATCTATATGCAAGTGATGCATGCAGCTACCCACTTCTTGTGCATGACACTGCAGCGCGGCTACCATGGTATGGCATGCATATATGCAGGCATGTAAGTAAATGGACAGGAAATGGAAGTATTGTGTGTGGTATGTTATTATGCATCTAATTGCCCTGTAGTAGTAGTATTATAGAAACAGACCTTGTGTTAGGTGTGGGTGGGATTGGGATAGAGGAAGATGTGGTGAAGATCCATACAGACAGTTAGGATATTAACTCAGCTTCATCTGGTGTGAGGATGTTTGGTGATTGGGAAATTGGTTGATTCATAGGGAAGGTGGTTACCATCCCCCCTAACGTGTGCCATTTACCGCTGTCCTTGCACCCCCCCAACACATATCAACTAGCAGCATTCAAAGGGTTAATGCCAACAACTGTGCTTGGCGTCGGGATTAGTTACTTGCAAGTAAGTGAAAACCAAAGCATATAAGAAGGGGTTAATCAAGGCCAACCAACCTATGCTGTTATTGGATGGCATCGATTCGTAGTTTCCTCGTTAATGCCAACACTAAAATAAGCTTAAATACATACTACAGTACAAATGACGCAACTTCCTCAGCACGCAGCTGTTGACATCGACTAGACATCCATACAGCCAACCTAACCTTGGAAACTTTGGATTCTCTATTCTTTCTACCATGGATTTTCCTCAGTGAGTCATTCTGCATGTGAAAGAACAAGTTTTGTGAATAGCATTACTTCTGAATGAAATTACTAGTACTTTTATCTACCATCTCCCCCCACCACTTGAAACTGCTTCTTCCACCCCATCAGCCATCAACCAGCCAAATAGTATCTTATTTTACCTCTCCTCCTCGTTGAATCAAGCTATGTCTCAACATCCTCCTGTCCAGCAGGACCAGGGCCAAGGCAAACCGTACTGGTCCGAAAAGGAAAGGAAACGCCTAAAGGCCCTAAGAAAACGGCCAAAAGGGCTGGAGGCGGATATAGACCCGTTGGAAAATGGTACTAGTAGTGAGGAATATTGGAGCAACTACCTCACCATGCTTGAGCTTGACAAAGAAATAGGACAGCTTGAGTGGGAAAGAGAGGCTCATGGCTATAGTCCCGGTGACCCAGATTACCGACAAGCAGGGAAAGAGTACACTCTTCGGCGGGAGGAACTTGATCAGAGATATGAGTCCTCCAAAAGAAAACCAGAACGCCATAGGAAAAGAAATAAGGTTCTGAGCCTGCTCAAAACCAATAACGATGTCTCGCTCCGCCATGCATTGGTTCAGCTGGTTATGAGTATGTTTGAAAAAACCTCCCGCAGCAATCAGGCCGACTTCGTCAAGGCCCTTCGCAAAGCATACGGAACGAACAACCTCCCCGGGGGGGAGACCGCAGGTCTGGAACGTCTTCGGCGGAGGCTGGATAAACAGCAAGGGGACCAGAGCAGCACATATCTTCCCTCTGTCATTTGGACAGGAATTTATGGTATATGTGTTTGGCCAAGACGCCAAAGGGGAAATCAACTCAGCACGAAACGGCCTATTCATGTATGAAAGTATTGAAGAACAGTTTGACAAGCATCAAATCGTTATAGTGCCCGACGACGGATTTCCCCAGGGACAGCAGCCCCGCGAGTGGAAAGTTTATGTCCTGAACCAGTCGCTCAAGAATGATACCGTCTACCCGGTGGAGCCCTCTATTACATTCGGCGACCTCCACGGAATGAAGCTGGTTTTCCGAAACGACAACCAACCGCGACCGCGAGCAAGATATTTCTACTTCCATTACCTGGTCGCACTGATCAAACTCAGCCGTGCAGGGGCGAATAGTGGAGTTGATAAATTCGATTTGCCTGAGGCCAGTATGCCCGCACTGACTCGAGCCTGGGGTTCTGAGGGAAGCTATATCCGCGAGAACGTGATACGAGGCTTTGTGGAGGAACTCGGGGATGAGATACCTGAAGAAGCGGGAAGGAGGATCCTACAGAATTCCTCTGAAGGCATTGCACCCGATGAACCAGAAAGACTGGGAAAGGCTGTCGAGGACACGGATCTAGACAGTGATGATGAGGAAGAAGAACCAATTTCAACATGGCGCTGAGTAGTATGTATTCCTTGTTCCAGTTCATCAATATGGTACTTACTTACTGACTAACGTTGTCGAAAGTTAGGCTGTGGGCGTTGGATACCGGGAGAAAAGGCAACTTCATTTGCGGGGGGACGGGATTTTGCGGGGGGACGAAGAATGGGGCAGGCTAAGGACAGGAGAAAGGGAGTGACAACCAGGCAGTAAGTACTAGATACTCGTGCCTCCGCTGCTTCACCCACTACTCCTGTTTCCGCTCCCAGTTTACGTCAAGACCTCGCTCGAAGACGGTTTTACGATCACACACAAAGAGATACTATGTTGGACGTCCCACTCTCTTGGGGGGTCGTTGGGAATATGAGAGGGTTTCTTTGGATAGAAATGGACTGTGCAGGCGTTACTGAGTTGGGGTATGGTAAAAGGGGTAGGGCAGGGTATGGGATAACTCTCACCTGTGTGTGCCGGCCTCGGAATGAATATCCATATCACAGTCATCACGTCAAGAAGAAGAAAAAAAAGTGTATGTATACGACCAATGAAAAGACGGCCGCAAAAAAGGCCCAATCGATTCCGTGATATCAACCAAACGCCCACCGACACTATGTATCTATATTTTATCTCTTCATCCTATCCATCCCATCCACGCAACACCCACTCACCCACCTCACTCCCCCTTCTCCCCCTTCCCCTTCTTCCCCCCACCAGCCCTAAACGCCGCCGCCCTCCTCGTACTCCTAGTCTTCGGCTTCCCCACCCTCCCCTTCGCGCCCCGACTCTTCGTCTTCAAATTAAACCCAGGCCCATTCTCCGCCGTCGCGCGATGTCCCTCAAACACCAATGGCCCATCGCCACCACCATCACCCCTCCCCCCCCCCTTCTCCACACGAGCAGGCCGCCCTTTCGACGAAAAATCCCTCATCTTCGACGCCCCCGCCTTCCCCAACAACCCCGCCGCGCGACCATGGAAACTAGCCATCTTCTCGCTACCAGGTCCTCCACGCCGTGCGCCGCCGAGGGCCGATTTATTCGGATTTGCCGATGAAGAAGAAGGGGTGGCTTTCTTCATGACGCGCGTCGCGCGCGTCACGCGCAGTTTGCGCGGAAGCATGGGTGGGAACTTCTGCCCATCGAGTAGCAGGGCGGCTTCGACGGCGTTTTCGTCGCGGAACTGCACGTACGCGAAGCCCTTGCCGATGCGCGTGGCGGGGTCGCGGATCACGCGGACGGATTCGACGGGGCCTAGGTCAGCGTCTGCAGCTGCAGCGGTGGTGGTCTTCTTAGGTTTGAACTTGTGGATGCTTTTGCGGGTATGTTCGTTGAAGATACGCCAGAGGCCTTCCTCGACGTCAGCGGGCGGGGTTGCCTTTTTCTTGCGCTTTTCTTCGTCTTTTTCGTCGGTGGGCGTTTCTTCGTCGACGAAGCCGAGGTTGCCGACGAAAATGCACCGTTTGTTGTCGATGGGGGATGGGTGGGCGACGCTGTCGACGCGGAGATGTCTATCTAGCACGACGGTGCCGTTGAGGGCGTCTGGGGCCTTGCGGGCTGCAGATGCAGTGGTGTAGACTACGTATGCGTTTGTGCTGCGGGTGGTTGTGTCCATGAGTTCGCGCTTGGCGTAGGCGGCGCGTTTGGGGAGGGATGCGGAAGAGAAGGCGGTGGAGCGGAAGCGGATTGATTCGATTTTATGGGGGGTGGGGGATTCGGGGAGGGAGGGGATGAAGGAGGAGAGGTGTTTGAGAAGGGTCTTCTTTGCGGATTTCGACTTGATGGCTTCTGTCGAGACGTTGCTGAGGAAGACGGTGCGGGCGGATTTGTCGATGATTTCGGCATCGGGTTTGTTGCTGAGGGATTCGTGGAGGGGTGGCGGGGCCTCTTCGTCGTCTGATGATGACGATGATAATTCGTCTTCATCTGCGACTTCGTCCGAATCGCTTTCCTCGCCTCCGACTGCTGCGACTACTTTCCGCCGTTTGGCCTTTTCTACCTGGCGTTTCTCATCCTCCTTTGCTTCCTCCTTGGCAACACGGCGCATGTACGATTCCTCGAGATCCTCAGCACTGCCGCGCTTGCGTTTTCTTCCTTTTTCCTTTACTAATGTCGTGGTATCGATATCCGCTTCCTCGTCGTCCGCATCTAGCATTTCCTCATCGCCGCTTTCTGAAGCGGATTCCTCCTCGTCAGAAGCACCGGACTCTTGATCTTCAGCATCCTCCTTCGCGCTAGCCCTATCAGCCCGCTTCTTTGAAACAACCGCCGTCAATCCCAATCCACTGCTCGTAAATTGAGGAGCTTGCACGGGTCCTGACTATATACACAAGAGATGTTAGTCAAGGTCCATTCGGAGCGGGCAATTGCAACAGTAAAGAGAGTAATTCCATATTCATTTAAACCCCAGTAAATGAATTACAAGCACTCACACTCTTCTCAAACAACGATGCCAGCAACGGATCAACCCCTACATCCTTCGCACCCCCAAAAAGGAACGACGACGAGCCTTCTGTTGTAGCAGGTTTGGCGGGGTTCTCTTCAGACGCCACGGCAGTCTTTGAGTGGGATTTTGATTTCTTCCCCATGGCGATTGTGCAGGACAGTATCTGCGCGTCAATTGGGGTATCGGAAGTGGTTCTGGGAGCTCGTCTGCTGGGGGCGGGCAAGCTTGAAATCTCCGTGATCTTTGAACTTTTTTTCTTCTGTTGCTGGATATGGGGTCTTGGCATGGGTATGGATTATGTAAGATATGCAATCACATGATATCAAAATGGCGGTCTTGGCAGGAACGCTGCATCGGAGTCTACAATGCGAGAGCTTCGGAATTGTATGATGAGTGAGGGAGACTGGGTTTTGTTGAGATATTCTTGCTTATATGGTAGTGGGACACTCTTGGATGGAGACAGCAATAGTTAACAGGCATGGCATGGATAAGAAGCCCCACGTCATTCGGGCATGTTCAACATCATGTCTCTGGGTAAGACTGGCATGATCGGACAATATATCTTGCACCTCTTCAATAGGATGTAGGCCAGTGTCTCAACGGCAGAAATAAGTAATTCCTCGAGGCTTTGTTGTCAGAAAAATATTAGCCGAGCTTGCAATGGCCAAACTGCAGACACGGAATGATGCACTGTAAGCAGCAGAGCAGGGAATCTGTGGTAGGTTTCCTCAACCGCATGACTCGGTATATTGTTGAACCGTGAGCTGCCACAGCCATTTCTGATCAATGACTTTGAGTCGACCTAGTCAGGAGCGCAATCGGGGCCAAGCAAGATCACGTGCTTGGGTCCCCGGCAAAAAGAATTAGTCATGCAGTGACCTCAGGCCACGAAGGCGGTGAGTATTTGACGCGTTGTGATTGGCCAATACAGCGTGTGGGAAAGCCAGTTAGTCAGCGACGCGGCTCAATCCGGGCAGTTTGCAGTGTTTGCATTGTGGCAGATGATCCAAAACGCCCGCTTGGGCAATGATCGCCCGCCTCGCTGTGTATGGTAACCTTGGTAACGCGCATACGCCTGCCAGTACACGCGGTATCAGATTTCTCCAGGTCTTGTCACAGTTGGCGGGTCAAATACCGGTCCGGGGCAGCGCCGGACGTAAGATACGGTACGACAGGCCCGCTTGGGGGAAACAAATCATCATCGTACGCGGCCAATACAGCCCCAATACAGCCCATACTTACCGTGCAGCAACCAGCGCTGGCTGTCTCTCTCGCTCCAACTTCTCTCCTCTCCTCTCCTCCCGCACCGCCATCGATTCCCCCGCTGTCTGGGCTTCATCCTGCTTCTGCTGTCTGCTGCTCTGCTCGCCTCGTCTGCGCCTGGCTGCTCCCTGTCCGCCACTGCGGTCTGCCTGTGCCCATTCACCGTGCCCCGGCTTTCTGCCCTCACGCTCCCCCGGCCTTTGCGAACAGAACTGCCCTCTCCCCCTCACCACATCCCGTTCCTCTCCAACCCTCACAGCGTCTCAGAAGGCCATCTACTACGCCGTCCTGCTTACCTCTACTCCCCTCTACGTCGCGAGTGCTCGAGTCGCGCCACGATTGTCGACCGCGAGCCTGCGGTGCACCACCGTTGTTGCGCTTCGAGCGCATACCCGACCAGGTACGTCAAGCCACCCTCCGTCCAGAATCCTGTCCCCATACACTCTGGAGCAAGAGAGAGGTAGCGGAAAGCTTGCTTGCTTTGAGTTCAGTGCTTCTGACTCGCCTGCTGCCTGTGTTCTCCTGTGGTTCCGCCGGCTGCTGCTGGAAACTCTGCTGGGGGTGAGGCGGGTGGGCGTGCTCGGGCAAAAACCTTTCCTTGACGATAGCTTCCCACAAATCCCCCAACGCCATCTACGTCCCCCATCCCTGGTCTCAGTGTTGCCTTTTGCTATCATATCGTATACTGTGAATTTACGTCTAACGCGATATTTTTTTGTCTTGTTTCTCAGGTTTCGAAAAATCCTTTCAAACGCCCGGCCCGCTGAAACCTCCAATCCGACCTCCCTAGATCATCCCTCCTACCCCTTCGATTAACATTGATTCCGTGCTTTGTGAACCCCCGATGGAGCTCACAGAACCGCCGGAGTCGGTCACTCCTCAATCACGACTGGTGTCTGATACGGCAGACAATGTCAATGGTCGCGACGTAGACGAATCCGTCCTGGACGACATCCGTTCCAGCAGTCTGAGCGACATCGACGATAGTCTGGACAACGACCAGCTGGATGATGAGTCCCCCAAACCTGAAAAGTTTGCTAGTGAAATCGATTCCGAGGCCGAAACAGAGCGGATCGAAGACTCCCCAAACCATCCCCGCAACCGTGCCAGCATCGTGCTGAGCGCGGGCGCGTTCGAGACCAGCCCCAGCAAGCTGGCGCAGTCCACAACCTACGACGAGCTCAACGACGAAGATGGCGACGAAACAGAAGCTTCGCCCAGCAAACCCCAGCGCCAGGCAAACTCCAATGGCATTGCCGCTCCCGAAGATGTTACTACTGCCGACGGGTCCGAACTTCTTACTGCTTCCCTTGAAGCAATTAACAAAAAGCGAAAACGTCTCGCGTTGGAAGAAGACACCGGAGCTGAGCCTAGCGAAGACGAGCCTCTTCGAAAGCGTCGTGGCTCGGTTCCCGTCGATGGCACTGCCTCCAAGTCGTTACCGGATCTTTCCCTCACTCTCGCCAGCGGAGACACCATCCAGAAGAACGGCGAAGCCTCCACTGACGAGACTCCTGCCGCTGATGAAACCCAGAGCCTTGATGCACGGACTTCAGGGATAAAAGGTAGACGAGGTAAGAAAGGCAAACGGAAGGGCAGGGCTGGTAGGTCACTTTACGATGACCAGGAACGAGAGAGCGCCCCTCCCGCTGGCGAACAGGACCTGAATGGCGTTGCGGACGAACAACCTGGCGAAGACGAAGAGCACGCCGAAGGAGTCGTTGAAGCCGATGACGCAGAGGCCATCTCCAAAGCGGAGGAAGAGAGTAAGCCATTTATTCCATTCCCCGTCCATTGGCCAATCCCAATACTGACGATGCGCGATAGTTATGAAAAAATCCACCGCCATGGACTTGCTCATCTCCCTTGAGCGACAATTTGCGACATTACGCGATAGGTAAGCCGTTCCCTCTTGCTCATTTTCTCATCTCTAACGGCAATACCACTTAGGATATATGACGAGAGGATTGCAAACCTCAACAGTGAACTCGCGCAGCTCAATGAAGAGAACCCTACCCACCCAGAATTCCTCCGCCAGGTTGGTATCATTGAACAGTTCAGAGATGACAAGATCAAGTATGAGAAGACATTGTATGAATACAAGCTGTCCTCCCTGGTCAACAAAAGCTTGGCCGACCGCTGCCAAACGAACAGCTCCTATTTCCAACGTGCACGAGACGTCCGTGAGAAGTTCCTCGACGAGGCCTCGGAACATCACTATCGGATACAACAGGACAGGTTTCAGAATTCCGAAGCCAGTCCGGACTTTTCAATCCCCTTCCCTATCCGCCGTTCGCAACAAGTGGCCCAGCAAACCGCGTATAACAAAGAGGTCTCTATACTTTCGGGTTACGCCAAGTTCGTTGGATTCCCTGCGGCCCCCGCCTTACGTGGTGTACGCCAGCACGAGATCGAAGACGATTTCATGAAGATGGGAGTAAGTCCTCATACCGCTTCGATGACATGAATCAGCTTAAGATGCTGAACGCTTAACCCAGATTGGCCCTCGTCCCCAAAACCCTCCCGCTCCCACGTTCTCTCAGCCCTTGTTTCCCCGCAGTGCCTTGGCATCATCGTCATTGCTGCGGCCGGCTGCAGCTGAAGAATTCCTTGAACAAACCCCTTGGGCAAACCCACAACATTCGAATCACGAACAATACCTGCAACAGCTTCAACAAAGCCGGCTTGCAGAACAACAAAGAACGGAGAATCTATTTTCCACTCCTGCAGCCCAGCAGCGGATCGTAGATCTGAGTGCCCCAAACGGTTCCGCGTCCACGATCCCTGAACACCCATCTGCCCCTAATTCGTCCGCCGCAAATACCCCACAAGTCCCCGATCAGGATCGCGCCTTTCAATCGCAACGACTACATACCACTGCGAACGACTCGCCATATACCCGCCACCCGGAAGCTGACGAAGCTGATCGAAATTCCGGCTACCACTCTCTTGCCTCGTCGCCATTAGACGTCCGGAAACCAAGCAACACGCGGAGACCCCAGGCAAGAAACACCCCTGGCCGGCGATCTCCAGCACCTCCATCCTCGGAAGGGCCTGCTACAAGAGATAATGCTCAGTCACCACCAACCTCTGCACGCCTTGGGCGTTTCGGTGCCCCGCCAAGACGTGAGCCATCGCCCCAGCTACCACCCTCGAATCCAGACCTCCTCTCCTCGTCATCCGCTCGCCAACGGTCAACACCGCTTAGTTCCATGCATCAAGCTGCCGGCATCACTGCAGGGGGGTCTGGGAGGAGTCGGATGGGAGCTCGATGAAACTTTCGCCCCGTCGGTCGTGTATGTGTATCCGACGCCGAAAATGGAACCACTTGCTCAAAATGCGAATACATACCCAAGTTCACTGTAATCTATAAGGAAAAAAAATCATCCGGCGTTTTACATGTTCATGTTGTGGAGCTTCAGGAATGGAATGGAATGGGAGATATACCTTGGAGAGAGTCCAACTCCCCATGATGATATTATGATGCATAATTGGCCTTTACTTTTCTTTTTTTAATACATTCAACCGTCCGAGGGGATCTGTTTTGAATCCAGCCCTTCTTAGCATCCTTATCCTTTTCTTCCTTCTTTTCTTACCTTCCTTTGCTATATTTTTACCTCGATATATATTTAAATTATTGGTTTGGTTTGGGTTTGGGTTGGTCTGGTCTGGCCGGGTTGGGGTTGGAATGTATAAATCCTTGTCTTTCTTTTTTCTCTTATCTTGTCCTGTGTATTTCAACCTATGTCATGTCATAAGTGATCTCAGCTTCTCTTTTGATAACTACCTAGTTACGCATGTTTCCTATGTATGTGATGGATGTCTACTTACTTACTCGTGCATTACCTGGTCCCTCCCCTCCATCCCCTCCTTCCTCCATCTATCTATCCACCCATCTAATCTCATCTCATCTCTACATCTCATCCCCCATACCATAAACTCATTCACCATCCCCCCCCC
>JANTQI010000173.1:0-45107 GCA_032988985.1 Emmonsiellopsis sp. PD_5 | reverse complement strand
CACTGACTGCCACACACCTTAAATGAAGAATAATAATAATAATAATAATAATAATGAGCACTTAGTAATTAAATAGCCATAAGAGGCTAAGTATAAAATTATATGAGAGGTTTTCAATCTCATAGGTGTAAATGTTTTCTTAAAGATAGCTGGTAATATTAATGTTAAGTTTCACCATATTTTATATGGAATTATCAGTGTCTCCATCAACACCTTTAAGCTTTTAGGGGGAAATTAGGATACATGGGAGTTTAAAATGGTTGACTATATAAGGGTGAATTATTATATAGTAATAGCAATCATTGTCTACCATAGTATTTATATTAAAAGAATAATTAACTACAGTGGGAACAAGAATTACAGAAACAGTCATTTTCTTCTTAAAGATCTTTTTATCTAGCTCTGATAGCTTCTACATGTGATTTCAGGCAGAAGCTAATCTTTTTTCAAATCTGATTAAATGTCTTTAAAGTCCTCATTCTCATTATTATCATTAGGAGTAATCTTTAAGATTTAAGTGTTTACAGATCATATGGGTGCAAATTTCAGTGGAATGTAAGTATTACAGTAGTTTATAGTTCTATGGCTGAGTTTATTATAATTAATGCAAACATTTTATGTGCAGTGATCAGTGACAGTGGCAGTGGTCATATTAGAAACACAGAAGGCACTTATATAAGGTATAAACTTTCAGTTTATAACATTTAGATCAGTTAAGTGGGTAGCAGGCAGTAGAGTATTTGGGGTGTTTAAGATGATGGAATTTTAATGGAATTGACTCTGAATGGCATTAATCTAGGCAAGATTATTCTTAATTTTACAGAGCTCAGTGTAATACTCATTATATAATAAGAGTTTACAGATGAAGATGGTCTGCTTCAGAAGGTTCAGATTGATAACTTTCTTAAGCAGGGCTTTCTTAATGATATTATTCCATAATTGTCTGCCTACTTCTAGAATGTTCTGGTCAAATTTTAGGAGAAATGCAGTAAGAGTATTATTCCTCTGATAAACACTGTAAAGTCAGGTTAGAGCCTTTAAGACAACTATGGGATTAGAGAATAGAATGTTGAACTGGTTAAAAATCTTATTAGGAAATAATATGAGATGCAAGTTAATCTTTATTTAGAGATAAAATTAGATGGAAGCAGTTCCAGTGAGTTATAAGAAGATATATTATATTTGATTAGCAGAACTGTCAATTACAGGACCATTAATACTGATTTTTACCATAATGTTGAGTTACCAGGCAGAGTATTTAATGAGCTTTTCACCACTAAAGGTGGCCAAGGTGACAAGCTTCTCTTTTAGGTGCTTTGCAAAGTCTCCCAAAGGAGTAGCAGTTGGAGAATTCAGAGTTTCAGTGGGAGTATTAGCCTGATTAGTGAGGAATTGGACCTAGGCTATAAGCTGTTATATAAGGTTTCAAAGTTCAGCTTTGGAGCTCTGAGAAAAGCCATTATCTTTATGTGGGAAATTCATATTCATAGTGGATTCATAGGATTAATTGGATTCAGATTTGGGGTCAGATAAACTAAGGGAAAATCTTATAAAATATTAGTACAGACTGTTAGAACTTTCTTATCTTTTACTGACATATTATCTGGCTATACAGAGTAGTTATATGAAGCTGATGTTCCAGATGGACCTTTTACCAGCACTAAATTTCAGATTTTTCAAAGAAGTTAATTTTTCAGAGAAGTCTGCTATACATATAAATTACATTCAGAATATGTGAATCATATTTGGAAGTTTCAGTATGAGGATATCTGAGAAGAGATTAAGAAGTAATTTTAAAATGTGATGGGCTAGATTCCTATTATAGATAAAATCTAACTATACTATATATAAAGTTGAAATTACTAAAGAAGGAAAGGAAAGAGAAAGGGAAAATGTAAGACCATATGATATAAGAAATTTTCAGGCAGAGTAACATTCCCTTAATCCAGTGGTTAGGTGAATGACAGCCTCTGATTGGCCAGGTAATTTCTCAGCTCTGAGCTAGAAAATTCTGATTGATTAGTTGATTAAAAGAATAATAGCCTCTGATTAGCCAAATGATTTCTGGGCCTAAGCCCAGAAATCCCTGATTAATCAGATAAAATATCAGTGAAAAATTGGGCTGATCATATAATTAGAGCTGTAAGGTTTAAATGAGCTATAAGATAGGAGTATAAGGGTGCAGCCCTTTACACTTCTAAATATATGTCTCTCATTAATCATTTACTAGTCATCTACTAGTCAATTTATATTTAATAAAATTAAAATATAAGCTATATATATATTTCCCTTATATATAATATATATACTATTACTATATATCTCTATTAACTGGTCATTTACTAGTATATGAGCAGTAAAACACCAGTAAAAATTTTATATGCTATAATTAATAATTTTTTAATTTCATTTTTTATGTAACAGATTGTATTGGTAAGAGGTCAGCTGACCATTTAACTAGTACTGTACTAGCTGTACAGTGAGTACATTTAATGCGGTCAGCTGACCTCTCTTAGTGTGGTCAGCCCACTGTTTAGTGTGGTCAGGTGAACTGTACGCTCGGGTTATGGCCTGCAAGAGGTCGGCGGGCGCCCAAGACTGCTGCATGTGCATGCACGTTCCCGTTCAATGTGCATTAGCTATGAACCATGCCACCCCCTTCTTTACATTTTGCCCATGCAAATAACTCCTCGTTAATGTTGACATGGCAGAAAGCTACCCTGCTCCAAGAAGGGAGAACCATCCGTATGCTGCCTTCCCCCACCTTCCATGGGAGCTGCCCTCTGCCTCAGACCATATCCTTTCTCCACTCTCTATCATTACAAGCAAAATATCCCTTTTCCTGTTCATAATAGCACTATGTGATCTCCTGCTATAACCGTCCAGAATCAAGCAGTCTCGTATCACCCCTCTATTCTCTACCGTCTTTACATCTGCTTGCTGTATAGAGATTACCCACCCGAAATTACCCTTCTCACAGCTTACACATCCAAGATAGCCCCTGTTGGACGAAAAATGGGGAAGCACGGATTTGTTGATTTCTTCTGCCATTGCTGTGATGCGTCCCAACCGCCCCCCGATCAACCGGCTAGACTGGTATCGTATCCTCCGATGCAAAACAATAACGCGCTGGGAAACGCTCGAATAGCGAAACCAACCACCCCCCCAAAGGCCCTCGTTCAACCCAGCCCATCGCAGGCAGTCCCTGCTTCACCGTCGAGCTCAGTTGCCACAATTGATTCCCATCTATCAACGGGGCTAACGAAAAAGAATGAGGCATTAAAAAAGGCGATCGAGGAACATATCAACAACCTACCAGAACATGATCGGCAGAGATTCCGAGAAGCGTCAAAAACGCTAGATATGTCAAACCAGATGGATGACCTCGTAACGCTCAACAAGACGCGAGAGGAGAGATCTGCTATGGCGAGAAACGCACAAAGGGCTGAAAACGTCCTCCAATTCCTCAACAGGTTCATGGGTGGTGTAGCGATAGGTATACAAGCTAATCCGGAAATATCGGCTATCGTTGTCGGTGGCCTACGGGTCGTATTTGATTGCGCACTTCGATTTTTTGCATATTATACGAAGCTGATCGATATGGTTGAGGAATTGACGGATTATGTGAGACCGCTGGAATCCTGGTTTGCGAATGCTGCTCAATACCCGGATATTATCAGCAGCGGTGCTAAGGTGATTGTAAAATTGTTGCAGTTTTGTCTGGAGGCGCGCCGCATATTCGTCGATGATAATGGGTTGCCAAATGGCAAGGGGAGACTCTTTCTGCAATCGCAATGGAACCCTTTCCATGAGAAGTTTGGAAAAATACGGGAGGAAATCAGCCACTCGACTAGAGTCTTAAAGCTCACGACACAAGGCGTACAGTTGGATGTGGTGATTAGGGATAACAAGCGCCTCGTCCTTGACTGGTTCAACGCCCCAAAATTCGAGCATCGCCATAAGGAAGTCTTGAGCCAGAAACACCCAAAGACTGCAGATTGGCTCTTGGGCACTGATCAGTTTAAGGCTTGGCTTGGTGACCAAGATTCGAGTTTGCTCTGGTGTCATGGAAAGCGTAAGTACTTTAATGGAGCCAGCGTCACAAATAATATACTAACATACCCTGTTTTAGCTGGTGTTGGGAAGTCCGTAATTGCGTTCGTATCCCCAAGTGGCAAGTAATTGACCGCGGAGGCGATTTGCTAACAAAAAATAGGTCCAATGTGATTGATTATTTATCTGGTCAATACCCCAAACAGAATAATATCGGTATCCTCTATGTTTACTACGACTATCGAAACGAGCATCTAAAGGACCTCGGGTTGGTCATATCCGGGATAATGTTCCAATTATGCCAAAAATGTACCACGATGATCCCCAAGTTGAACACTTTTAGAGACGAGTGCCGCGATCCTTTGGTTGAATGTACCCTCGATTTATATTACGAGGTTGCGAGAAACTTTAAAAAGATCTTCCTTATCGTCGACGCCCTAGATGAATGCCCAGTAAAGGACCGTGATAAGATTATAGGTTTTCTTTTCAAAGCCATGGATATCCCACATACAAAGATCCTCGTCACCAGCAGGAAAGAAATCGACATAGAGTTGGCTTTTTCTGGTTCGGGCGTACGGACGATCGGAATTCGCGAGCAGGATAGTGCCGGAGACATCAAAACCTTCGTTACGGACAAGGTTAAAGAGCTGAAGGATGGTAAAAACGGAAAGCGATTGAGACTTCCTGACGACTCCCTGGAAGAAGAAATTATTCGATCATTGATAGATAAATCGGAGGGCATGTATGTCAACCCCCTCGAGTTAGTTCTATATGCACAAGCATGCTAATAATATTATTCATGGAAAAGGATTCTCTGGGCCAATCTACAGTTGCAGGAGCTTTGCGAGCTCAGCAAGACTGGTACTGCCTTAGAGATGCGCAGGGCCTTGCTTGAATTACCCCAGGGCCTCGACGAGACGTATATCCGCATGATGAACCAAATTGCGCAGCTTAAGCCATACAGGCAAACTGTTGCCGTGAACGCTTTCATGTGGGTGCTGTACGCAAAAATTCCACTATCGGCAATCCAACTGCCGTGTGCAGTTTCGATCAGCGATATGAAGTCCGGAGATGAAACTGTTAGCATCGAGGCTATCCTGGAAAATTGCAGAGGCCTAATCGTTATTAACGAAAACCGGAGAAATTACCCCGCTCAACTATTGCATTACTCTATCAAAGAATTCCTAACTCGCGTTGAGAAAGATTCAGTGTACTGGGCACAGTTAAAAAGCGACACGGAAGCAAATAATACGCTTGCCATCAGTTGTATCCGTTACCTTCAACACGCTCCTCTCAGGGAAGGCCCAAGAAAGAGTGTGCGCGAATTGCGCCAGTTGCTCTACGACTATCCGTTCATTCATTATGCAGCAGAAAACTTCGATAAACATGTGAAGGACTCTCTCAGTGGCTCTCTCACCAAGGAATGCGTTGACGGCATAGATGTGATCTTCCAAAACCGAAAAACCGTCGCAGCAATCTTGCAGTTAAAAGCCATGCACGGCAATCCTCAGTCCGAAGACCATAAATCAGCTACCCAGTCACCGATACTGGAAGCCGATCCTAAATTGGCTGTATACGCGTCAAATCTTATTAATGTGCCTCCGATTTTCCAAAAATATGCGACCGGACCCCCCCCAAAGGATGCTCTGCACCGAGTCGTTGCCAATGGGGAATCAAAACTCGCAGCTCGGTTGATCAACGATGGTTGGCAAGTTGACAAGCCTGACGACTCCGGTGTCTATCCTATTTACCATGCATGCAGTTCGGGAGACGAATCTACTGTTTCACTTCTGTTGAAGCACAAGGCGCCAGTGAATGTAGCCTGCGGGGCTCTTGGAAGTCCTTTGCAGGCAGCCGCGGCACATGGCTATGAGCAAATCGTGCGAATGCTTCTCCGCGAAGGGGCACAAAACATCATTTCAAATCCGAAGGGCGAATATACATCGGCCTTCGAAGCAGCTGTTCACCGAGGACATGCAAACGTGGTGAAACTTTTGCTTGGACAGGGAGTTGATGTTGAGTCGCGCGGAAAAAGTTCTCGAAATCTTCTAGAGCTTGCTTCAAGCCGTGGCCATTATGATGTGGTGCAGCTGTTGGTTGACCATGGAGCGGATGTCAACCCTCAAGATAGCTCGCATATAAGCGCCCTCGAATCCGCGTGCGGCTCCAGTATATTGTCATCTGCTTATAACATGGCAAATTTGTTGATTGAGCGACGCGCGGATCTCAAATCCCAAGGCCCAAAAGCACTCAAATCTGCTGTGGAATCGCGCCACTATGAGGTGGCAAAATTGTTACTCGATCACGGAGTAGCGGCCAATACCCCGGGTGAGAAAAACGGAACGGCGCTGGGGATTGCTTCGAGATGTGGAATGGAAGATATCGTGGTTCTTCTGATTGAAAATGGTGCAGACGTTAATTTTCAAGATGATAATGAGAATACCGCCATCCATGAAGCTGCATTCTCCGGTGAAGAGAACATAGTGAAATTGTTGATTGAGAACGGGGCGGATGTAAACGCGGGACGCGGACGTTTTGGCACTGCCCTACAGGCTGCATCATTATTCGGCTATGAGGGTATAGTGAAACTATTACTTGATAATGGGGCAGATGTCAATTGCCAGGATGAGGATCGTGCACCTGAACAGAACAGTGCACTGCAGCATGCTTCATTCCAAGGTCACAACAAGATAGTCAAGCTGTTGCTTGAGAAGCGACCAGATATCGATGCTATGGGTTCCCGTGGAAGCGCGCTGGAAGCTGCATATACTGCCGGGCATCATGACATTGTAGATTTGCTACTTGCAAAGGGGGCACTGGATGTACGATCACTTTGTGAGAGAAATTGACTTCTCCTCCTCCCCTGTGTATGCCCCTTCCTCCCCGCCACTCTTTTTGCATGTTCTTGGAGACCAGCCATTTTCCTAATCATTCGTCGGAGATATCTTTATTTACCTATAGTTCTTTTTCCTATTTCCTATTTCCTACGAAGATTTTGGATATTTCTTGGTTGGTTACATGTTCTACCCCAATTTTTTTGGGCCTGCCTGGCATTTTACTACTAGCATATTTTCGTATCACATACCTGGGAGCTTAAATATAGACCACTCTTTGTTCACTAAACAGATCAACTGAATACATTTCCTTTCCTCATAGTTCTACATTCCTTGTGTATACTAGTATGTTTACTACATGCCCACTTCCACCAAGCGCTGTCCAACTGACCCCGGTATCTAATAGTGACTTCACAGCCCCAGCGAATCCGTGTTTCGCTGCCTCGTGCACTGCACAAAGTATTCCCGCGCCCTGTAATAGACTCGCCGAATTATGCAGCTAGATTCATCACTTGTGACTATCCAGCACATACTAAGGCCTTTACCCCTGGGGATGCAAGATAACGACATTGTGGCTACTAACTGACCCGCCAGTGTAGGCATTGGGATCATTTGGTGGCTTTGGGAGGTTGACGTGCCTTTGATCCAGCATGGCGGTTGCATAAGCCCTTCGGTAAAGCCCAGACCCATTCCATATATTCGTGATTAGGTTTAGGCTTAGCAGGTGTTCGAGCAGCCGTTCTGGACAAGTGGGAATAAGTAAAGATGTGGGCTCTTTAAGAGAACTTGTGAAGAGTTGGATGGTATCCAGACTACAGACTAGATGGAGGTGATATTTCTGCAGGTCCACGTCCTATCTACCTTTTCAAATTCGAAAATAATGTTTTGCTGCAACGTTATCGGTCAGGCGCCCCCCTTCGCTCAGTTATCGGATAACCAACTTTCAGGCACGCTTGAATCTCAAGATTAATTTCTGCGAAACAGGCCCAGCGATGTAATCATCAACCTGTTCGATGCCTTGGTCGTCCACGATCTCTGTGGTGTAATTAGAGTAGATTGCAGCGATAGCTAATTTCATGTCTGTGAAGAAAATCACTTAGTACGAGAGGAAAAATGCGAAATACAATATTCCTTAGGACCATACCTTGCAGTGCAAAGTTGCTACCTATGCACATCCTTCCGCCGCTGCTAAAAGGCCAGAACCATCTTTTCATTTGAGTGATTTCGGTCGGGTCGGAAGACATCCAGCGCTCAGGTATCCACTGCTCGGGCTCGGGGTACATATTTTCGTTCCGATGCAACACGTAGGCCGAGGAAGCAACCTTGACGCCGCCTGGAATATTTCCGTATCCTTCTATATCGATTGGCTTCGAGGAGAATGGGGTGATCCTTGGCTGTGGTGCTGGGGCAGCAGCGTACAACCGCAAAGTCTCCCGGAGTGCAGCATCAAGGAATGGGAGCGCATCGATTGACTTTGGAGATGCCAGGCATTCGGAAGTTGGGGGATAGTTGATTTGGGGTGAAAGCGTACGCAACTCCTCACGAAGCCTTACTTGCAGCAACGGTTGCTTGGACAGTTCGTACATTAAGTAGGTGATGGTGATTCCAGATGTCTCGTGGCCTGCAATCAAATGATCGAGCATCTCAGAAGCGATCCGGAGCCGCAACTCTGGTCCGTGGAGACCGTCCTTCCTCAGGGAGCTGGAAAGTTGTCCGTAAACTATAGGCGCCGTTGATCCCCCAGTTCCCGACTTTTCCAAGCCATCCATATAATTTTGGGCCCCGTCGCACATTGCAAGGCACCATTTCTCGATTTCCCCGAATTTCCGCTCCTCGGGGAGTTGCGTCTTGAACTTGGTATAGAGACTAAGCCAATGGTCGCGGTACTTACCATCCATCAAAAAATTGGTTCCGTGAGCTGAACCAAAGAGATATGCAGATGTGAAATCCATTCCATAGGCTTGGAGATAGGGGAATACATTCAATGGCGTGCCACTCTGTGACAACGACTCGATATGTTGGAATAATCGTTCGAATAGCAGGTTCCTAGCGATGACTTGCAGGTCTGGACATGTCTGCAAATATGACTTTGAGTAAACATGCGACAGCATCCGTTTCTGAATCGAATGCGGTTTGTGCTGCAACATGCTGACCAGATTCGGGGTCTGGTAGTTGATGAACGCATTGTGATACCAGTCATCTTTCTCGAAGCCGCCCACGTAAATCGTACGTAGCCCACTTGCAGAGTTCACGCTGAGTTCGTTCGGCCCGAGCCGCACCACAGGTCCATATCTGCGATGAAGAGAATATAGAATCTCTTTTGCGGTGGAATGTCGGCGCTTCCACCATATCCATGTCGGAAGCACCGGCGACGTGAAATGGGCGTTTGGGATTTTAGACAAGGGCGACAAAAACGCTGGAACGATGATGTATTTGTAGGCCAGCGCCAGGCTGACCAAGGGTAAAATAATCAGCGAAATGGGAGGCATTCTGAATACCCAGCCGAAGGAGCAGCTGAAAGAAACAGCGTTTATCGGCGGGTAATGGAGTAGAGGGGCTGTCAAGAAAATAAAACGTTCCTCGATCAATGATCACCGGCTGATCGTTGATCAATATCGATATCAGCTAAGACATCGGAGACATGCCCCATCCGCCCCGCCGAACTTCCCGCAGTCCCCGGTTGCAACGTGGGAACAATGGGACTTCTTGCGCGGCTGCGCCCAGATGCCAATGTGTTGCATTCAACCAGCGCTTGGAAGGGATGCTGAGACAGCGCTAACTCTGGGCTGGGATGGTTGGGATGGTTACCAGGGCCTTGCATGCATCATCGCTTTCGGTCTAGGATCATTAAAGTTTCCCTCTAAAAATCTTCCCCCAATCCCGATCCTCCTCTCCAGAAGCGGGTTCCACCTTCCGGCATTAGGCAGAGTTCCATTTTGAAGCACGGCTTTGCTCCACCAAGGCACAAGAGTAAAGCCCTAATCTCATATAGGTTTAGGATTTCGGGGAACTGTCGGGAGCGGAGGAGTGCGGGACTCGGGAAAGATCGAGCCCAGTCTGCGCGCCGTGCGCGGGCATCGGGAGAAGTCAAACGGCGACGGCCAAGCGAGCAATTTGCGCCTTCATTGCGCCCAAAATACATTCAAACTAAACTATCTATACAAATACTAATCAATATACCCAAGCGAAGTAGGCAAAAAACTCCCTCACAAACGGCCACGATAATCGGATTTGTTGGCTAGGTTTTTCAGATGTTCCGCTTCACCAACGCCACAGGTGGAATGTAGGTGAACCTTCCGATAAAGGCGTAGTACACAGTTGCGATAGTAATCACTCCACCGTAGATGACGCAAGCCCAGTTCATAGTTGTGGGATCCACGGGGGTTGCTAGGGGGAAGAATACGAAGATGAACATTGGGGCGAGGAAGCACAGCGCGAGAATATTGATCAGCATGCCATACCGGCCAAGAGACCACTTGCGTGGGGGTAGTGGTTCTCCACGCACGCGCTTGAGAAGGACACAGGTAATGGAGATCATGTACGAGGACATGAGGGAGCTGAGGGCGAGGGTAATGATAGCATTCAAAGCGGCCGTCGAACCAATGTTGATAAGAGAGAGAAGAGTGGTGATGACTAGCGAGACTAGGACGGCATTGACGGGAATGTTCCAGCCTGGCGTGACCTGTGCGATCATTAGCAGAGGAAAATATTGCATAGTTTGTAAACCCCTCTTACATGAGCCAAGAAAGATGAAAACGGTAGGCCTCTATCACGGGCGAATGACCAGAGCTGTCGCGAAGCGGTCGCGACTTCGCTGATAGCACTAGCTGTAAGCGTAATGACGAGGATAGATACCATGGCATTGGTGGCTTGGTAGTTCTTCGTCGTGTTGAAGAACACCTGAATAAATGGAAAGCCGGTTGGGGATGCTAAAATCGATTCCGCATCACCTAGTGTAAAACACAAGGTGAGCAGCATGGTAAGGCCCAAGATGGCGTTAACTCCGATGGCTGTCATCATTGCTTTTGGTAGGGTCCGCGAGGCATCTTTAATCTCCTCCGCTGTTCTCCGCCAGAGCGCCGATTAGCAGGAGAGTTCTCAGAGCAAGTGGGGGACTGGAAAATTACATACACATATGCACAGCACAATCATAGCCAATCATGGATGTAATAGTGGTTGACAATCCAATCAATGTAGCAGTTCCAGCGTTGTTCCAGCCACCGCCGTTATTGAACGTGAAGAAGACATCCCTCGCATCGGCTCTGGGCGAAAGCACCCATAGGGGGATGATGATGAGAAACAGGCCAAGAACATGAATAATCAGGACGACTCCCTCGACGAATGGGAGCCTCTTAGCCAAAAATGTGTTGAATAGAATGGAGAACGTAGTGATGGCAATCACAAGCATAGTACCATGCCAGCGTTCGAAGATATAATTTTCGTTGTTCAAGACGATCAAGCCCTGGATGATGGTACCGGCCAGAAAGGTGATCGAGACAAGCGCACATTGCCAGCCCATTGCACAGAGCCACCCTACACAAGTTAGGCGAATCCTACCCAGCTTTAGATAGATGGGTAGTACCTGTGATATAACTTAGAAACTTCTGACCTCCCGGCGGAGCAAACTCGGAAACCCAGTGGTACTGGCCACCAGCTGTTGGTGCCCTATTTGGTCTGTGTTAGATGCGTGTCCCGAAGCTTCAGGAAGCAGAGAGGTTTTACATGGAAGCCATTTCAGCAATACTCGCAAACACGAGGGAGAACCCACAAGTGATGCCAATGAAGCCCCAAATCAGGCCGCCAGTGCCTCCATCTAGCAAACCGAAGGACAGTAACCTATCTCTAGTATCAGCCAATGTCTATTCGGGAGCGTAGAACGGAGGCGGGGGAACACACGTCAAAATGACCTCCCATGTTGCAATGAGAGTGCTGCCGAACCCGAGAATTGAAATGAAGCGGAAGTTTCTCTGTACTTGATCAGTCCACACGTCTTTCAAACGGATCGCGACAACTGCTCACCCGTAACACTTGTTCCTTGCCCAATGCGCTCATGTCGCGCCTGTCGGCAATTGTACCCATATATTTGGCGGAAACAGCGCCGCCGCTCGTGGTGTTGACATCCTGACCGAGCTCGATTGAGCCTTCGCGACCGAGGCCATTCTTGTTCAAGGAGGTACTTGGAGAAGACATGGTCGAAGGATGACAGGCACTTCTACAGGGACGAGAGGCTGTTGAAGCTGCGATTGCAACGAAGCAAGTCGGAACACACTTTCATCAGCCAACAAACAGATGAAGGTGCAAACAAGAAGTCCAAGAGTTCCAGCAGGGGAGGCCTTTCACGCTTGCACGGCGTGCTAATTAATCCGGGACCTGTTGAAAAAGCACGGCCGGTCAGCTACTGCGAAACGGCGGCTAAAATTTTGTGTTTCGCAAGCTAGCCCGGAGCCTGGAACTTCATCCGCCAGACGGAATTAGGCGAGATTTTGTGGGAGAAAGGGGAGAGGCTAGCAAGGATCGGCCTGAATGAGATGTCAAGGAAGTCGAACCCTGGCCTAGTTCCGCTCTAAGCAGAGACTCTTCGTCCGCATCAGGGAGGGCATCAGTGCAGAATTAAAAGCAAGTCTTCTGTTGGCTTCTCTGTCGCACAACGGTGTAAACAATTTCGGGTATCTCGCGACATCTCATTTGATGTTGTTGAGAAAATGTTGTCTGGAAGATCCATCCATAGCTCGACTGGCTCTCTAGAAAATGAGGCTAGTTTTCGGCGGCTGGCTGGGGTCCTGGTGCCCACTGCCCGGGGGCATGGCCGCATGGGTTGTGCAAGTGTTGCATTGCGTCGTATCTCGCCTCAGCAAGTAAGGTTAGTCCTCCCGACCAACGATCTTAGCGTGGCGTGAGCGTCCAAGTGGCAAGCGGTCCGCTCCTCCATCTCGACCAGGAGTCGGTCTCGGAGTAAGTCTCTCCCTCCTCGAGGCTCGGGGATTGAACCCTGATTCTTCCCCTATTCCTACTCGGGGGATACTCGGTTGATACCCCTGTGATAGCTTGCAGCGCCTGTTGCTCGTATCACTAGTACGGTACTGCAAGTTTCAGAGGGAAGTAGAATTGAAGTGAGCATGGCCACTGAAGTTCTCCTACTGAAAACCCAGTCATGTCTCTTCTTTGAGGTCCTTCTGATACTGGCCACCCAGAGTGGGCGAACATAGCTTCATTTTCACCTGCAAAGTCAGCGATCCGTCTTCGCCCAGGGGATTTTTAACATCGCCGTTTAGCGGGATCGCTTCTGTCTCATCCTGACAAATGTTAGTTTATTGTACCCTGGACGGGGTGCGAAAATTCTTGTTATCAAAACGAGCGGACAAATGGCATGCTCTCCTCTGTGTAACAAGAGGGATTTTTCTCACCACCGGCGTAATCATAAAACAATAAAATTGCTCCTTGCTCATATGTTTATGCTATTCCTGGTCACGGCCTTCCTGAGTTGGACGGCATGCATACATCCCGGTCTCTCACATTTTTGGCATGCCACATGAGGCTTCGCCTGTGCGTAACAAGGATATGATTATGGGCGTTGTTGCCCCAGCCTTCCTCCCAAGCGGCTATTTGATAATGGTTCCGTGGTCCGGCCACTATTGCAGCTGCGACTGTATCAATAAGTCCTTTCACCCACTGGACAGGAGCCAGCAGTATATTGTCGATAGAAATCCCATCGGAGATGAGGACGAATGCCAGGCAACTGACTCGTTATGGCGCATGCTGGGCTCTCGCCTCCGTTGATGAGCATTGACTCGAATCACCATGGAGCAAAAGTTGTTATCACTGGGGCGATGGGATTGTGCGCGTCTTGCCTTGCTCTCCTGATACGTCTTTACGTTCGAGTGCACGCTAGGATTCCCTTTGGCAAAGACGATTATGCCCTCATCATTGCAGCGGTAAATTTGCCATCCTTCATCATTGACTCCCCTTTGATGCACCTCTCAAGGCTGACACTCCACAGTCCTTTATTCTTGGCCATTTAGCGGTAACTTTCTTCGGCGTGTCTAAAGGATTTGGTAGGTCGATTAATCTGATCGACGACTCCAATCTTCCCACAGTGCAGAAGGTAAATGATCCGCCTCGCCCACTTGGTTTCTTTCTCTGACCACATTCTTTGCTCTCCAGGCCTCAGTCGCCGGCGATATTGTCTACATAATCGCTCTATACTTCACCAAGTGCTGCATCATCACTATTTTCATCCATCTGTCACCAAAAAAGCGTCACAATCAAGGAGCCTTCGCAACTCTCGTGTTATCGACAATATGGCTCCTTGTAGCCATTCTTCTGATTTCCGTCAACTGCGAACTTAAGATGCCATGGCAGGATATCGCCAGCTTATGTCAGGATATAGTAAAGTTCCATTTCATAGCAGCACTCGCTGCGGGAGTCAAACACAGCTCAGAGGTTTTCTAACCGGCGTATAGTTCATTCGATGGCAAGTGATCACAGCACTGGACGTCGTCGTTGAGCTATTACTCTTCGGTCTTGCTGTTTTGCTTCTTGCGGGCCTCCAGATGCCACTGCGGCAGAAAGGAATTGTTCTGAGCACATTCGCTTTCCGCTTACCGTAGGTGAACCCCTTTCGCGTGTTTGTTTCGTTGTTCACGTAAATTTCCGATGCCTGTGGACTAACATCAGCTCAGGCTCGTTATCTTCTCTATCATTCGTCTATATCGTCTTCACTTAGGGATATACTCAACCAATCCCTCGCTCCATCTCGTCAGCTCTGCCATTTGGACCCAGATCCAGCTGCACTACAGCCTTATAGCGTGCACAGTTTTCGCCCTTAAACCTTTTATGTCCGCAGTCAGCACCAATTATGGAAACGCTGAAGGCACGTCGTTGAATCAGAGTGGATACAACAGCAAGCAGCATGATACTACGGACACAGCACCTTCGGGGAACAGTTTCGCTCTTCAGTCTATGACGAGATCAGCGAGCCGGGCTAGGAATCTTGCAAACGCGGGCAATACGCAGGGTGGGAGTGGTGATTCCAGTCTTTTCCCTGAGGGATACGGCGCCACTTCTGCGACGGTCAGCAACGCCCGGAAACACGATGAACGCAGTCTTGACAGCAATGATAGTACAAAGATGATCATCAAAAAAGATATCCAGTACTCCGTTGAGTACTCATCAGGCGCGGAGGGACCAGAAGAGTTGCATGCTCGGGATGAAATCATGGAATCATTTCGGAGGTGAAGGCTCTGCGGTTGCGATATTTCGAGCTAGAAAAAGCATTTGAGATGCCGACGTTAATTTGTGTACATATATTTTAAGTACTAGTCTTTGCGCAACGCTTCCAACGTTCGCCTTCAATTATTCATGAAAGTAATAAACATTGCAACAAGCAAAGTCCAGGTTTGTTCGGCGCGCTTGGGCCCAATGTCACGTGGCTTGCCATTTTGCTCCCCGTAATCCGCGATGCAATTTAATTTATAAATCATGGGTAATTTCTTGTTTGTCTCGTTGCGCAGATAATGGGAATCACCCATTCAAAGTGCAATGCTGATATACCTGTGGTAGTGGAAATCGAGATGCTCCGTAGCAACCCCTGAACGCACCATCCATGCATACACTGGATCAGATAAGACGACAAGGAATGAAGTATGCGGGATGCAGGATGCAGTACTGCAGTTACACATTGCTCCCTTGATAACTACCCTTACGAATCATATCATATGTTATGGGGTATCCAAATGCCAAAGGGGCAAGCTAGGATGTCAAATATCCTCCTCGTCTTCATCCACGTCCAGAACACATCGCCCCACGATGTCCACGCATGGCAATAAAAGTGGCGTTCACATACATAGTGTGGTTATGTTGAATAGTCGAAATCAAGAACATATTTACATCAGGTGGCGTGTAATTATCGTTGCAATGTTTTCATTCGTTCATCTTCATGAGGGCGATTGGCAGTTGAGGTAGTGTCAACATCTATCTACATTAACGGATAAGCCGCGAGATCACCGTGCCTGAAACATCAAAGGCCGTTTATGATCTTCTTCGTTTTTGCTCCAATCATCATGTTTGTCGTTTACAACTTTTGCATGGCAGCCTGGATGGACAAATTAGCAAGACAAGACATAATTACTTGACATCAGGGGGATACTTACGACATCGGTAGACTGAACCATTTCTTCCAAATCTTCTTCAATTTCCTCTTGTAGATCGCTGACGGAGACCTTCTCATCCTCGATAGTCATGTTAATCTGGAGTTTATGGATACCATAGCCAACAGGAACAAGTTCTGAGCCACCCCAGACGAGGCCATCCTTCTGGATTGCTCGAACAGCTGCTTCAAGCTCGTCCATCTTGGTCGTGTCATCTGTGGATTGTTAGTGGATAACCCTCCAAAACCGATCATTAGAGGAACTTACCCTGAGGCTTCACGTATAGGGTGACAATGGATTTGGCAGCGGGCTTAGGAGGTCCGGCCTGTTTCCGCTGTCTATACGCCGCAAGATTCTTTTCTCTCTCAGCAGCGAGAGCGGCATCCTCCTCCTCGTCATCGCTGCCGAAGAGATCCATATCATCGTCGTCATCCGCAGCAGGGGCCTTGGCGGCAGCTACTGGGATTTCAGAGGCCTCTGGGCCGTATGCAGTGAATGGCTTGGAAGGGTCGCCAGGGAGCGTAGCGAACTCGGACTCCCAAGAGGCAATGTGCTTGTACCAGCGGGCAGCATGGGGATATTTGGCAGCGTCGGGGGCACTCGAGGTTGCCTTGAATGTGACGACATCAGCTTGCGAGGGAGCATAGCTGTTTTGGATTGATTAGCTTGTTTCCTTTTTCTGAACCCAATCGGAAAGCACACAAAATAAACACGCCAATGGTGGGGTAACCAAGTCAGAAATGCGAAAATTCGCGTAAGAAGTAGTCACGCAGCGGTGTCTTAAGCCGCCTCATAAACACGGACCAATTTATTTTCATCATAAGGAGGGATAATGCAGGTGGATATACTAGAAGTAAGGAAGAGATCACACATACCCGGTAACGTAGCTCCTAGTGGAAAAGAAGATGTTGGCGACTTTCAAGGGCCTTTGTCAGAAACTGGACAGAGTACAGCGGGACGAGAGTAAAACACTTACTGGCGAGGCCAGAGTCTGAGGAGAGGTCGGTGAAGCCCATGACGCAAGAATTCAGGGGTATATGGACAGAGAAAGAGGGATTTGCGGTGTTTGTGGGTGGGAAAAGGCGTCGTTGGTTGGGAAGAAGAGGAAAAAAAGAGGAGGAGGTTTGGGTTGAAATTTTTTGAAGCGGCTCCCACAACAAAGTTTGGTGTCCCGCTTCACGTGACCACCATGACGACCGACCTCAAACCTAGTATCAACATATTCTGGAGCTTTCGAGAATTGTCAATTGCACAGCCAGCTTTTGGATATCTTGTACCTTTATATCTTCCGCTTCACGAGGAACCTACTACCATGTCTTAGGACATAGCACTGTCCATAACAGTTTGTCAAACTAGCCCGTCTCGACTCCAGCAAAGTTACAATGCTTTTGTCCAAGCTACAACGCCGCAGTCCTCGGCTGCTTCGAACAGCTGCGCGATGCAAGCTCCCAATTCGAACGTCGCATTACCGTACGGAACTATCTAAACAATTACCAATCGCACTCCAAATCCCCTCGAGAGCACCCCTATCCCTATTCCCAACGGTTCGCCACTATGCAAACGGAAGACCACACCCCCCCGGTGGAACACACCGTATGAATTTGGGCGGGGAGCCGGAAAAAGCAGCTCTGGAGGAATATGGAGTTGATCTTACAGCTAGGGCAAAAGATGGGAAACTCGATCCAGTCATTGGTAGAGATGGGGAAATCCAGCGGACTATACAAGTCTTATCCAGAAGAACCAAGAACAACCCGGTTTTGATTGGTTCTGCCGGTACTGGCAAAACCGCCATCCTCGAAGGTCTGGCTCAAAGAATCGTCAAAGGAGATGTTCCAGAGAGCGTCAAGGATAAGCGTGTGATTGCCTTGGATCTGGGCCAACTGATTGCGGGCGCAAAATTTCGAGGCGATTTCGAGGAGAGACTGAAGAAGGTCCTGAAGGAGGTGGAAGACGCTAAAGGGGGTGTTATTCTATTTGTGGATGAGTTGCATACACTACTTGGCCTGGGCAAGGCAGAGGGGAGCATTGACGCAAGCAATCTTTTAAAGCCGGCTCTTTCGCGAGGCGAACTCCAATGCTGCGGCGCTACAACATTGAACGAATATCGTCAGATTGAGAAAGATGTGGCTCTTGCCCGACGATTCCAACCTATCCTGGTCGAAGAGCCATCAGTACCCGATACCATATCAATATTGAGAGGCATCAAGGAAAAGTACGAAGTCCATCATGGCGTGAGAATTACGGACGGTGCGCTTGTGGCCGCTGCCACGTACAGCAACCGATATATTACCGATAGATTCCTTCCAGACAAGGCCATTGATCTGGTTGACGAAGCTGCTTCCGCTCTTCGGTTACAGCAAGAGTCGAAACCCGATGCGATCCAGGAGCTCGATCGGCAAATTATGACGATCCAAATCGAACTCGAGTCTCTACGCAAGGAGACCGATATTCCTAGCAAGGAGCGTCGGGAGAAATTAGAGAACTTGTTGAAAACAAAGCAGGAGAAGGTCAAGGAACTCACAGAGGTCTGGGAAAAGGAGAGAGCGGAACTCGATGCCATCAAGCAGGCCAAGGAGAACCTAGAACGTGCACGGATGGATCTTGAGCAAGCTCAGCGCGAAGGGAATTTTGCCAAAGCCAGCGAGTTACGATATTCTACAATTCCGGGGCTTGAGAAAAAGCTTCCACAAGATGGTGCTGAGGCTACAGCCACCACCGCTGACGGCCAGGTGCTTCTTCATGATTCCGTTACAAGCGATGACATTGCTGCCGTTGTGTCACGCACCACGGGTATTCCCGTTAACAAGCTTATGGCCGGAGAGGTTGAAAAACTTATCCATATGGAGGATACATTAAGACAGTCGGTTCGGGGACAGGATGATGCCCTTTCTGCTGTAGCCAATGCCGTTCGTATGCAGAGGGCTGGGCTTAGTGGAGAAAATCGACCACTGGCATCCTTTATGTTCTTGGGGCCGACTGGAGTTGGGAAAACAGAGCTCTGTAAGAAGATGGCAGGCTTTCTGTTCTCAACGGAATCTGCTGTTTTACGGTTTGATATGAGCGAATTCCAAGAAAAGCACACTGTTAGCCGCCTGATTGGTTCCCCTGCAGGATACGTTGGCTATGAAGATGCTGGTCAATTAACCGAGGCCGTCAGACGGAAACCATACGCTGTCTTGTTGTTCGACGAATTTGAAAAGGCTCATCGTGACATATCTGCTCTGCTACTCCAAGTTCTCGACGAAGGTTTCCTCACGGATGCCCAGGGTCATAAGATTGACTTCCGGAACACAATGATTGTTTTAACTTCCAATCTTGGCGCTGAGATCCTTGTTGGGGCAGATCCTACCCTTGGGGACGAGATTTCTTCAGAAATAAAGACGGCAGTCATGGGAACTGTCCAGTCTTCATATCCGCCTGAATTTTTGAACAGGATTGATGAGTTCATCATTTTTAAGAGGCTCTCGAGAAATGCTCTGCGTGATATCGTCGATATCAGGCTGCGGGAGCTCCAACAGAGACTGGAGGATAGAAGAATTACCTTGACCGTGGATGACTCTGTTAAGGATTGGCTTTGTGAAAAGGGCTATGATCCAAGATATGGAGCTCGTCCCCTGAACCGACTCATTGCGAAAGAAATTGGCAACCGCCTGGCAGACAAAATCATCAGGGGACAGGTTGTCACAGGCCAGACCGCGCACGTCACTTTCAACGAAAATACATCTGGGCTTGAAGTTTGCTCCGAAACCCCGACGTAATGTACTTGTACATGAACTGGTATTTTCTTTATTTTCTTCACTTCCCAGTTTAACCACTGGTTGCATCTCTATTCAGCGTTGTATGTCAGGAATATTCCACTCAATCGTTATTTGGCGGGGCTGGCGCAAAATGGGCCTTCGTGGTTTATGTATTATGTACATTATCTCTGTACTATCACCCATATTTCTGATACTGTACTATATATCCCGATATTTCGTTTATTTTAATACCATTTCATCTGTTTGTGAGAGTTGGAGTTTGTCTGCATCCATCGGTGACTTTAGACGAGAGCTTGGGCCACGACTCTTCCCAATTGGGATAACATATATTTTCCAAGGTTCCAAGGCTTCCCTCCACTCGCAAATTTATAGCAATGCCCTGATAATCCTATATCTACCATCCAAAATATGGCACCATCATCCTCAAGAAGGAGAAGGGGACGAGGAATGCACTCCTCCCGCGGTAGCCAGCAGTCATCAGCAAGGGGCGGCCAGCGCCCGTCCAACACGCAGTCCAGCGCTAGACGTGTTCGTGTAACGCCGTCAGTCAGGGAGTCCTCAGTAGCTGCATGTACAGAGAGCTCTGTCAATGATATCGCGAGTGAACTAGAGGGACGGAATGGTGTTGGCAATCAAGAACAGGAGGGCGAAAATGAGGATTTGTGCCAAGTCATCATGGCTATTGATATGAAAGAGAGGGGAACTGTAGGCTGTTGCTATTATGTTGCTGAAGAGGAAAGGCTATACATTCTAGAGGACATCACATCTGGAGGATTTGAGGCAATTGAGACCTGTAAGTGGTTTACTCATTTTGGGTGTGTTGGGCTCTTGTTCTAACACTTCCATCACCGCAGTAAAACTTGACGTTGAACCAACGTTGGTTCTCGTCTCAACTCGGGCGGACCAGTGTGCAAGTAATCTGGAGCAAACACATCCTGGCATTCCTAATGAAGATGGTGAGATCCCAATGACGCATCTATCCTAAACGAGCTATTGCTAACGATAAAATATTCAAGATGTGCAATTCCAGCTCCCTTATCATCTAGACGTGCGCCCCTCGCAGGAATTCAGCTTCGAGGGCGCAAGGCTTAAGCTTTCCAACCTTCAACTCGACGGGTCCAGAAATGAGACTAGATTCCTTGTCCCTGGCGATACATTTTCAGTGGGCCAAAATGGAGATGAAACCGATTTCGGGTTCACAGACCAACAGGGGAGGTTATTGAACCTTTCCGGCTCCCTTGATATGGACAATCGCGTTTCTATCGGATGCGCTGGCGCGATAATAACGTACCTACAGAGGAAACGCACATCGGAGTGTTTATCGCAGAATCATCCCGGAAACGATAAGTTCAGGATTCGAGCAGTTGATATGCGGAGTTTGCAGGGGACAATGTAACATCCACCTCCCCGAATCAGCGCCAAACCAATCGCTAATTGTTTTGCAGGTTCGTCAACAAGGACACCCTCACATCACTCCAAGTGATTCAGTCCGAATCCCATCCCAACGCATTCAACCAAGGACCCAGCAAGGGCTCCTCTGGTGCGAAAGAGAGCCTCTCAGTATTTGGTCTTTTCCATCACTTTGCTAGAACACCCCAAGGGAAGGCTCGCTTGAGGCAAATGTTCCTCCGTCCTAGCACAGATATTGCTCGTATTAAGGAGAGGCATGACTTTATCGGGATATATCTGCGTTCGGATAATGACGTTGCTATTGAAAAGCTTACCAAGAGTCTAAAGGGGATAAAGAATTTACGTCCCGTGATGGTCCATGTGCGGAAAGGGATCAGCTCAGGTAATGCTAAGTTTAAGGGATTCAGGAGTGGTGTCTGGGCTACGCTTCTTGAAGTTTGTCTTCTATCACGACAATTTGGGTGATGGTTGGTGCTGATTCCGGGTTTATAGTTTGCCTTCCACGCAATCGATGTGCAGGAGACTATACGATCGGTTACAGGGGCAGAAAATTTAGATCTGCATGCAAGGGTGAGAACTACGTGAAGCTGCGCGCGAGCTGGCTGACTGGGTTGTCCAGGCGTTAGAAAAATTAGATGTGACGAAGTTGCACCAGGTTGGAAGAGCAATCCATGAAACTGTAAAGTTGGATTCCTCGATTTCGTGAAACTAGTCACTAACTCACGGCAGGTCGATCTCCAAAGCTCAATTGAGGAGCATCGAACCGTTGTAAAGCCCAGGGTGGATCGTGAACTGGACGATTTGAAAGAGACATACAACGGCATGGATAGCTTACTGAACCAAGTAGCGGTGAATATCGCAACCACAATTCCTGAAGGGCTACGCAATGACCTCAATGTCATATACTTTCCGCAGCTTGGGTTTAATATTGCCATGCCGCTGGATGAGCTGGGTCGAGCTGTCTATGATGGCGGAGAGGAGCGCTGGGACCAGGTATTTACTACCGAAAACAGAATTTACTTCAAAGATTTTCGAATGCGGGAGATGGATGAAAGATTAGGGGATATTTACGGGCTTATTTGCGGCGAGTATCCCATGCCAATCCGTGTCTACGTCCCATGCTTATGATGCACAGAAAAGGAGATTGAAATTGTCTATGAGATGGCGCAAAAAGTGCTCCAGTATGAAACTATGCTCGTGGAGGCATCTGATATCTGTGGAGAGATTGATAGGTATATTTTGACCTTCCCTTCCCAGACGTTCGCATTTTCCTAACTGCTATAAGCCTCCTCGCTCTCGTGCAGGGGGCAAGCCTATACAAACTCATACGCCCGCAGATAACACAAGATAACAGCATCGTGATCAAAGGTGGACGGTGAGGGGATATCTCAATCTGGTGGCACTGCGCCAATTGCTGACAGGATTTAGCCACCTCTTACATGAGTTAACAGTTCCAACCTTTATACCAAATGACACCTTAATAGTTGGCGGAAACGGAAGAGAGACCGTTTCCCCCAGTCCCTCTTCGCAGTCTTTGGAGAATTCGTCTGCCGTAGCTGGGCCCCAAGGCCCAAGCATGTTGCTGCTCACTGGACCGAACTACTCTGGAAAAAGCGTATACCTCAAACAGGTCTGGCATTCAATAAATAAACAATTTGCGAAACTGTTAGGCTGATATACCCCTAGGTTGCTTTGATAGTGTACATGGCTCATGTCGGAAGGTAAAATGCACTATCTAGATCCAAACTCATTCTATTAGAAATTGACAATTTACCCGCAGTTTCGTTCCAGCAGAGAGCGCCAGAATTGGAATCACTGACAAAATCCTAACACGGATAACCACGCGAGAAACAGTGTCCAAGGCAAGGAAAAAGTAGATATCCACAATTTAAGAAGAAAGCTATCTAACCAGTTTCTTTCTACACAGGCCCAAAGCTCTTTCATGATCGATCTACAGCAAATCTCCTTCGCCTTGACTCTCGCAACAGAGCGAAGCCTGCTCATAATCGATGAATTTGGCAAAGGGACGGAATCAACCGGTTGGGTTTGCTCCCAGCTAATTCTTCGTCTAGTCAAGCTGCAGCTCTAATAGACATGAACATTTTAGATGGCGCCAGTCTCGCCTGCGGCCTCTTCGAATACCTGCTAAGTCTGGGCGAGAAACGACCAAAAGTCCTGGCCGCAACCCACTTCCATGAAATATTCGAGAACGGCTTTCTAGCTCCTAGAAGGGAGTTGGGATTCGGATACATGGAAGTCCAAGTTGATCCCATGGCAAGTGACGTGGAGAACCAAGTGACCTACCTATACAAGTTGAGTATCTTTGACTTCTCCCTTTTTCTCAGCCAAAAAGGGGAATATCAATATTAATCTATTATACCTTTCAGTTTCCGATCTGGACGAAGTAACGCCAGCTTTGGAACGAAGTAAGCCCCCCCACCCCCACCAGCCCCGTTATATAATCAATTCCACAATACTAAACAATAACCAACCCCCAGCTGCGCAGCAATGAACGGCATCGACCCAGCCATAATCTCGCGCGCAAACGAAATCGGCACGCTAGCCGCCCGCGGCGAGGATCTGGTGGTCGTCTGTGCGAAGATGTCTGCAGATGAGATGGACGAGCTTGAGGATGCAGTAGGTTGCCTTCAGCTCCCCTCTCCCTCTCCCCACCCCCCCTATTCCCCAAACCCACGCAGCGATTGCTTCCCGTCTAGGAAAATTGAATGCTAAAATTGGAATGCAGGAGAGTATGGCGAGGAGATTCCTCGAGGCGGACTTTTCGGAGGATGCTTTTCGTCGTGGTGGTGGTGGTGGATATGAGCGGCCGGGAGTTATACTAGAGAGTATTGTTGCGAAGGACGATGGGAGTGTTGTGATGACGGAGTTTACGTGATTGGGGTGGTGGGCTTGGGTTGAAGTACGACGGGCCTGATAAGGGGGCTTGGGTTGAAGTATGACGGGCCTGATAAGGGGATGAGGCGCTCCTTGCTAATATTGACGGCAGCGCATGGCTATCTATAGGCAGATTCGTGCTCGATGGAGATATATTATGTCGGGGCCATCAGACTACGATAGTATTATGTTAGCAGTGAAGTGGATGCAATATCCGTCACCAATAATCCATATTGAAATATATACAGCCATCTCATTGACCCATTCATGATATTCAAACTCTCATCCCGGCAGTAAGCAAAGCAAGCAATACCCCCCCCAACCAAATTACCACCCCCTATCCCAACTTAACACTCTTAACCAAATTCTTCTTAATACCCGTAAGCTCACCACCATACCCACCCCGTCCTTCACCACCCTTATAAACCTGCCTCATACTGCCCAACTTCTTCTTCTTCTCCTCATACTTCTTTCTCTTCTTAACCCTAGGGTTCCGAACATCCTTACTCCTCTTCGGCGCCAGCCCCTTATTCTTCTCAATCGTATACGTAATCGCCCGCTTGCCATCCGCTCCTATCTCCTCTTGGATCTCCACGCGACCGCCCTCCCGCTCCGCCTCCGCGTACGCGTCAGCAAGCTTCTTCTTCTCTGCCTTCTTCTGTTTCGAGCGCGCGGCGACCATGTCATAATAATCGTCATCGTCGGAGCCGGCTTGATCACCGCGAACGTCCCGAGCAATACGGTGGTCTTCGTCGTCACTGTCCCCTCCCAGAGCGTCCAGGTCGTCAGCATTCCGTTGGCCTCTCTTCTCGGCTTGGGCGTTGAGACGGGCTTGGCGATCCTTCAATCTCTCTCTATATGGCAAATCGGTATCTCCGCCAGCATCGCGGCCAGCAGCCCCGCGCTTGTTGGCCTTCTGGGCGATCTGGGAAGTATAGAAGCGGAGCGATTTCTTCTTGTTGGCTTTTTCTTCGGCTTCTAGTACGTCGAGTGTGGTTTCGTCGCCAAAGTCTGAGTCGTCCTGTTGATGCTGTACATTTGCCTTCTGCGATGGTCGTGATACCTTCTTTGTCGATTGAGAATCAAGAAGTTTAGACAGCTCAGCCAATCCAGCCTCCGCCTCGCGTAGTTTTTCGGTACGTTTCTTTTCTGCCAGGGCCCTGGCTTCCTCTATGGCCTTTTGAGCCTTTGATTTTTTGGGTTCGCTGACCGTCGTTGATTTGGCGAGCTTCTGCTTCTTTTCTGAAGCCTCGGTGACTGGGATGGATATGTCGAGCATCTCTTCGTCTTCGGAACCCTCATCTGACTCGTCCGATTCTTCGAACTCTTCTATATCCCGAACATCATCCCATTGTTTCTTGCAACTGATCAGCGTTTCCATGACGGGGTGTTCTCTAAGTTCAGCCGGTGACATCGCCAGACGCGTTTCACCGTCTCTCGACGGAGAAGTCAAAAGGAAAAAGTACATGCTAATCGCGCCCAGATATGCGGCGAGAGCGCGAAATTTGATGACAGAGAGAGGGGTATCTTCGGTATAAGATGGCTTGTTAGAGCCATTCGTAACGGCTCCAGCGATTTGCGCAGTAGCAGCAAGCTCCTCGTGAACGGGTTGAAGCGCAATAAAATCCTTCGACAAAGGCTCGAACTCGGGGTATCGTTGTTTCAAAATCTTCCGCCTTTCCGCCACACTCATATCATCCGTGACTTGCAATTCGGGTAAAACCTCCGTAACCACGTTGTCCTCGACCTTGCGCCCACGGCTCTCGTCCTGGCCCGAAGTTGCCCATTCTGATTCATCGAATCCGAAATCCGCCTCGTTCATAGACTGTAATTTTTGCAATTGGATCTTCTTCGCTTCCGCCTCTTCCTCCAGCGCATCTGCCTCGGTTTCAATAACGTCTGCATCGTAGTAGTCCTTCTTCGTCGAACCCCAGCCGGTTATTCCTTCGTCCTCGTCGTGAGCTTCCTCTTCGCCGTCGATGGGACTAGAGGCATCACGTTTGCGTAGATTTGACTTTTTCGTTGTAGATTTGCGGGTGGCCTCCTCCTCAAAATCTCCTTCATCCTCTACATCGTCTTCGTCGAAGTCCTCGTCGTCGATAGACTCTGATTGGTATCCAAGTACTTCCTCATCCGAGGGCTGGAAAAACTCCTCTATATATAGTGTTAGCAGCTGCTGTAACTTTAATCCAACTAGTAAAAAGGTAATTAATCACCTTGCTCTTCCAATTTCCGCCGTCTTTTTGCCTCTGGGGCCTCATCTAAAAGAACCTGATCACGCCCTACCTCAAACTCATCCTCCGAGTCTGTGAAGCGTGCATCGGCGGCAAATCTCGAGTTTTCAACGGGGGCGCTTTTTTTTGCTGTGGAAAGCTTGCTGGCCTTTCTTTTCTTGCCCATAATTGCGGGCGGAGGTATGCGGGGTAGGAGAACAGCACAACGGGAAGAGTCGCAATGCCAATGAATCAGGGCTACCCAGGTGTATGTTGGACTTTTTTTATCAAAAAAAATCTCAGCGATATCTCCGAATGGAGCTAGCCCAAACCAAGCCTAGTGCAGCCGTCGCATGTCTTGGCATCGAGATGTCCATCAGCTCATCGTCGACGCAGAAATTATTTACAACAGGAACAACAACGACGCGGACTGCCTCCTTTTCTGCTCTGTCTGGCTGCCACCCCGGCCACTGCTCTTTTGGATTAACTAAGCCGCTTTTCAGACAGCAGCAGCTACTCTTCCAATTGTTTGTTGACGCCCCCAGCATGCCATAGAGCAAGCAGGCACCGCCGCGCCATTCCGCCTACCATGTCTGCCATATTGTCGCATCTATCTTCCCATCTTGCTGCGGGCTGCTCTGCCATTTCTCTCTCATCTCCCCAGCTAGCTACAGCAGTCGTTCTTTTTCTAGTCTTCCTATTGTTAGCCGCCAGCATGCTAGGACTCCACTACAAGACCGTCAACCAGTTCGTCGTGCAGGGCCGGGTATGTATATGGCTGTGTGGTTGTTTTCCCGTTGAGAATGGCGAATACTGATATGGCTATGCAGATGGCCGTTGTTACGGGTGGTTCGGACGGAATGGGCAAAAGTGTGGCCATAGAATTAGCTCGCAAGGGAGCAAGTGTCACCATCGTGGGCCGGGACGTGTCCAAGTTGGAAGCCGTCTACGATGCTATGAAGGTATGCTGATTTATCACACTTCTGGAGGGATACAGCTAATTTTAATCGACACGTCCAGACAGTTGCCCCTAATCTATGCGACCAAAAATTCCTCTGGATCAGTGCCGACTTGATCGACCCCAACGAGAGTGAACGGGTCATGAAGGAGGCTACCGAGTTCAACGATGGCGTCTACCCTGATATCGTCTGGTGCTGTGCTGGAAAATCCATTCCTAGTTACTTCCTGAACGCCACCCCCGAGACGTTGAAAGCCCAGATGGATACAAATTACTGGACGGCAGCGTTCACAGCCCAAGCCATTTTGAGGAGATGGCTCGCTCCCGATGCCCGCGGCCAAGCCCCTGAGAAAACGCCTCGCCGACACCTCATCTTCACCAGCTCCACGTTGGCTTTTGTGCCTATCTCTGGATACGGTCCCTATACACCCTGCAAAGCTGCGATTCGTGCTCTTGCGGATACCCTGAGCCAAGAAGTCGAAGTATATAACGGATCTCGAAGAAATCCCTGCCATGTTGCTCCTGCCGCGGACGTGAGAATCCACATTGTTTTCCCTATGGGCATTCTCAGCCCTGGATTTGCAGAGGAGCAGAAGGTAAAACCTGCCCTGACCAAACTCCTTGAAGAGGCGGACAAACCACAAACACCTGACGAGGTTGCGGCAATCTCGATCAAGGGACTCGAAAAAGGCCAGTACATGGTCACGACTATGATGGTAGGCACATTGATGAAGGCAAGCGCCATGGGGGCGAGCCCAAGGAATCATATGTTCCGCGACACAGTCACCAGCTGGGTTAGCAATCTGGCCTTCCTCCACGTCATCCCCGACCTAAGGCGCAAGTGCAATAAATGGGGTCAGTCGAATGGTGTGCCAAAAGGGCCGGCGGACTGTCAATGAGCGTCAGGGGGAATTAAGCCTATTTCCATGTCCATACCTACTTCGTTCCAGGGCGGCTCTGCAGATTAGATACCTACCTACAGTATATTAATATCATTAAGCCTACCTAGACTCAAATCTCGTCCTTGGGTCTCGTAATTGAAATCACTCGTGTACACTCATATTTGACTGGAAAGCTAGAAATAGGGGCATGGATCGTTGTCAGTTCATTCATTCTTTGAAGCTGTAGAAACCGTCGTCGAATTTCAGAACGCAGACGTTGAAGCCAGTGGATGGTAAGATGTCTATAGGCTGTGTGTTCTGTCCGAAAAGGGAAGTGAGGCTCAAGGGGCGACGTCGACCTCTTCTCCTGGCCTTGCTCGTCTCTCAACTAACCACAGTTCTCAATCCCGACTTGCTTCTAACACCTCTAGTACCATCCTCCTCGCAGATCAACTACACTCGTCACACCCGCTGCATCCAAAATGAAATCCCTCCTGGCCATCTGGCTCTTCAGCCTGGCCGTCTGGGCCATCAACCCCCTAGTCCTCAAGGACCAACAGAACCCCTCCGCCCTCACCCCGCACAAGGACAACTACGGCATCAACCCCGTCGACGCTTGCTGGGAACGTCTCGACTGCACAATCTCTCAAATCGAATCAATGAGCATGACCAGCCGGCTCGAGTTCGTCAAGTACATGAGCACCTGGCACCTACAACAACTCCACTCCATCGACCAGTTCCGCGCACTCGAGGGGGTCCTTGCCTTCTTCATGCGCAAGGATATCGCTGGCTATGGTTCGTGGTTGGCAATGGTGAATGCAGCTGTCATTGAGGCTGTGGAGCGTGGGGCGGCCATCTCGCTGGGCTTGTCGAGTGAGACAGGTGGGAATCCGGCGAGTAGGAAGTGGGCGGATTATTTTCATCAGAGGAGGGCGGGGAGGTTGACGGATAGGAGTGTAAGATTGTTTTTTTTTCCCCCTTGTTTAGCTTATTTCTTACCCCTTTTAGTTTGAGCTAACTAGTCTAATTTCCTCCCTTTCGCCTTGTGGATAGTCACACGATATCTCATGGGCAATTGCAGAACAGACAGCCATAGATTATGGCGTCCGCCGCGCGGACACCGCGCTTGGCGTGAAGAAGCCATCCAGTCGGGTTATGCGCTGGATGCAGTTTACGCGGATTTATAGGACGGCCATGCAGTATCGTCGTACCATCCTGTGGCTGATGAGAATGTACGTATCCGTATCCACAAACGCTCAACTTTGAGCAAGCTTGTCTATTCTTCAACTCAGAAGAATAGAGCGAAAAAGACAAGAGACGAACTTGACTCTGGCAAGTTGCAAAAGGAACCATGCTGACATCAAATCAACACTGTCAAAAATCACAGGGGGTTCACGTTCACCAGCCCATCCGTGCCCGTCGCCACGGAAGCCTTCCTGGACTGGGTCACCGATGTGACGGATGCCACTTCAATCGGGTTCCTGGCGGATGTTGCCTGGACTTTTTCCGCACTGGGATTGTCGGTGGACGGAGAGGATCCGATTGCTGATTCGGAGGCCATGTTGGGAATTGCAACGGAGTTCTGGGAGATGTTCCAGCTTAGCAAGGGGGAGATGGGAATGGAGGGCAGTGGGTATAATTCGACTGCTTGGGGTGTGAAATAGAGAGTAAGAAATTGAAGTAACGGAATCGAACGGACGGTAGGGTTGGCTGGTGGGATGTGGCAAGGGGAATATGCGAGAGTATCAAAGTATTTCATAGGATGTAGGAAGTAATATTGCGGTCTGAAGGGAATGAGGAGGAAGGCGATGGGCTTATTTATGGAGACTGACTGGGGACGTCGATTATGTAGTATATTAGTACTTGAAAGTTCAAGTACTGCTTTCTCTATCAAAGAGTCCGGAAACATAGCTCATTATCCAGACCATGGGAATCAACATTAGCTTTGCCTTTCAGGGGTATATTTAGCAGAAATCCAGTAACTAGCTAGAAAATCGCCACGATATGCTAGAAACTGCCATTTTTTTGTATACCAGACATACAAAGTCCTCAAGAACCCAAAGGGAAACCAAAGAAAAAAAGAGACATGCTTTCTGGTCAAATAAAAGCGGAGACCGGCAAGGTAATAAAGGTACTAAATAATAAAATATTTCACAGCTGGCAGGAAATATGGTAAAAAAAAAAATCAATACTCAGAAAATTTAAAAGAAAGATCTGATTATAGAGAAAAGACGAATAAGCGTGCGTTTGATTTTCAAACAGCATTTGGATTGATTCAGGACAAATCAAGTATGCTCTTCCCATTCCTTTGGCCTTGGGGTTGCTTGTTTTTAGGACGTCCTCGACAAACCGGGTGGACGGGGGGAGAGGCACCGCACCATCAGACGACACGCAGGCAGGCAGACGTGGGCTAGACCGAGATAACAACCATCTCTTTCACCACTCGCTCTGCCTTCGTCGCGCATACGCAAGCTTATCCGCGCTGCTCTGAAAACGGCTCAGAAAGTTAACTACCATACCAAACCAACACAATCTTTTCACCCGGGACTAATCACGGGCCACATATGGCCATCTTAAAAGGTACAGACAAACGATAGGTACAGTGAATAGTTTACCTGCATCTGCGCCGCAAGGCTCCCCTTCTCCACCCGGCCACCAAGCAGATGTGCCTCGTAGCTCTGCTCCTCCGCGGCATCTTGTTTGGTTATATATGGGTTCTCTACCACCTCGCGGGCTGTGGAGGTGGTAGCAGTAGTGGTAGTGCTGCTGGTGGTGGTGGTGGGTTCCTCGGGCTTGTCTGGGGTGAATTCTACAACGTCGTCGATGGGGGGTTGTTGGTTGTCCGTTGTGTCGGGGGCTGTAGAGGGTCCGATGCGTGTTTGGGTTTCTCTGGACATGGTTGGGGGTTCTGTATGGCTTGTTGAGGGGTGGTTTGGAGGATTGTGCATTGGGAATTGTGATGGGGGATGGAATCGGGGGTTTATTTAGAATGGTTGCTCGGGTTAGCTGCTGTATGGGCGTGGTGGCGATGACGTTTGTGTGGCGGCTACCGTATCCAGATTGTTTCGATCTTGTTGCTCTCGATCACCACGGCGCCTACAGATCTGGAACGGGGAGTTAGCATCTGAAGACTGCTGGGAGCCATTGAGCTGTGTAGGTTTGACACCAACCAGTCACATCTCTAAAATCATTGGCGCTGTCGAATTTCAAAAGACTTGGAACGAAGAGGTGTCGTTGAATCTGTTGAGAGTCCACTAAATATTCAGCCGCGCTTCTAATCCTGCGGCGCCAACCCCGGATTCAGCAACTAGCGCGGCATCGAAAAGTTGGACCAGCGGTCAATAAACCGGGCAACAGAAACACCGATGTCAATTGTCGATTCAACATCATCCAAGCAGGAAATGTCAGAGGAAATGTCAGACCAGACAAACATCTGAATCCTCCTAGGCTATCCCATCCTCCTCCACCTTAAATTCCAAAAGAACGAACCCAAATAGAACAACCCCCACACCCCGCCCATCAAAATCCCCCCGCGACGGACGGGGACCCCGATTACCGCCCAACATGCTTAACGCCATTCTCTCCCTCCCAATGCTCTCCTTCCTGCTCATCCCCACCATGTCCTCCTACAGCACCAGCCTCAACCTCCTCTTCTTCTACATAACCTGGGCCACCCTGGTGCTCTCCATCCCGCGGCTAAAAGTCGAAATGGTCAGCACAATTGCCGTCCGGGTACTTTTGTATCTGCTGCCGTCGATGACGTTTTTCCTCTTCGACGTGCTGTTTCCGTCTGCGGCGGCGGCGATAAAGGCGCAGGGGGCGGCGGGGTTGCCGGCGGGGAAGAAGGGGAAGAGGGGTGGGAGGCGGGAGGTGAAGGTTGCGGCTTGGTCGGTGTTTAATTTGGCAATGGGGCTGGCGGCGCAGATGGGGGTGGAGGTGGTGTTGACGCGGGTGGTTGGGGTGAAGAGTGCCGTGAAGGTGTCGACGAGGTTGCCGCTGCCGTGGGATATTGTGGTGGATTTGGGGATGGGGTTTGTTTTGCGGGAGGTAAATATGTTTTTCGTTCCTGTGGTTTTCAAATGGGGGGTTAACGAAACGTCTACAAATTGCATCCATAGTCTGGCCCATTGGATTCCACCTGCAATTAACAATCTCTATAACTAATCCATCCCCACACAGATCCTCCAATACACCATCCACCGCTACATCCTGCACTCCCACTCCCACTCCCCCTCGCCAACCTCCTACCTCGCCAAATGCCACGACACCTGGTACCACTCCCTCAAAGCCCCCTACCCGCTAACAGCCCACTACGACCACCCGCTCCCCTACCTCATCTCCCGCTTCCTCCCCACCTTCTTCCCCGCCGCCCTCCTCCGCTTCCACCTCCTCACCTACCTCCTCTACCTCTCCCTCGTCTCCATGGAGGAACTATTCGCCTACTCCGGCTACAGCACCATGCCCACAAACTTCTTCATCGGCGGCATTGCGCGCAGGGCGGATTTGCATGTCCTGAGCAAGGGGTGTGGGAACTATGGGGCGTGGGGGGTGCTGGATTGGATCTGTGGGACTACGGTGGGGAGTGAGGGGGAGGAGGAGGATGGGAATATTATGCGTGGGGAGGAGGGGACGGAGGAGGTGGATGTTGGTGATGTGCTTGATGTGGTTGGTGAGGAGCCGAGGAAGAAGGTAAAGGCGTTGAAGCAGCGGGCGCGGAGGGGGAAGGGGTCGTAGGTCTGGGCATGGGGGATATGGGTGGGTTTTGTAATTAATGAATGCGGGCTGTTATATTTATTGATGATGTAATGTATGGGCTTGTTTTGGCTTGGTTATGGCGCGGGTGGGTGCCGGGTAATGTTGTGGGCTTGTTCTCCTTTTGGATATATGGCTGGAATGTTGGATGTATATTCGGGTTGGAAGCTGTTGACAAATCGATGGCCGTTCTCTTGGTGTGCGTTCAAATCCTATAAACTCAGAAAAGCAGCAATGTATGAATCCTAAAAAAAAGACATGACATTAATTGAACATGAGATCAAGTCCATGAGAAGCATGGAACTGGAACAAAAAAAGAAGGATTGTATTTGCGAAGCGGTGGGTACTAAAAAAGAAATGCCCTTGTTTCTCGAAAAGAGAGAAATAAAAAAAAGAAGAAAAGAAATCAAGAACCCCTGACGAGATCGCCCCTAAAACTGCCAGTATTTGAGGAAAATGTCGCCATCGATGTACATTATTTCAATGAAAACGTCGGTTTTTGTTATATTCTTTCCTTTTTTTTTTCATTCCGGAAGCAAGTTGTTTTTTGTTCCCCCATTTTATTTGGCCCGCGCACAAAACAAAACGTTTAAATAGAAAAGCGCCCCCCGACATTTCTATTTGACTTCCCCCCCGGGGTTCGTCAAAACACCACATCACACACGCACGCACACACACGCCCCGCTTACCACTTCATCTCATGAGGCTTGTCGCCCTTCCGCAGGCTGAAGCTGGTGGCAAGGTAGCTGGCGAGGAACTGCTCCTTCTTGATGGTGGCCAACAGGGGCTGGTCGATGGTCTTTTGGTCGTTGGCACGGGCGCTGACGACCTTCTTCTTCTGTGCAGTCCAAAACCGTATATATTAGTTATCCGCATACAATGTATCCTCATACCTCGAAACCGTAGAAATGTATAAATTGCTGCTCGTCGAACAAAAAAAACATACCTCGGGCTTCTCTCCCTGCTTGAAGAAAGCTTCCTCTCCCTTCTTCTCGGACTTCTTCTCGCGGGTGAAGTAGTCGGATTCGGAGGCCTTTTCCAGAGTCTTCTCGTCAAGTCCAGCAAGGTCGACCTTGGCGCTGGTGGCGATAACGTATCTGGCGTTTACTCTTCGGAGGGGGACGCCGTTGAGTTTGAAGGGACCGGTGACGAGGAGGACACCCTGGGGGAGGTGCTTGAGGAGGACGACACGCTTGCCGCGGAAGCGTCCAGCGAGGAGGATGAGGATGGTACCAGGTTGCAGGCTGGACCGGGGCTTAGCTGGGTGGATAGTCTTGCGGACCTGTTGGTGACCACGGCGGTTAGTATACAGCGGACATTTGGAAAATTGAATGTGCGCCTGGCATCTTGAATTTGTGTGTGTGTCTCCATCCCCTATCCCCTAGATTCAAGGTTTCTCCTCAACACCCACACCTCCCGCAACACAGCGCACATTCCGCACACACAGAAACCGAGACAGAGAACAGGCGATAGATACTGACTTTCTTGGGCTGGGGCTCGTCCTCGGTGGGATACCACTTCTGGGCCTTCTGGCTGGGGTGTGGGATCGTCCTCTCGCCCTTTCCAAACTTCTTCGTCTGGCCAACAGACTTTGCGTCCAAAGTCGCCGACATATTGGCAGATGTGACGAAGATCGAGAAACGGGAATTGGGGGGTCCGGGGGGTCGACGGTGGTGGTGGTTGTTGAGTCTGACTTGGTCGCCGTGATCGCAGAGATGGTTCAGGTTGTTTTTGTGGGATTAGCCCTATCCATTAGCCGAACGCGCTAGTGCCAATGCGGCCGGGCAACCACCTGACCTGCATCAACATCATCAACATCATCATCTTGACTTCAGTTCAACATTCTACTCCAACGGCTGCAACTTTGTCCCACCACAGCTGTTGGCTTTGTCTGTACTATACCCTCTCGCTGTCTTTGAGCGTTGCTGTTGCTGTTGCTTCTTCACCATGTCCATCGCCCCCCTCATCACCTTCAAGGCAGGTCTCTGCGACCTAGACGTAAGTCCCACCCCCGTCTCTACCCGTCTTCAAGACACTCTGACCCCCCACGTCAGACTGCTGTCTCCCCTCCACGAGTAAAACCAAAGCCAACCCCCGGCTACATCTACCTCTACACCGAAGATGACCTCGTCCACTTCTGCTGGCGCCCACGGTCCACTCCCCTCGACCAGCCCGAGCTAGACTTGGTCATGGTCCCGTCGGACGGCACATTCACCCCGTACAAGCCCACCAGCGCAGACAACCCCTCCAACCCTGACCAGCCCACCAACGGAAGAGTATACGCCCTCAAGTTCTCCTCCAGCTCCCAGAGACATCTCTTCTGGCTCCAGTCGCGGAGTCAGCATCAGAGCGGAAACCCGGCATGGTTCAGCCCTAGAGACTTGGAACTGGGACGGATAGTGAATGAGCTGCTACAAGGCGAGGACATTGATGTCACTGAGGCCATCGCCAACCTTCCCAGAGGCGACGGTGGCAATGGAGGGGACGACGACGAGACGATGGAGGATGTTGAGGGCGCAGACCGGAGTCCAGATCGACGGGGAGGTGGCAGTGGTGGAGCCGGACCAGATGCCACAGGAGGAGATATACGGGAAGAAGGAGAGGAGTCGCGGGAAGGCGGGGCGGACGGTGGACGAGCGTAGGTACAACTCTCTGCATCTGTGTTCGGAACTTCTACGAGAAAGGCAGATGGCGAGATGACTTCCACTCTGCAAATTGCGATCCATACCATTAAGTAATTACACGAGTACTGCGGGTTTGAGCAGCAGTTAAATACCATAGCCTGATCTTTCGATTTTTCCCCGCATTCCTTTATGCTAACGGTGCCAAATCATTAAAGTGCAAATGCGTCGTCAGACCCATCCTCGGTTGTCCAGAATTTCCTCAGATCTCTACAAGGGAACCAGAAGTCAGGGTCAGAAGCTGCTGAAGACCCCTTCACGACACTTTCAGAGCTACTCCCTCCCTCGTCAACCCTGCCCCTTATTGAATCCGCAGACCCGCAAACGATTGATCACCTCCTCACCTTCCTCCCCACATCACTATTATTCCTTACACAGGACATCGACGAGATTCCCGAGAATGCTGAGGCTGGCTCAGAAGCGGCGGAGACAGTGATGGCGTCGTTGACTCTGGACCAAAAGCGAGGTATTCTTCGAAGAGTGCTCCGCTCGCCGCAATTTGCGCAGAGTCTTGGCAGTCTTTCTGTTGCGCTCCGCGATGGCGGACTCCCAAGCATTAGCGACGCGCTCAACATCAAAGTAGAAAACGGGGGGTTTATGCGGCGGGGCGGGGTGCCGCTTGGCGGAGGAGATGCGATGCGGGCATTTTTAGACGGGGTGAAGAGACATGTTGAGGAAAAGGAAGGGGGGCGTGGTGAGGATACGATGGAGACAGATTGAGAGCTATTGGGTGAAGAAAAGCAGTTCTAGTTTAGCGGAATGGAATCCTCTTCCAATGGAGTTTCAGCAGATGATGGCCTGTATTGGCCGTTCCAGCTGCCCAAACGTGTATCTAGCGGGTATTTTTAGAAACTGTGGCTGGAGGGCTGTTCCTGGCAATTGGCAACGGGTAAGCAGCCACAGCATGTTCTTGTCCTCCCTCATTTACCCAGGCAGACTGGCAAGGAACAAGGTCTGTACGCAGAGGAGATGCCCAGGCCCATAATGGCAACACACAAGTTACAACCCTGATGCATGCAAATATCAAACATCCCCATCCCCATCCCATACCCATCTCCCCTCTCCAATGTCTCCGTCTGCTGCTCAGCCACCGCTAAAACGCGCCAAGCCAAAGGATCTGGGGCATGAGACACGTCAGCCTCAATTACCGTCCTTGTATTGCCAATACCGCCGATCGCCAGGCTGACTCGCCCTGCTCCAGCACACGGCGTCACATGCTGACCGTACCGTACATACCGTACCGTACCACATCTGGCCCTCAGCTCCCCCGTCTACCAAACGTCAAATTTACCGTGCTTCACTTCACCTCCGAGTTCCAACCTACCACACTCCCTGCTTGCATTGTCCTGCTTCACCATCTCCAGAAGAGATCCATATCATGAAACGGGTCCCATCCCTCTGCTGATCAACCCTCTGTCCTCCACCCCAGCCGAACCCCCAAAACGAACCTCTTGTTACTGAGAAAGACAGGTCACAAAAGCCATTCTCCCCAGATCCATAGGCTGGAAGCCATCTTATCCACCCCACATAACGTCAACGGGCTCAGGCATTGCCGTTTGTGAACAGCATAAAAAACGCGACTCTATTTGCGCGCCGGAAGCGGGTGGGCTGTGGGCCTGTTTGTTGCCGGACCTTTGAACCGGGGGAACATTCGCTCGCTGGTTTTCGGGACAAACGCATCGTTGGCTTTTTGATAAAACAGAAAGAGAAGAGAGAAATATGTCCGCCGTTCGGTAACCAACGCCAACGAGAATGGCGTCGCCAAACAACAACAATGATGACTCGGGGGCATACGATCCCGGCAATCCTCCGCCCAGAATCCAATCGTCGTCCATCCCCCTCCAAGACCTCTCCAGACCTCCGGGTTCCGCCATCGCTGATGCCGCAGGGCGGCGGCGCAGACGGACAAGCAGTAGTAGCAGCGCTGGTGGGAGAGAGGGATTCCCTGTGCGGAGGAGATCCATAATTGGGAGGAGATACGAGCGGATAGCGGAGGACTCGCCCAGTCCTCGGAATCGAAATGGCCTGGAGAATTTGCAAACCGTCAACCTGTCGCGTGAGTCTAGCGCAACGCCCTATAATGCCGATTCACCGGGCGGTATGACTCCGGATACCCATCGCAATTTTCAGGAAGCGATTGGGTCAATTGGGTCTGTCGGGTTGAGTTTTGGAAATGATGGGCCGGCGCAATTCTCGAATGCGACGAGACCGAGGGGGCCCTTTCATCAGGCTACGGTCTCGGATGATATAACGCCTTATCCCTCCTATATAGGCCACCAGAGCTCGAACGAAGAAGAACCCTATTTCTCCCCTACCGATACGACCGAAAATGATACCACGCCTCTTACTGATCGAAGATATCTACAACCCATCCACGGCGCTGCTGCCCCGCAGGGCCAGAGACATGATAGGCAAAGTGGTGTTCGCTTTGAGACACCGTCGTATCTCGGGGATAATTTACCACACTTGGAAGAAGGAATGAGGAGAATGCGCAACAGCGCCAGTAGTCGTGGTTCGCGACTGAGCAGCACCCGATCACACCAACTATCACCTGTTGGGGGCGGTTCGGCATTATCAAGAGCTGGCTCGATGATGAGGATGATGTCGCAACGTGTGGTCAATATCAGTAATGAACCCGAAATCGTTGAGCAGACCCTCCGGCGCAAATCGTCGCTCAAACAAGCGCGTCTGGAGGCACCACCATCGCTGCCTGCGATGACTGAATATGCCCATGATATGTCGGCGGATATGGACGAGGACGAGTACCCGCGGGAAAAACGGCCGTCCCTGTTTTCGAAGATACGATACCCGGATGTATACCAGACGAAGGAAAATCCGCTCAAAGGCAACTCACTTGGGATCTTTACGCCGCAAAGTAAACTGCGGAGAGCGTTGTGTGAAATTCTAATCCACCCCGCGACGGAACCAATAATTCTCGTCCTCATTATTGTTCAAACTATCCTCCTGGCCATCGAAGCCTCAGTGTATAAAGGCCAGCGAGGTAGCCGGTGGGGGACTCCAGCTTTCGATTATGCATTCCTTGTTCTTTTTATAATATATACTTTTGAAATTGTCGCAAGAATAATTGTGTCAGGCTTCATTCTCAACCCAGACGAATACAGCACACTAGATCGGTCGCTAGGGTTAAGAAAGGCGATTATCGCCAAGGGGAAGGACCTCCTTATGCCTCAACGACACTTTTCCACTCGGAAATCCGTTCACCCAGATGCTGCGCCTCAAATGTCTGTCTTGAGATCATTCACGGGAGCCCAGCATGCAGGCGGCCCGTCAGGGGACAGTCTCTCGCACCAGCGTTTTAGGCTGGCGCGTCGTGCATTCCTTCGCCACTCTTTCACCAGACTCGATTTCCTTGCCGTTGTATCATACTGGATATCGTTTGTGCTGTCGAATATGTCCATGGAGTCTCAACATCACCTTTATGTTTTCCGAATGCTCAGCTGTCTTCGAATATTGAGACTTTTGGGTCTCACGAGCGGTACATCGGTAGGTTACATTTTATTTCAGATCAATTTTTTTTTTTTTAATTGCAACCTTGAACTGACCTTGAGATAGGTTATTTTCCGAAGTCTGAAGAAAGCCGCTCCCTTACTCGTCCATGTGGCATTTCTCATTGGCTTTTTCTGGCTCTTATTTGCCATTGTAGGCGTCCAGAGCTTCAAATCCAGTCTCCGCCGGACCTGTGTTTGGGTTGATCCCGAGAACCAGCAGAACTTTACGCTGAATGCTGCTCCCGACAATATCCAATTTTGTGGGGGGTATCTTGAGCGTGGTACTGGCGCTGAAATGGGTTGGCTTATGCCAGATGGCTCCCTTGGATCCGAGAGTGCGAAGGGCTATCTCTGTCCCGAAGGTTCTCTCTGTGTACAGGGCAGCAACCCGTACGGCGGGACCATTAGCTTCGACAACGTTGCGCATTCTCTTGAGCTGGTGTTCGTGATCATGAGCTCAAACACTTTCTCGAACATCCTTTACTACATGACCGACAGTGACTATCTTGCCGCGGCTCTGTTTTTCGCCTTTGGCTTCGTGGTCCTAAGTTTGTGGCTGGTCAACTTGTTGGTCGCGGTTATCACCTCGTCCTTCCAGGTTATCCGGGAAGAGAGCAAGCGAAGCGCGTTTACCAGCGAAGATATTGCCGAGAGAGAGCTCGAGGACGAAGCGCCCCAAAAACTGCGCGGACTGAAGTTGCTATACAATAGAACCTACTGGTTCTGGATCGTCGTCATATCCTTCGATCTTGTGGTGCAGTGCCTCAGAAGCTCCTCCATGGGTCCCGATAGGAGGAAATTTATCAACTCTACGGAAGTCATCGTCACCATCATCCTCGCCGTGGAAATCTGCCTTCGGTTTGCGTCCGACTGGAGGAACTTCTTTAAGAAAGCTCGTAACTGGGTCGATCTTGCGCTTGCCATCATCACTGTGGTCATTCTGATACCGTCTATATACAATTCAGGGAAACCGTATGCTGCATTGTCCATTTTCCAGGTGTTGCGAATATACCGAATTGTCCTTGCGTTCTCTGTTACCAGGGAACTTATCATGACCGTTTTTGGCAACGCGGTTGGCCTGCTTAATCTGATCGTCTTCGTGTTTCTCATCACATTCCTCGCCTCAATATTCGCTGTCCAGCTGTTCCGAGATCAGATTCCCTCACAAGACTCGACTGGTGGAGATATAAATGTCACATTTTTCGATATTTATAACTCATTTCTGGGGATGTACCAGATCCTTTCCAGCGAGGACTGGACGTCAATCTTATTTACTACAGTTCAGGCTACGTACCCATGGAATACGGCGTGGATTTCGGCCTCGTTCGTCATTATGTGGTTTATTCTGGCCAATTTTGTCGTGCTGAACATGTTCATTGCTGTCATCCAGGAAAGTTTCGACGTTTCAGAGGATGAGAAGCGACTTCAACAAGTCAAGGCGTTCCTGATGCAGAAGCAATTGAGTGGATCGTCTCAAGGAAATCTTTCGCTGTCGACCATCTTCAGACTCGGCCGTGACTCTCAGCGATACCGGGACCCGCTCGATCATGGACCTGCCGCCCTGGAAATGCTTCTCAAAGATGCAGTCGTTCATGAGTTTCTCGACGAACAACCAAGGTCCCCGCCAGAGGAGTCCCAGCGAGCTGACAGTCCATCCAAAGCCGCCCAATCCAACAATATATTTACAAGCACGTACAGCACGATCAAAAATCGGATACTAAACCACGAACCCAATCCATTTTACTCGAAACTGAAATTCTCAAAAGTTTATGACGATCTAGACCCGACTTCGATGGCGAAGGAAGTTCTCTCCGCCTCTGAACAGCGAAAACGGGCCCAGCGGCAATATCTCCAGAAGTACCCTAATTATAATGTGTCCTTGTACATCTTCCGGCCAGACCATCCTATACGACGCTTATGCCAGCGTGTTGTCGGACCAGGCCGAGGTAGCAGTCGGATCGAAGGAGTAGATCCATACAAGCCTGTTTGGTATACCTTTTCTGCGTTTATTTATGCCGCTATTGTGGCTATGGTTCTAATTGCCTGCATTGCCACACCCCTCTATCAGCGGACATATCTACAGACGCATAAGCAAGGTGTCCACAATTGGTTCGTCTGGTCCGATATGGGCTTCGCTGTCCTCTTCTCGATAGAAGCTATAATCAAAGTCATTGCAGACGGTTTCTTCTGGACGCCGAACGCCTACTTCCGTGGCTCCTGGGGGTTCATTGATGGAGTCGTGCTAGTCACGCTCTGGGTTAATGTGATATCTGCACTGTTTAATGACAACGGCGCGTCACGGGTTGTGGGTGCGTTCAAGGCATTGAGAGCTTTGAGGTTGCTCAATGTCAGTGACAGCGCAAGAGATACATTCCATTCTGTGATTATTTTGGGTGGATGGAAAGTTGTCTCTGTAAGTTTACTCCTTCGCCCAATTGTCATTTTAGCACTACTGATACCGAAACCACCCAGGCTGCGTTTGTCTCCATGAGTTTTCTCCTCCCATTCGCCATCTACGGCTTGAATCTCTTCAATGGACAACTCAAAAGCTGTAACGACGATGACTTTGGGTATAGTTCGCTGTCCCATTGCGTTGGCGAATATAAAAGCTCGCCATATGCATGGGATGTGTTGGCTCCACGGGCTGTTTCAAATCCGTATTACAGTTTCGACAACTTTGGTGATTCGCTCTTCATTCTCTTCCAGATTGTGTCCCAAGAAGGTTGGACAGGTGTGTTATGGAATGCGATGAGCATAACAGGAGTAGACCAACAGCCCCAGTTCCTCGCCTCTCAAGAAAATGGGCTTTTCTTCGTTGTGTTCAATTTGCTCGGAGCTGTCTTCGTGTTGACGCTCTTTGTTTCTGTCTTTATGCGAAACTACACTGAACAAACGGGTGTGGCATATTTGACCGCTGAGCAGCGGTCCTGGCTCGAACTCCGGAAGCTTCTGCGGCAGATATCGCCTTCCAAGCGGTCGATTGATAAAGATAGCAAGAAATTCAAAGCGTGGTGCTACAGAATTGCTGTCAAAAAGCATGGGCGTTGGTCAAGATTCATCACGGGGCTTTTGCTATTTCATCTAGTCCTCCTGATTCTTGAATTCTATCCGGAATCTGTTTGGTGGGATAGAACTCGAGGTATGTTTTCTCCATCTTATAATAGTTTTCGCGCGCACCAGCTCACCAGTATAGATATACTCTTCTTGATTCTGACCCTGTTCTACGTCGCGAATGTCGTAATCCGTATGGTCGGATTGACATGGCAACGATTTCGCCGTAGCTCGTGGGACCTATACTCCATTATAGCAGTCTCAGGAACGTTCGTCACCACTGTGTTATCGGTTGTCCGCTACGAGAACCGCGTCTTCATACAGCTCCACAAGCTCTTCCTGGTCTCCATTGGCCTTCTCCTAATCCCCCGAAACAACCAGCTCGACCAGCTATTCAAAACTGCAGCTGCTAGTTTGACAGCCATTGGCAATCTTCTAGCTACTTGGTTTGTCCTCTTTCTCGTCTACGCCATTGCGCTCACGCAGATCTTTGGTCTTACAAAGTTCAACGGCGGGCAAAATGGTAATCTGAATTTCAGAGATGTTCCCCGGGCACTTATTCTGCTTTTCCGCACCAGTTGTGGTGAAGGCTGGAACGAGATCATGGAAGACTTTGCCACGATGGTACCACCATACTGCACATTTCAGGACAATTTCTTTGAGAGCGATTGTGGCAGTGCTGCCTGGGCTCGTGGACTCTTCATTTCCTGGAATATTGTCAGCATGTACATTTTCGTCTCTCTGTTCGTCTCTCTCATTTTCGAGAGTTTTTCATATGTGTACCAGCGAAGCAGTGGACTATATGCGATCAGCAGAGAAGAAATCCGACGCTTCAAGCAAGCTTGGGCAACCTACGATCCTGACGGCAGCGGGTATATCTCCAAGCAGGCGTTCCCGCGGTTGCTAGGGGTGAGTTGGAACTCCTAATACCCATCATCCACTAAAATATATCTAACCTCGAAAATAGGAACTATCTGGTGTGTTCGAGATGCGAATCTATGATGGTGACTTTACCGTTGGCCGCATTTTGGAAGACTGCAAGGTCCAGCAACGCGAATCAAGCGTGCCATATATCCGGGCTGTCGATGGGATTGACCTGGACAAATTGGAGCGGAGGCTCAACCGTATCCCAATCCAGCAGATTCGCAGGAAACGGGCCCGGATGAATGCCTTTTACGAAGAAGTCCTCGTCTCAGCTGACCCGGAGAAGGGCATTTCTTTCACCTCCTGTCTCATGATTCTTGCTCATTATAATGTTATCACTGATAGCAAGAGCTTGAGGTAAGTCTGCAATTTTCCGATATACGCCCAGAGCTCTATCCTAACAACTAAACAGGCTCGAAGAATTCCTACGCCGCCGCGCCCGCCTCCAGCGTGTCGAAGAAGCCGTCCGCCGAAACGTCGTCGTCGGTTTCTTCGACACCCTCTACTGGTCTCGCAAGTTCCGCCAAAAGCAAGAATCCCGACACTCCTCCCGGCTAGTCTCCGTGCCCACATTTGCCGTGCCCGAAATCTTCGTCGAAGACGGCGAAGACATCCCCCACCGCAGCCCCTCCCACCCATCCGAATCCGCCTTCTCCTCCCCCATGCTCTCCCCAGCCTCAATGGGTGGTGCCGGCGCCGGTGGCCGCTCGTCCGCAATGAGCAGACACATGCGCAATCTCCCGTCAATCGACACGAATCTATCACAGGGCGGCTCGTCGCGGTCTGGCTCACCAACGCGTGGCGGCGGCGGCGGCGAGTGGTCGAATATCAGTCCCTCGCTATCACCCAATCGGCAGAGCCACACGACTGGCGCATACTATGGTTCCGACCCGCCTAGTCCGGACGATATCACGAATCATCACCGTGCGGGCAGCTCGGTGAGCGTCCAGGGGGTGATGGACTCGTTGGATAATTCTGCGTGGGGAGAGAGTATTCGGCGGAGCTTTACGATGCGGAGACCGTCTAGGGGGGATCGAGATCATGATTGAGTTTTGGATTTTTTGGGGGGGTTTTGAGTATTGATTGATTGATGATAGATGATTTTTTTTTTCTCCGTGTCCTTGAGTCGCATGATTCACCTCCCCTTCCTTCACTGCATATATACATTACTATACCCAGTCGAATTTTTATTTTCCTTTCCTCTAGTTATTCGACTTCCATACCAACTTCTTGTTTTTTTGTCTTTTCTTTTTGGTTTCCCCTTTTGTTTTCCTATTTCCTTTATCCACATCCATCCCGGTTCTGCTCGTACATACAAGCAGGAGAAAGTTATTATTATTATACCATGCAGCCTCTTGACAGGGAGGAGAAGAAGAAAAAAAAGAAGAGATACCATGTACAGTACCGTTTGAGAACCTATATGCATATTCACGATGAACACGACACGTCACATACGAGGAAGGGGGGCAGTGAGGGAGCGTGGACTGGAGGCGGCGATTATGACGATGGCGGTTTTGTGTCTGTTCGGCCTTTCTTATTTTTTTGGTTTTTTGTTTTTATTCCCTACTGTTACTAGACTAAAAGACAGGGGAGGGAGGGAGGGGGGTTTGTTGAGACGATGGTTCGGCCCGTATGGAGGAGTACGAAGCAAGCAGGGAAGGGCTGATATAAGAAATTCCCTTTTTTTTCTTCTTTCTTTCCCCCTTTTTAGCCTTCTTCCCGCTTCTCGCTCGGCTTTGCCTGTATGCGAACTTCCCCCTTCCTCTGTAGTATTTTCCATTTTCTTGTTCTTTGTTGGATTGTTACATCCTTATCTCATCACTTCTACTTTATGTACAGTGGCGTCCACTAATTCTACGTACAGTTTAGCGCTGCTCGGCTATTTAGCTTATATAGATGCAGCTTTCCCCGGCACCATGGATCAAGAATTTCAAAATACCCACCAAATGCCTGTTAAAAATGGGGAACAGAGGTTAAAATGTTCTACAAGCCTTGGTTGAGTGCATCCTTCAGCTCCATGAGCAAAGAAAATCATTTGGAGC
>JANTQI010000172.1:0-45399 GCA_032988985.1 Emmonsiellopsis sp. PD_5 | reverse complement strand
CCACACCCTCAGTTTTGGTCCAAACGTCACCAAAATTGAATGGCAAATAGATCTCAATGAGGGCTTTCGAATGAGGGTATTCACAATTCGAAATTCAAAGGGGGGGTGAGTTCTTATAATGGCTTGTAACAGCATTTATTTAATATAGTAATGATGTGCTATTTACTAACTTTTGCTCTTTGTCCTGTAGCTACTTTATTAATTTTAAAGAAATTAACATGACAGAGGACAAGGAGATACTTAAGTTTAATAACCTCTATTTCTACATCTAATATTTGAAGCATGAGTTATATGGGAAGATTTATCAGTGAGGAAGTAAATTTGTTAAGTACAGAGTTGGAGTTCATGAAGAACTTATATCCATTTGAAGTGTTTAGGTTGATATTATAGCATACTTTATTAGTCTGAATATTACTTTTTATTACTATCCCATGTTTAAAGACTATTGAGGCACTCCCTACAGATCAGGTAAGGGAGGAGGAGGTATGTATGCTTGTTTTGTTTGAGAATAAATGAGGCCATTATGAAGTCAAGAAAGAATGGCAATACATTTAATGTTAACTTGCATGCAAGGACAGGGAACTAATATCAAAGAGGGTTAATGAGTAGATTAAGAAAAATTAGCTGTAGACAATAACATATACAGCAGTTGGTTTTTTCACCATCTAATAACAGCAGCCTGGTATATCTTAATGCCCTACCTGAATCCCCCTATCCCAACCACTTTATGTCTTATGCACACTCTGATCTGTCTAAGAATCTAAGCATCAGTAATTGCTCCAAAAATGGGAAGAGAGAAGATACCTATACAACTACAGATTCTAAAAGCCATGTCTGAAAATGGATGACCTGAGAGCATAAGCTTTAACTGGCAAATAAGTAGATAATTTAAGAGTATAGTATACTGAAGCATCAAACACTCTCTCAGATTAATTCATAGCATCTTAAAAGATCTCCTGTAGCAATACTTTCAGAAAACCATCCTCTTTTACTGTCTTCTTGGGGAAGATTCTTTCTGTGTGCAGAGTATAGTTTCACATTGCTGCTTCACTCTGGAAAGTCTTGACCTTCTTACCTGTACAGTGAGCATCAACAAGATCAATAATATTAATGTGGACACTTTTAAGAGCCTTGAGTATACATTAGCTTTGAATACTTTTATCCTAATCTGGGAGCAGAGTCTGTACCTTCTTACATTTAGTGATAGATTTAATCCCATCTTCTATTCCCACCTCATGGTAAAGTGACTGCCAATTTTCCAGCTTTGTTACCTGAGGAGCATAGTGCTTGCTGAACTCCCAAGTAATAAATTTGGCCCACTCCTTCTGATATTTACCTCTGTTCTCCTTCCAGTTGCAGTTGTGGGTAAGATGTGCAAAATCATCCTTTGCAGACATAGAAGGATTAGGCTTGAAGCCTACAAAGTGTGAGAAGAAATCAGAGAGCATAGCTATGCTAAGATGGGCCAACTTAGTGGTGTGGTAGAGGAAATTAATTTGCTGAGAAGTCTTTGATGTGAGAAAGTCTGAGGTGACAAAGACAAAAACAAGGAGACATAAAAATCAACCTGATGACAGTAAAGTAGAAGGCTAGTGCTCTAAAAGGTAAGCTCTAGTATTACTCAAACATCTTATTGCTATATTTCACATACAGCTCTACTGATTCCTTTTCCCTTATAACTCTAAGTAATAACATACAGAGGATCATAATCACAACATTTTATTATTCTAAGTGTCTAAATCAAATACAGAGTATAGAGGAAAGAGAGTAATCTCTCACATTTCTTGCCAATCTTCAGAGACAGCCTAACTCATCATCTAGCTGGATGGGACAAAGACAAGAGAGAACACTTGGACTTATTATAATATGTATTTGAATAGATTTGAGACACTATTAGAGTCCTGTTAAACAAGAATACTAAGCTAGAGGAAAAAGAAAGTGCCTTAGCTGAGTAAATATGTATAACATCAAGGAGAGAGGTTAACCTGTCACTGTATCAGGTTGCAGTTGGGATAAGAAGAGTTTACAGGCTTAAATTTGAATGTACCAGAGAAGGGCTGTGATTTTTACACAGTGATACCACTTCCCCATCTAGAGACTATTCAGCTGACAGTGAGATCAGAATCCTCTTATTATAGAATAAATATACCTCTTTGATAGTAATGGCCTTCTCATCCCCAAGAACAATCAGCATATTTGTAATGAGTAAGAAAGAGCTAATCTGGTAATAGAGTATTCTTACAGGGTTAAAAGTGTAACACTTCCTTAAAAGGATAACATATCTTTACCATCTTCAGCCATTATTATTGCCATGCTCATTCTCATTCCCATTACTATTATCTTAGCTGGTGCTGATATTCTTGGAGGGCCACTTGTTTGCATTTATATTATAGTCAGGAAAACTCCATCCCTAGCAGCTCTTCTTAATAGGTATCTCTGGAATCCTATTCTGGGCCCCTATCATCTTATTATCCAAAAGGGTTGCCCTGCTTACAGGTATTTCAGAGTGTTTATTTGTCTTGAGTTTCCTCCTCTTTATCTTGTTTGCTGAAGTTTGCTGGTCAGATGAGTATGGATTGAACTGAGATTTTATACTGAGTGCTCTTATCTCTGGATTAAAGTGTGATTTCCGTTTCTGCCTGGAATGTGTGTAGTTGACTAGAGTAATAAGTGAAGGTTGCTTGGCACCCCACTTCAAATGGAACTTATCAACTATATTCTTGCATTTCAGAATCAGATTATTTTACAGTTGTCAGATAGATTCCCATGCAATAAGATTCTTCAGAATTTGATTATCCTCTTGCATGCAGATATGAGATTTCAGTATCTTTACTACTAGTCATCCCTCTCTAGTCTTATTGTGTTGAACTGGGATCAGAGAAAGTCAACTGTATCTGGAACACATCTGTTATACATGTTTGGTCTGCCAGGTAGCCTTCCACCTGACAAGGTACTTCAAGGTTGCCCTGCCCTTTTGCTTGCTGATTCAAGAGTTTAGTATCTTTTTGACTGGCCATTCCTCTGGGGTTATGTCTTCAGCCAGGATTGAGGAAGGTTGACTCTGCAAGGGTTGAGACACACTGGTGTGAGGATTATCAGAGATTAATTCACCCATGAAAAGTAAGGGTGTTTCTGATGAGAAATGAGCAGATAACAACAGTGAAGATGTCTTTACATCTGAGGACCCATTTATGGGTTCATTATCATGGCATATTTCTACTGAATTTATCTATGAATATAGGGTCATCTGGAATAGAACTGGGTCAGCAAAGTTAGTAAGAAACCCTGTAAGGGTGTTTTGTTTAGAGATAGACCTCTACTTGTACCTGGTTGGCATGCATCAATGCTGGCTTCACTTGCCACCACCTCTATCTTGACAGATCTATTAAGGCAGTCATTGGAAAAATTGCTGAGGTCCAATCTGAAGGGGATAATATAGTTATTAGTGCTTCTCTGACTTTCATTGGGAGGTTAGCTTCTGTTATTTGACAAGGTCTCTAAAATACAGCCAAAATCATTTCATGGAATTTTAGGTGGCTGGGAATGTTAAGTTGCAGACTGGGGGAAACAGCAGAGATGGCCAAGAGACCTGGATGAGATGGTAATAAGTACATGAGCTAAAGTGAGGGATCAGAGAGGGAAAAGGATGAATGAGAGAGATGAATCAGAGGATTAAGAATTTAAGATTATGCAGATATTTGGGGAAGTTTGCAGCTTTATGGTTTGAGGGTATTCATGAGATTGGAAGATTGATAGAATTAAATGTTATTCATTATAATTATGGTCATACTTGCTCTGCTATATAAGCCTTTTATGAAATTTAATGGTTGGGAAAGTTGTAATTTTCTTTCTGTGATCACAGTCTTTTTGGGAGGGAAGAGCTGACATTTTTATAAAGTGACAATTACAAACAGTAAGAACAAACTGCAGCATCTTGCAGCATCTTTGGAGAATGCCTTACCTCTTTACTCTAACTGTGGAACTGCCTGTAAAATGCAGATTTATCACAATGTAACCACATAGGATGTAATATATAAAGTGCTGATGTTCCACTAAACTGCACTGTAAGCTGATCTAAAGTTAAGAATTACTGCCCAGAAACAAGTCCAGTGAGCCCTGTATTATATCTCTGAGATGGGGTGAAAACTATCATACAATTAATGGCAAATGAAACAGGCACATGCAGTGACTCAGACCTCTTTTAATTATGTGAAATACCCTGTCTTGTTAATTGCTTGTTCCTTGCCCCCTCATGCCTCTCAGCTGGACTTGGGTGGGCAATTTGCTGACATTCCCTGTCAAGAAAAATTGTGGGCATGGCCAAGGCATATGATGCACAGACAGGCACTATAACATTTAAATGCAAGGATACTGCACCACCAGGGGCTCAGTAAAGGGGCATTTTACATTTATATAGCATATGGCTGAAATTTGTGTAGTCTCTCTATGCCACAGGAGGAATGTTGGATCCATGCAATCTTAGGTTTCACTGATATGAGAGATTTTTACCATTAGTTGACAGCACAACAAGCATGCATTAACAATTTTAGATAGCTCCCTTGTATGTTACCTCCATGTGTGACCAGGCAAATTCCATGTAATTCTGCTATAACACATGCAGGGTGTTAGATCCACAAAATCTCAGGTTTCATCAAAATGAGGAATTTTTACCATTGAACAGCTACATGCATGCACTAACAATCATAGGTTGGATGAAAAAGAGAAGGAGAAGAGCAAGGGAATTCAAAAGTGCTGTAGAGGTAACAGAAACAGAGGAAATAGAGGGATAAAAAGAGCACAGAGTGCACAGAGTGAGTAAAACAATCAGTAGGCAAAGTCTGTTGTTCTGAGGTACTACAGGAAAGGTTTAAAAGAATGCAATCTCTAGATTTATATGGAGAAGACAGAAAAAGGGGAGGTACAGAATAGATAAATATGAGCTTGGACCTGAATTTGGGCAGTAGGGGAGCTGTGACATGATAGGCTGAGAGGGAAGAAAAAGCATGGAAAGGTGAGAAAAGAGTAAAATAAAGGAGGAAAATTGGAAAGATGGAAATATATGGGTAAGAAGGGAAAAGGAGCAGTCTTATATAGATTTCTGGCAGGCATGGCAGAAGTGGATGATATAACTTAAAGCAGTAAGATTTAGGTGCATTAAACTCAAAGAGGTGACACTGGCATGAATGTGGCTAATGGCAAAGGCCCAAGGTGCCATGCTAGGCCTGGCTGGGAAGACACTAAGACTGAGGGTTAGATGTGGCTCTGTACTTACCATTCAATTGTTTACCTGATAAATCAGGATTTTCTGGCCTAGAGCCAGGAAATCACCTGGTTAATTAGAAGCTGCCATTCACCTGACTATCAGATTGGAAGAATGTTGCTTCACCTGAAAATCTCTTATATCATATAATTTCATATTTTCCTTTTCTCTTTCCTTTTCTTCTTCAGCAATTTCAACTTTATATATAATATAGCTAGATCTCATCTGTAATAAAAATCTAATCTGTTACATTTTAAAATCACTTCTTAATCTCTTGTTAGAGATTCTTATACTGAAACTTCTAAATATGATCTGTATGTCTGAATGTAATTTATACATATAGTAGACTTTTCTGAAAAATTCAAAAAATTTAAAATTCAGTGCTAATGAAAGATCCACCTGGGACACCAACTTTATATAATCATTTCATATAGTTAAATAATATATCAGTAAAAGGTAAGAGAGCCCTGATGGCCTATACTAATATCTCATAAGATTTTCCCTCAGTTCATCTAATCTTAACTCTGAATCTGATCAATCTTTTAAATCCACTGTTATGAATATGAATCCCTCACATGAAGGTAGTAGCTCTTCTCAGAGCTTTAAAGCTGAACTTTAAAATCTTATATAATAGCTTACAGCCCAGGTTCAGTCTCTTACTAACCAGACTAACACCTTCCACTGAAACTCTGAATCCTCCAACTGCTCCTTTGGGAGACTTCATAAAATGTCTGAAAGAGAAGCTTGTCATCTTGGCCATCTTCAGTGGTGAAAAGCTCATTAAATACCCTGTCTGGTGATTTAATATTATAGTGAAAATTAATATTAATGGTCCCATGATTAGCAGTTCTGCTGATCAAGTATGATATATTTTTTTATGACTTACTGAAACTGCTTCCACCCAATTTCATCTCTGAATGAAGGCTAATTTACATTTCACACTATCTCTTAATAATGTTTTTAACTAACTTGACATTCTGTTCTCTAACTCTGTGGTTGCCTTAAAGGCCTTGACCTGGCTTCACAGCACTCACCAGAGGAATAATACCCTTATTGTGTTTCTTCTGAAGTTTGATCAGAATATCTTGAAAGCCAGAGGACAACTATGGGATAATACCATTAAGAAAGTCCTACTTAAGAAAGCCATTAATTTGGACCTTCTGAAGCAGACTGTCTCCATCTGCAAACCTCTCTCATATAATAAATATTACATTAAACTCTATAAAATTAAGAATAATCTTACTCAGATTAATTCCATTCAGAATTAATTCCACTGAAACTCTATCATTTTAAATACTTTAAACACTCTGCTGTCTGCCACTCACTCATCTGATCTGAATGCCATGAACTGGAAGTTTACACCTTATATAAGTATCTTTTATATCTCTAATATAATTGCTGCTACTGTCACTGATTACTGCATATGAAATATTTGCATTAATTGTAATAAATCTGGCCATAAAGCTATAAACTGCTATAACACTCATATTACACTGAAATCTGCACCTATATGATTTATAAACATTTAAACCCTGAAGACCATACCTTCTGACAATGAGAATGAAGACTTTAAAAATGCCTAATTAAATCTGAGAAAAGACTAGCTTCTGCCCAAAATTGCATGCAGAAGCTACTGAAGTTAGATAGGAAAACCTTTAAGAAGAAAATGACTGTTTCTATGATTCTTATCCCTACTGTAGTTAATTATTCTTTTAATATGAATGTTATGGTAGACAGTGATTGCTGTTACTATGTAATGATTTACTCTTATATAATTAACCATTTTAAACTTCTATGTATTTCAATCTCTCCCTAAAAGCTTAAAAGTGTCAATGGAGACACTGGCAACTTTGTATAAAATATAATGAAGTTTAATATTAATATTACTGGTTATTTCTGAGAAAATGTTTATGCTTATGAGATTGAAAACCTCTCATATAATTTTATACTTAACCTCTTATGGTTATTCAACCACCAGATACTCATTAATGTCTGTAACTGCTGTGTGGTGTTTCTGAGCAACATCTGTATTTCTGAGAAAGATATTTATAAGACTGCTGATCTTCATCAGATCTCCATTAATACCTATAACCTTCTTTAATGCTGTAACCATAAGACCAAAGGCTGATTATCTATTAAGATTTTCACTACTAATATGGCTGATATAGAGAAAGTGCTCTCATGACTCTCCAAGAAGCCTAAGACTGACCCTACAACTATCCTCCCTTTACACTACCATAAATTCTTTAACATTTTTAACTATAAAGCTGCTAATACACTTCTGCTGTTCCATGAAGTGCATGACCATTATATTAAATTTAAAAAGATAAATAGTAAAGACTCTTAATCACTGTGAGACCTACTATATAATATATTATGTGACAAACTTTTCATCCTCTGTAAGACTCTTAATGATCTTCTGAATAAAGGCTTTATATGAGTTAGTAATTCACCTGCAGGTGCATCAGTCCTCTTTACCAAGAAATCTAGTGGAGGCCTCCAATTCTGCATTAATTATTAAGGCCTCAACTGACTCATCTGAAAAGATTGCTACTCACTCCCACTCATTAATAAAATAATTAAATGAATTGGATGAGCTAAATGGTTCACCAAGCTTGATTGTCATGCACAAGTATGTGCCTCCTTATCATTAATACACTTGATGTATATTGCCTATGGATATATACTCTGATTCCACCTGACTAGCTAGATATGCCCTGAATGTACCCATTTCTTATGTTAGCACTCTGAGGTGCATTTCTTGCTTAGTCATTTCTTATGTTATCACACAAATGTATATATACCTTTGTAGAGGTTTCTATACATAGAAGCCTCAGTAATTAGCTACTTTCCTTCAGATATTTTACCATTCAGCCTTAGCTATATCTATATCTATTCTATTCCTTCTATTAAGCTCTTCACATTATCTATTAGCCTACACCTTACAGTTTTTAATCATTCTACTTCAAGAGATGGTCCATTAAGCTAATTTTACAACCTTACTATGACTTCTTCTAAGAATATTCAAGCTGCTTCAGCTGCACCTGCCCCACCTATTGAAGGTGATAAAACATCTTTCACTCAGAGTGTGACTTCTAGCTGTAAGGCCACTCCCCCAATGAAGCCCCTATCACCTCAATTTGCTGCTGAGATTAAGGTTGAGACCAACCACCTTATCACTGAGATTAAAGCCCTTAAGGTGAAACAGGATCTTCAACACCTTCACAACAAATATGCAGTGCTTCAAGCAGCTGTAAACAAGCTCAGAGCTTAAATTCTTACCCTTAATAAGCTCTGAGCTTAGACATCTTACTTAATGCAACTTGAGGTGGAACAACCTCTTCCCTTCTAATTAAATACTGCCAATACAGGTCAATCTCAGCCTTTCTCAGACCTCTATTAGAACCACTTAGCCTTTCCTCAGCCAAGTTCCACTCTGACAAGAAAAGTTGAACAACCTGGATATGACTTCATGCAATCTGTGCAAAGAAGTTGACAAATTCCAGACTTACAGCATGAAGGAGCTTGAAACCTTTATAACAGCCACCATTATTTATCATATCAGTGACCTAGCCTATTTCAACACTGCAGACCACCAAAAAGTCATTAAAGTAGTTACTCATTTTGACAGTAATATTCAAAAGCACTGGTACCAGCACACAAAAAGTATGGAAGAACTTCCCTCTTAAAGCTACTTACTTAATTGAATGTAGAAATAGGTCACTGACCCCAATAAATCCTTCTATGACTCTAAAGTGTAATACTTTAAGATGGAATAATGGGAAGCATAAAGTATGTATGAGTTTACAGTTATTCTACAAGCAGTGGAAGAACACCTATGCCATTTCTGTGATAATTACCACCAAAAAAGCCATCTCTATATGAAGATCCTTCCCAAGGTCCAATGTGAATTTGACAAATATGCAGAGAAAATGAAAAATATGAATTATAATGCAGTTATAAATAGACTAGCAATCATAAAGTAGAATCTCCCAGAATGAATTAAATGTATTAAAGAGAAGTTTAAATTTAATAATAGTTCTTTAGTCACTTCCAGTAACTCAGGTCAAGCTAACAGTAAAAATTCTAATAATAAAAAATACAAATGGGACAATCAGGATAAACTAAAGTAAGATTCTTCCAATAAGAAGTAATATGACTTTTACAAGGCTAATATAGGTTACACTACAGATGAATGTAAAGCCCATCTCCAGGATGCAGATCCCAAGTCAAAAAATGCTCAAGATGTGCCATTAAGCTTATAATGGCCACCCAAGCTCTCCCTTAAAGCTAACATAAGAGCCACCTCTCATTTATCATCCCAGTGAAGGTTAATACCCTAATGGGTCCAAAGTAAACTCTTACTTTAATGGACTTCAGTGTAGAGGTGAACTTCATTAATGAGTTCTGGGTAAAGGTGAATGGTTTAGAACTCACTACATACAATCTGTATATAGTGGAGGCAGTTAACAGCTGCATGGTCCAATCATTTGGGGAGTATAATTTAGCTGTTAGTGCAATTAACCAACAAGGTCATAATGTGTCATACACAAGTGTGTGCCTCCTTATCATCAATGCACTTAGTGTATATCATCTATACATATACACCCTGATTCCACCCAGCTAGCTAGATACACCCTAAATGTACTCATCCCTTATGTCAGTACCTCAAGGCACATTCCTTGCTTAGTCATTTCTTATGTTATCACATAAATGTATATATACCTTCACAGAAGTTTCTACACATAGAAATCTCAGTGATTAGTTACTTTCCTTCAGGTATTCTACCATTTAGCCTTAGCTATATCTATATCTATTCTATTCCCCTATTGAGCTCTTCACATTGTCTATCAGCCTACACCTCACAGTTTCTAATCATTCTACTTCAAAAGACAGTCTGTTGAGCCAATTTAGCAACCTTACTATGACCTCTTCCAAGAATACTTAAGCTGCTTCAGCTGTATCTGCCCCACCTGTTAAAGGTGATAAAATGCTTTCCACTCAGAGTGTGGCTTCTAACTGCAAGGCCACTCCCCTGATGAAGCCTCTATATGACAGACTAGATTTCTATTACAGATGAAATCTAGCTATACTATCCCATCTTCAGAATGCAGATCCCAAGTCAAAAAATGTTTAAGGTGTACCATTAAGCTTATGATGGCCACTCAAGCTCTTCCTTAAAGCTAACATAAGAGCCACCTCTCATTCATTCAGCCTTAGCTATATCTATATCTATTCTATCCTCCTATTAAGCTTTTCACATTGTCTATCAGCCTACACCTCACAGTTTCTAATCACTCTACTTCAAGAGACAGTCTGTTGAGCCAATTTAGCAACCTTACTATAGTCTTTTCCAAGAATACTTAAGCTGCTTCAGCTGTACCTGCCCCACCTGTTGAAGGTGATAAAATGCCTTTCACTCAGAGTGTGACTCCTAGCTGCAAGGTCACTCCCCTGATGAAGCCCCTATGTGACAGACTAGATTCCTATTACAGGTGAGATCTAGCTATGCTATGTACAAAGTTAAAATCACTGAAGAAGAAAAGGAAAGAGAAAAGGAAAATGTAAGATCATGTAATATAAGAGATTTTCAGACAGAGAAACATTCTTCCAATCTGATAGTTAGGTAAACAGCAGCCTCTGATTGATCAGGCAATTTCCTGGCCCTGGGCTGGGAAATCCTGATTCATCAGATAAAATATTGGCAAAAGATCAGACTGATTGTATGATCAGAGCTGCAAGGTTTGGACAAGCTATAAGATAGGGGTATAAGGGTGCAGCCCTTCACATCATCCCCCCCTACTTGAAGGGCAGGTGGGCAGGAATCAGGGAAATTGGAGAATTAGACAGATGCAGGTCTTTATATTACATGAGTATGACAGTGTCTTACAGAGTAAAGGCTGGTTCCCACATTAGGGCTGCATAATCAAGCCATTTTACAAGGTATTAGAAGCTGCAGCCACATGGGTGGCAGTCAAGAATGGCTTCTATTTCATACTTAACCTCATTATCTTCCCTGATGATGCCAGGTGGGTGCCAGTCAGTGATATCTTACAAAGAGAATAGGTCATTAAAAGCTTTATAGAGCAAGTTTGTATGAAACACATCATGGATCCCAGGCAGCATGTCAAGTTAATAGTTATAACTTTCTAGGACTTTAACTATAGTGTGCTTCATGTGGTGATAATCAAGCATGTAAGATAGGTGGTTCATAGTAATATTCTGTAGGTTTAATTAGATCTTATTACTTACTTCATAGTGTTTAGTGGGCTTCTATGAGGTGTTTATATAATCTTACTGATTCTATTAGACACTTACTATAATAGCTTCAGCCCATTTGTGAGCTTGCTGGAGCTTTAAGATGATGGTATCTGCTATTTGGATTAAACTGTAAGGTAATGAAGGCAGTTCAGAAGATTTGGTAAGATTGAGCACTTTAAGGTTGTAGCCATGTGAGAGGAAGAATGGGCTGACATTCATGCTAACAATGTTATAGCTATTAATTGCAAGTTTAGTGTGTGGGAGCAGTTCATTCCAGTCATTCTGGGTGTATAAACAGAACTTTCAGAGGTAAGTCTTGGTTGTTTGGATCATGCATTTAGTACTGCCATTCATTTTAGGGTGATAGGCTATCAAGAGATGTCAGAAGATCTTGAGAAGCTGGTATATATGAGCCTAGAGGGCTCTAACAAACTGAGTTCCACAGTCTGAGATAATTGTATGAGGTAGCCATGTTGGTGATAGAACAGACTTTAAAGGAAAGCATCTGTAATGATTAATGCATCCATTTTCTCACATGGTTCTAAAATGATGCCTTTGCTCAGACAGTTAATGATGACTAAAATGTTTGTGCAGTTGCCACTTTTAGAAAGGCTGACTGTGAAATTAATGGCAATGTTACACTAGATGCATTTAGGAATCAGAAGAGACTTGAGGAGACTCTGGTAATAATCTCATTAGGCAATTATAGATCAGCAAATATTGCAGTTTCAGGTGAATTATTGAATGTCCTATGACATATTAGGCCAGTAAAAATCTTGGGAAAGTATTTGATAGAGAGCTTTACAGCTGAAGTGGCTGATTATAAGGGAATCATGAGTTTCCTGCATGATTTACATATAGAGTGGTTCTGAATTGGGAACCTACTGCCTCCCTTGGAAGTAAAGCAGGCTGTCTTAATTAACTGTACATTTAGTAATGTCCATGCAGACATGTAGTTCAGGTGGACAACAGTGCTTCTGTCTCTTCATAATATTAGTTATCACACTGAGCTGTTCATCTGAAGTGGCTGCAGACTCTCAGAGGTCTTTTAGTAAGATCAGGGCTACTTTAGGGGATCCTTCTGTGGGGGCTATAAATGCAAGTAATGCATGAATTGTACCATACAAAGTGATCTCAGAATTCTTGATTATTACAGGGTTAAGTAATCAGTGCTTGCAGTTTGCCTAGCAGACATCAGAATCTTTGGAAGGCATATCTTATTTACAGTGAGATAGTGCATCTGCCATAGAGTTCTCAGTGCCTGGGTGGAAATGGATCATAAAATGAAGAAATTCCATCTAGTATATTTAACATTTGAAAAGTTTGCAAGTTATTATAAAATACTAAAGATTCTTATGATTTATAATAATCTTAAAGTCTTTTACACTGTGGAGTTTGGAGTCCCATTCCTTGAGACATTGGATGATAGTGAGTAGTTCCTTGTCATAGATCTTATAGTTAACTTTGATGGGATTAAGCTTCTTGGACATGAAGGTGCAGAGTTGTAAGACACCTTCACTGTCTCATTATATGAGGGTGCCACCTGTTATGTAGCCAGAAGAGTCTGTTTCTACTATAGTTAGGTGATCAGGATTAAAGAAGATGAGCATCAGTGTGGAAATAAACATCTTCTTAAGACATTTAAAGGCATTTTTAGCATTCTTAGTCCACTGAAACTGCTGGTCCTTGTGCATGACATCTGTGAGGAATCATATAATGTTAGAGAATTTTTGAATAAAATGTTAGTAGAAGTTCATGAAGCTGAGAAAGCCTTGTACATCTTTAATAGTTGTAGGGACTTCTCATTTAATAATTACAGTAACCTTTTTAAGGTTCATGTGGACTCCCTTCCCTGCCTCCATAATGAAGCTGAGGTAGGTAGTTTCTTTAACTTTAAATGCATATTTATTGATATTAACAGGAAGGCCATACTTATGAAATTAAGTGAGGACTTTTCAGATATACTGCTGATGCTGTTCATGGGAGCTGTCAGTGAAAATCAGGATGTCATTAAGATATGTAGAGGTGAATTTGTTGAAATAGTCTTATAAGGCCCAGTTGATGTATCACTGCCACATGCTAGGTTCATTCATGAGGTCAAATGGTGTGACAGTCCACTTAAATAAATTATATCTCATATAAAAGATAATTAGCCATTTGTCTCCTTCTGTGATTTAGATCTTATAAAAGGTGAAGATAATATTAAGCTTGGTGAACCATTTAGCTCATCTGATTCATTCAATCATCTCATTGATGAGTGGCAGTGGGTAATGATCTTTTTGGATGGGTTGGTTGAGACCCTAATAATTGATGCAGAATTAAAGGCCCCCACTGGGTTTCTTGGCAAAGAGGACTGGTGCATCTCCAGGTGAATTACTAACTTGTATAAAGCCTTTATTCAGAAGATCATTAAGGGTCTTACAGAGAATGAGAAATTCATTGTATAACATATTATATAGTGGGTCTCATGGTGGTTAAAGGTCTTTACCATTTACCTTTTTAAGCTTAATATGGTAGTCATGCACTCCATGGAATGGCAGAAGCTTATCAGTAGCTTTATGGTTAAAGATATTAAAAAATTTATGATAGTGTAAAGGGAGGATAGTCATAGGGTTAGTCTTGGGCTTCTTGGAGAGTCATAAGAGTGCTTTCTCTATATCAGTCATACTAGTGATGAAGATCTTAATAGGTGATCAGCCTTTAGTCTTATAATTATAGTGTTAGAGAAGATTATAGGTGTTAGTGAAGATCTAGTGGAGATCAGCAGTCTTATGAATATCTTTCTTAGAAATGTGAATGTTTTCCAAGAATATCACATAGTGGTTATAAGCATTAATGAGTGCTTGATGATCAGATAGCCATGAGAGGCCAAGCATAAAATCATATGAGAGGTTTTCAATCTTATAGATGTAAATGTTTTCTTAAAGGTGGCTGGTAATGTTAATGTCAAACTTCATTATATTTCATATGGAATTGCCAGTGTCTCCATTGACACCTTCAAGCTTTTGGGGGGAGATCAGGATACACAGAAGTTTAAAACAGTTAATTATGTAAGGGTGAATCATTATATAGTAACAGCAACCACTGTCTACCATAACATTTATATTAAAAGAATGATTAACTACAGTAGAAACAAGGATTGCACAAACAGTCATTTTCTTCTTAAAGATCTTCCTATCTAACTCTGGTAGCTTCTGTGCACAATTTCAGGCAGAAGCTAGTCTTTTCTCAAGTCTGATTGAGTGTCCTTAAAGTCTTTATTTTCATCTTCATCAGGTATGGCCTTCAGGGTTACTATTCAGATGCTCATAGATTGTACAGGTGCAAATTTCAATGAAATATAGGTATTATGGCAATTAATAGCTTTATAACTAGGTTTATTGTAATTGATGCAAACATTTCATGTGCAGTGATTGGTAACAGTGGCAGCAGTTATATTAGAAACACAGAAGGTACTTATATGAGATGTGGGCTCCCAGTCTATAACATTCAGATCAGACAAGTAAGTAGCAGGCAGTGAAATATTCAGAGTGTTTGGGATGATGAGATTTCAGTGGAATCAGCTCTGGATGGAATTGATCTGGGTGAGGTTATTCTTAATTTTATGGAGCTCAGTGTAATACTTATTATATGAAGAAGGTTTGTAAATGAAGACAATCTACTTCAGAAGATCCAGGTTGATGACTTTCTTAAGTAGGACTTTCTTGATGATATCATCCCATAATTACCCACTGACTTCCAAGATATTCTGGTCAAACTTTGAGAGAAAGACAGTAAGAGTATCATTCCTCTGGCAAGCACTGTGAAGCCAGGTCAGGGCCTTTAAGATGACTGCAGGGTCAGAGAAGAGGACATTAACTTAGTTAAGAATCTTATTGGGAGACAGTGTAACATGCAAATTAACTTTCATCCAAGGATGAAATTAGATGGAGGCAGTACTGGTAAGTCACAAGAAGATATACCATACTTGATCAGTAGGACTGCCAATTACAGGACCATTAATGTTGATTTTCACCATGACATTGAGTTGCCAGGCAGGGTATTTAATGAGCTTTTCACCATTGAAGGTGGCCAAGGTGGCAAGCTTTTCTTTTGGGTGTTTTGTGAAGTCTTCCAAAGGAGTAGTCAGAGGATTATTCAGAGTATCAGTGAGGGTATTAGCCTGGTTAGTAAGAGACTGAACTTAGACTATAAGTTATTATATAAGATTTTAAAATTTAGCTTCAGAGCTCTGAGAAGAGCTGCTGCCTTCATGCAGGGGATTCATATCCATGGTGGTGGATTCAAAAGATTGGTCAGATTCAGAGTTAAAGTTAGATGAACTGAGAGAAAATCTCATAAGATTTTAATACAGATTGTCAGAGCTCTCATACCTTTCACTAACATGTTATCTGATTATACTAAATGATTATATGAAGCTGATGTCCCAGGTGGACCTTTTACCAGCATTGAGTTTTAGATATTTTAGATATTTTAAATTTTTTGGAAAAAGTCTGCTATACACATGAATCACATTTGGAAGTTTTGATATAAGAATCTCTAATAAGAGATTAAGGAGTGATTTTAAAATATGATAGACTAGATTCCTATTACAGGTGAGATCTAGCTATACTATGTACAAAGTTGAAATTGCTGAAGTAGAAAAGGAAAGAGAAAAGAAAAACATAAGATCATATAATATAAGAGATTTTCAGGTGGAGAAACATTCTTCTGATCCAATAGTCAGGTAAATGGCAGCCTCTGATTGGTCAGGTGATTTCCCAGCCCTGGGCCAGGAAATCCTGATTCATCAGGTGAAATATCAGTGAAAAATCAGGCTGATTGTATGATTAGAGCTGCAAGATTTAAACAAGCTATAAGATAGGGGTATAAGGGTGCAGCCCTTCACACCCTGTCATCTCAATCTGCTGCTAAGATTAAGGCTGAAACCAACTGTCTCATAACTGAGATCAAAGCCCTTAAGGTAAAACAGAATCTTTAATACCTTTATGTGATAGGCTAGATTTCTATTACAGGTGAGATCTAGCTATACTATGTACAAAGTTGAAATTGCTGAAGAAGAAAAGGAAAGAGAAAAGGAAAATACAAGATCATACAATATAAGAGATTTTCAGGCAGAGAAGCATTCTTCCAATCTGATAGTCAGGTAAACAGCAGCCTCTGATTGGCCAGGCAATTTCCTGGCCCCAGGCCAGGAAATCCTGATTTGTCAGGTAAAATATTGATGAAAGATTAAGCCAATTGTATGATTGGAGCTGCAAGGTTCAGATGAGCTATGAGATAGAGGTATAAGGGTGCAGCCCTTCACATAATCCCCCCCTACTCAGAGGGCAGGTGGGTGGGAGTAGAGAATCAGACATATGGTCACTCAGGCAGAGTCTTGTCAGGCAGGTGCAATTCTTTGTATCAGGCAAGCACTGCAGTGTCTTGCAGGGTGGAGGCCAGTTCCCACATTGGGGCTGTATAATCAAGTCATTTCATGAGGTATTGGAAGCTGCAGCCATGTAGGTGGCAGTTGAGGATGGCTTCTATTTCATATTCAACCTTGTTATCCTCCCCAATGATGCCAGGTGGGTGCCAGTCAGTGATATCTTACAAAGGAAACAGGTCATTGGAGGCCTTGTGGAGCAGGTTCATATGAAAAACATCATGGATTCTGGGCAGTGTGTCAAGCTGATAATTATGACTTCCCAGGACTTCAACTACAGTGTACTTTACATGATAATAATCAAGTGTGTGAGATGGGCAGTCAGTGGTGATATTCCACAGATTTAGCCAGACCTTATCACCCACTTTATACTGTTCAGCAGGCTTTTGCAAGGTATTTGCATGATCTTGCTGGTTCTGCTGGATACTTACCATGGTAGCTTCAGCTCATTTATGAGCTTGCTGGAGTTTTGAGACAATGATATCTACTATTTGAATTGGGCTGCAGGGCAATGGAGGCAGTTCAGAAGATTTAGCAAGGTTAAGTACTTTAAGATTGTAGTCATGCAAGAGGAAAAACAGGCTGACATTTATGCTAACAGCATTGCAGCCATTAATTGCAAGTTCAGCATGAGGGAGTAGTTCATTCCAGTTGTCTTGGACATACAAGCAAAACTTTTAGAGATAGGTCTTAGTTATCTGGATCATACATTCAGTGCTGTCATCCATTTCAGAGTGATAGGCTGTTGAGAGATGTCAGAAGATCTTGAGAAGCTGGCATATGCAGGCCCAGAGGGCTCCAACAAACTGGGTTCCACAATCTGAGACAATTATATGGAGTAGGCCATGTTGGCAGTAGAATGGGCTTCAGAGGAAAGCATCTGTAACAGTTGGTGCATCCATTCTCTCACATGGTTCTAAGATGATGCCTTTACTCAGGCAGTCAACAATGACAAGGATGTTCATACAATTTCCACTCTCAGGGAGACTAACTATAAAATCAATGGCAACATCACATCAGACACATTTGGGAATTAGAAGGGACTTGAGGAGGCCCTGGCAGTGGTCTCACCAGGCAGTGGTAGATTGGCAGATATTGCAATTCCAGGTGAATCATCAGATGTCCTGTGACATGTCAGACCAATAGAAATCTCAGGACAGTATTTAATAGAGAGCTTTACAGCCTGAGTGGCCAGTCATGAGGAAATTATGAGTTTTCTGCATGATTTGCATATGAAGCAATTCTAAATTGGGAACTTACTGCCTCCCTCAGAAGTAGAGCAGGCCATCTCAATTAACTGTGCACTCAGCAATGTTCATGCAGATGCATAGCTTGGGTGGAAAACAGCATTCTTATCTCTTAACAATATCAGTCATCATACTGAGTTGTTCATCTAAAGCAGCTGCTGTCTCCCAGAGGTTCTTTAGTGGGAGTGAGATTAGCTTAGAAGATCCCTCTGTAGGATCTGCCTGGGTGATCCTCATGGATACAGGTGACATACAGATGATGCCATGCAAAGTAGTCTCAGAGTTCTTAATTATTACAGGGTCAAGTAATTAGTGCTCACAGTTTGCCCAGCAGGCATTAGAATCTTCAGAAGGCATGTCTTGTTCACAGTGAGATAGCACATCTGCCATAGAGTTCTCAGTGCCTGGGCAGTAATGAATTATAAAATGAAATTAGCTGAGAAATTCCACCCAGTGCATCTGGCATTTGGAGAGTTTGCAGGTCATCATAAAGTACCAGAGGTTCTTATGATCTATAATGATCTTAAAGTCTTTCACACTGCAGAGTTTGAAGTCCCACTCCTTAAGACATTAGATGATAGTGAGTAGTTCTTTGTCATAAATCTCATAGTTGGCCTCAGCAGGGCTAAGTTTCTTAGACATGAAGGTACAGAATCATAGGATGCCTTCACTGTCCCATTACATGAGGGCACTATCTATTATATAGCCAGATGAGTCTGTTTCCACTACAGTTGGATGATCAGGGTCAAAGGAAATGAGTATTAGCATAGAGGTGAACATCTTCTTGAGGCATTCAAAGGCTTTTTCAGCATCCTTAGTCCACTGGAACTGCTGGTCCTTGCGCATGAGGTCTGTAAGGGGTTATATAATGTTGGAGAATTCTCAAATAAAACATCTCTAGAAGTTTACAAAGCTGAGGAAGCCTTATATGCCTTTAACAGTTATAGGGGCTTCCCATTTGATGATCACAGTGACCTTCTTGGGGTTCATACAGACTCCCTTTCCCACCTCCATAATGAAGCTGAGGTAGGTAGTTTCTTTAACTTTAAATGTACACTTATTAATATCAACAGGGAGGCTGTATTTGCAGAGCCAAGTGAGAACCTTTCAGATGTACTACTGATGTTGTTCACAAGAACTGTCAGTGAAAATCAGGATGTCATTAAGGTAGGCAGAGGCAAATTTATCTAAATAGTCTCACAAGGCCCAGTTAATGTATTGCTGCCACATGTTAGATGCATTCATAAGACTGAACAATGTGACAGTCCATTCAAACAGGTCATATCTCATGTAGAAGGCAGTTAGCCATTTGTCCCTCTCTGCAATTCAGATCTTGTAGAAGGCAAAGATGATATCAAGCTTGGTGAACCACTTGGCTCATCCAATTCATTTAATTGTTTCATTAATGAGTGGCAGCAGGTAGCAGTCTTTCCAGGTGAGCCAGTTGAGACCTCAATAGTTAATATAGAACCAGAGGCCTCCACCAGGCTTCTTGGCAAAGAGAACTAGGGCACCTGCAGGTAAATTACTGACTCATATGAACCCTTTATCTAGAAGATTATTAAGCATTTTTTGGAGGACAAGGAGTTCATTGCATGACATGTTGTATAATGGGCCTCACAGCAGCTGGGGGTCTTTACTGTCCACCTTTTCAAGCTTGATATGGTGATTGTGCACTCTGCAGAACAGTGGAAACTTGTCAGCAGCCTTGTGATTAAAGATGTCAAGGAATTCATGGTAGTGCAAAGGGAGGATAGTCATAGAGTTAATCTTGGGCATCTTGGAGAGCCACAAGAGTGCTTTCTCTATGTCAGCCATGCTAGCAGTAAATATTTTAATGGGCAATCAGCCTTTAATCTTTCAGTTGCACTGTCAGAGTAGGTCATAGGCATTAGCAGAGATCTGGCAGATATCAGCAGTCTTATGTATGTCTCTCTCAGAAATGCATATGTTTCCTGGGAACACCACACAGTGATTATAAGCATTAATAAGTGCTCAGTGGTCAGATAGCCATAAGAGGCTGAGTATAAAGTCATATGAGAGGTTTTCAATCTCATAGGCATAGACATTTTCTTAGAGGTGATCAGTGACATTAACATCAAGCTTCACCATGTTTCATATGGAGTTGTCAGTGTCTCCATCAACACCTTCAAGCTTTCAGGGGGTGACTGGGATACACAGGAGTTTAAAACAGTTAACCATGTAAGAGTGAATCATTGCATAGTAACAGCAACCACTGTCTACCATAGCATTCATATTGAAAGAATGATTAACTATAGTAGAAATAAGAATTGCAGAAACAGTTATTTTTTTCTCAAAGGTCTTTCTATCTAACTCTGGCAGCTTCTGCATGCAATTTCAGGCAGAGGCTAGTCTTTTCCCAAGTCCAATTGAGTATCTTTAAAGTCTTTACTCTCACTGTCAGAAGGCACAGTCTTCAGAGTTCAGGTGTTCACAGATTATATAAGTGCAGATTTCAGTGGAATATGAGTGTTACAGCAGTTTATGGCCCTATGGCCAGGCTTATTATAATTGATACAAATGTTTCATGTGCAGTAATCAGTGACAGCAGCAGCAGTCATGTTAGAAACATAGAAGGCACTTATGCAAGGTATGAGCTCCCAGTTCATAGCATTTAGGTTGGACAAGCAGGTAGCAGGCAGCAGAGTGCTCAAAATGTTCAGAATAATGGGATTTCAGCAGAATAAACTTTGAATAGAACTGATCTAGGTGAGATTGTTCTCAATTTTGCAGAGCTCAGTGTAATACTCATTGTACAACAGGGGTTTGCAGATGGAGACAGTCTGCTTCAGAAGATCCAGGTTGATGGCTTTCTTAAGCAGGGCTTTCTTGACAGTATTATCCTATAACTGCCCACCAGCTTTCAAGATATTCTGGTCAAACTTCAGAAGAAATGCAGCAAGGGTATCATTCCTCTGGCAAGCACTGTAAAGCCAGGTCAAGGCTTTTAAGGCAACCACAGGGTTGGAAAACAGAACATTGAGTTGGTTGAGAATCTCATTGGGGGATAGTGCAATGTGCAAATTGGCCTTCATCCAAGGATGGAATCAGGTAGAAGTAATTCCAGTAAGTTACAAGAAGATATACCATACTTGATCAGCAGAGCTGCCAATTGTGGGTCCATTAACATTGATTTTCACCACAACATTAAGTTGCCAAGCAGGGTATTCAATGAGCTTTTCACCACTGAAGGTGGCCAAGGTGGTGAGCTTCTCTTTCAGGCATTTTGTGAAGTCTCCCAAAGGAGCAGTTGGAGGATTATTCAGAGTATCAGCAGAAGTATTAGCCTGGTTTGTGAGAGACTGAATCTGGGCTGCAAGCTGTTATACAAGATTTCAAAGTTCAGCTTTAAAGCTCTGAGAAGAGCCACTACCTTCATGCAGAGGATTCATATCCATGGCAGTGGATTTGTAGGATTGATTGGATTCAGATTCAGATAAGTCAAGGGAAAATCTCATGAGATTTCAATACAGACCATCAGGGCTTTCTTGCCTTTCACTGACACATCATCTGGCTATACAGAATGGTTATACAAAGCTGGTGTCCCAGGTGGACCTTTTGCCAGCACTGAATTTTGGATTTTTTAAAGAAGTTAATTTTTCAGAGAAGTCTGCTATATGTGCAAATTGCATTCAGAATGTGCAGATCACATTTGGAAGTTTCAGTATAAGGATCTCTGATAAGAGATCAAGGATTAATTTCAAAATGTGATGGGCTAGATTCCTATTATAGGTGAGATCTAGCTACACTATGTACAAAGTTGAAATCACTGAAGAAGAAAAGGAAAGAGAAAAAAAAAATGTAAAATCATATAATATAAGAGATTTTTGGGTGGAGAAGCATTCTTCTGATCCAATAGTCAGGTAAATGGCAGCCTCTGATTGGCCAGGCAATTTCCTGGCCCTGGGCCGGGAAATCCTGATTTGTCAGGTAAAATATTGGTGAAAGATTGGGCCAATTGTATGATCAGAGCTGCAAGGTTCAGATGAGCTATAAGATAGGGGTATAAGAGTGCAGCCCTTCACACTTTGCAACAAGCACACAGTGCTTCAAGCAGCTGTGAACAAACCTAGAGCTAAAGTTTCTACTCTTAATGAGCCTCAAGCTTAAACACCTTACTTCATGCAATTTGAGGTGGAACAACCTCTTCTCTTCTAACTGAATACTGGGCCAAGTCCTGCTCTGGCAAGAAACACTGAACAACCTGGGTATGACTTTGTGCAATCTGCACAAAGAAGTTAACAAATTCCAGGCCTATAGTATGAAGAAGCTTGAGACCTTTATAACAGCTATTATTACCTATCATATCAGTGACCTAGCCTATTTCAACACTGCAGATCACTGAAAAGTCATTAAAGCAATTACTCATTTTAATGGTAATATTTAAAAGCACTGATACCAGCACATAAGAAGCATGAAGGAACTTCCCTCTTAAAGCTACTTATTTAACTAAATGCAGAAATAGGTTACTGACCCTAACAAATCCTTCTGTAACTCTAAAGTATAATATCTTAAGATGGAATAATGGGAAGTACAAAGTGTGCATGAGTTTGCAATTATCCTGCAAGCAGTGGAAGAACACCTACACTATTCCTATGATAACTATCACTGAAAAAGCCATCTCTATATGAAGGTCCTTCCCAAGGTCCAACATAAATTTGACAAATACACAGAGAAAATGGAGGATATGGACTATAATGCAGTTATAAATAAACTAGTAATCATAGAGTAGAATCTTCCAAAATGAATTAAATATATTAAAGAGAAGTCTAAATTCAAGAACAGTCCTCTGACTGCTTCCAGTAATTCAGGTTAAGCTAACAGTGAAAATCCTAATAATAAAAAATGCAAATGGGACAACCAGGATAAACTAAAGTAAAACTCTTTTAATAAGAAATAATGTGACTTCTATAAGACCAACATAGGTCACACTACAGATGAATACAAAGCCTGCCTCCAGGATGCAAATCCCAAGTCAAAAAATGCTTAAGATGTGCCATTAAGCTCATGATGGCTGCCTAAGCTCTCTCCTAAAGCTGATGCAAGAGTCACCTCTCATTCATCATCCCAGTGAAGGTTAATACCCTGATGGGCCCAAAGTAAACCCTTACTTTAATGGACTCCAGTGTAAAGGTAAACTTCATCAATAAGTTCTAGATAAAGGCAAATGGTTTAGAACCCACCATGTGTGATTTACACACAGTGGAGGAGGCAGTTGACAGCTATATGATCCAATCATTTAAAGAGCATAATTTAGCTGTCAGCACAATTGACCAATAAGATCATAATGTCAGTGTCCAGCAACCTTTCCATGCAATCAACCTTGCCACCTACAATATGATTCTTAGTTTCCCCTGGCTAGTTGAAGTTAATCCCCTCATTGATTAATAGAATGGTGAATTTACTTTACAAAATGATGCACCTGAGTTAAAGTTTGAGAAAATCTCTGCTGAAGAAGCCATGAGTGAAATACTTGCAGAAGTTAAAGCCAACCTAATAACTATCATATCAGCTTAAAGCTCCACATTAGAAATCAGGGTGTCAGTTGTGACTACAGGCACATATATGGATCTTGCATCTGATTTACCAGATTATGTCAAGCCTTTTGTACAGCTCTTTTCAGAACAAGCTGCTTCCAATGCAATTATGCCAGAAGGAACTGAACACTGTATTAACCTTCAATCTGGTACTAATTCTTCCTTTATGCCCATTTATAATCTCTCTGAAACTGAACTTGAAGTGCTCTATAAGTTCATAAATACATCATTAACTAAAGGATGGATCCAACCTTCCAAGAGCCCAGCTGGAGCACTAATCCTCTTTATACCAAAAAAAGATGATAGATTACAATTATATGTTGACTACTGTGGTCTCAACTGAATCATAATTAAGAACCAGTATCTCTTACCTCTTATCAGTAAAATGTTGGACCAGCTATCTGGTGTAAAGTTTTTCACCAAGATAGATCTATAGAATGTATATTATCACATACCAATTGTGCTTCAGAATCATTGGAAAACTGCTTTTCACATCAAATACAATCATTTTGAATTTATGGTCATGCCCATGGGTCTCTTAAATACTTCCACTACCTTTTAGGTGTACATTAACAGTGCTCTATCTGACCTCCTCAACATATGTTGTGTAGTCTATCTTGATGATATCCTCATATATTCAAACACCAGGGAGGAGCACCACAATCACATTCAATAGGTACTTAAGTGCTTGAAGTATGCTCACCTTTATATGAAGCACAGCAAATGCAAATTTGCTACCTAAAATGTCTCTTTTCTCAGCTTCATTATAGGGCCAAATGGCATGGAAATGGAATTGGAGTGAATTACCACTATAATAGAATGACCAGTCCCAACATTAGTTAAGAAAGTACAATCTTTCTTGGGATTTGCCAATTTCTATAGGCAATTCATTAGAGTCTATTCCCACATCACCACTGCCTTATTCAACCTAACCAAAGGAACAAAAAAAGGTGAGAAGAAACCTGCTTTCATTTGAATGAAGGACACTGAAAGTGCATTTTACAAGCTAAAGGAATACTTTACCTTTACACTGCTATTCATACACTTTAACCCTTCATGGTGCACTCAGATTGAGCCAGACACTTTAACATATGCAGTAGCTGCAATTATATCTCAGCTTCAAGATGATGGCCTATAATACCCAGTAGCTTACTGGTCTCACAAGCTCATTAAGGCTAAAATAAGATATAATATACATGACAAGAAGCTTCTAGCTATTATCACAGCCTTCAAGCACTAAAGATATTACCTAAAGAGAAGTCAGCATTCATAAAGCACTCTGGACTTATACAGTATAATGATAAACACTATAAAAGCACTTTACTCTGTGATGCATTTGTATATAGAATATACTACACCCTGAGACATATTAATACCAATGAATTACTAGGGATAGTGATATAAAAAAAAGGGGGGCAATTGTCATGCACAAGTGTGTGCCTCCTTATCATTAATGCACTTGGTGTATATTACCTATGTATATACACCTCAATTTCACCCAGCTAGCTAGATATGCCCTGAATGTACCCATCCCTTATGTCAGCACCCCAAGGTGCATTCCTTGCTTAGTCATTTCTTATATTATCATATAAATGTATATATACCTTTGTAGAGGTTTCTACACATAGAAATCTCAGTGATTAGCTACTTTCCTTCAGGTATCCTACCATTCAGCCTTAGCTATATCTATATCTGTTCTATCCTCTTATTGAGCTCTTCACATTGTCTATCAGCTTACACCTCACATAATGTCAGCATCCAGCAACCTTTCCATGCAATCAAGCTTGCCACCTATGATATGATCCTTGCTTTCCCCTGGCTAGTTAAAGTTAATCCCCTTATTGACTGGTGGAATGGCAAATTTACTTTATAAAATAATGTACCTGAGTTAAATTTTGAGAAAATCTCTGCTGAAGAAGTCATAAGTGAAATACTTATAGAAGTTAAAGCCAATCTGATGATTATCATACCAGCTTAAAGCTTTACATTAGAAATCAGAGTGTCAGCCATAATTACAGGTACATATATGGATCTTCCATCTGATTTACCAGATTATGTCAAGCCTTTTATATAGCTTTTTTCAGAACAAGCTGCTTCCAATGCAATTGTACCAGAAGGAAACAAACACTGTAGTAACCTTCAATCTGGTACTGATCCTTCTTTTATACTCATTTATAATCTCTCTAAAACTGAGCTCAGAGTGCTTTATGAGTTCATAAATGCATCATTAGCCAAAGGATGAATCCAACCTTTCAAGAGCCCAGTCAGAGCACTAATCCTCTTTATATTAAAGAAAGACAGTAGATTATAATTATGTGTTGACTACTGTGGCCTCAACTGAATCATAATCAAGAACTGATATCCCTTACCTCTTATCAGTGAAATGTTGGACTGGCTATCCAGTGTAAAGTTTTTCATCAAGATGGATCTGCAGAATGCATATTATTACATATCAATTGCACTCTGGAATCATTAGAAAACTGCTTTTCATATCTGATACAGTTATTTCAAATTTATGGTCATGCCCATGGGTCTTTTAAATACTCCTACTACCTTTCAGGTGTACATTAACAGTGCCCTATCTGACCTCCTTAACATATGGTATATAGTCTATCTTGATGATATCCTCATATATTCAAACACCATGGAGGAGCACTGTGATCACATTTAACAGATACTTAAGTACTTGGAGCATATCCACCTTTATATGAAGTACAGTAGATGTGAATTTACTACTCAAAAGGTCTCTTTTCTCAGCTTCATTGTAGGGCCAAATGGCATGGAAATGGAACTGGAATGAATTACCACTATAGTAGAATGGTTAGTCCCAACATTAGTTAAGAAAGTACAATCTTTCTTGGGATTTGCCAATTTCTATAGGCAATTCATTAGAGTCTATTCCCACATCACCACTGCCTTATTCAACCTAACCAAAGGAACAAAAAAAGGTGAGAAGAAACCTGCTTTCATTTGAATGAAGGACACTGAAAGTGCATTTTACAAGCTAAAGGAATACTTTACCTTTACACTGCTATTCATACACTTTAACCCTTCATGGTGCACTCAGATTGAGCCAGACACTTTAACATATGCAGTAGCTGCAATTATATCTCAGCTTCAAGATGATGGCCTATAATACCCAGTAGCTTACTGGTCTCACAAGCTCATTAAGGCTAAAATAAGATATAATATACATGACAAGAAGCTTCTAGCTATTATCACAGCCTTCAAGCACTAAAGATATTACCTAAAGAGAAGTCAGCATTCAGTGTAAGTCTGGTCTGATCATGCCAATCTACAGTACTTTATGATGACTAAAGTACTTAACAGACATTAGGTCAGATGGGCAGAATCACTTAGTACTTATGACTTTATTCTACTGTATTATTCAGAAAAAAACAATCTTACAGATAGTTTAAGTTGTCATACAGATTATAATGATGCATTTCATGGAGAAATCCTCCTACCAACCCTGTAATAAAAGCTATAACATGATATTACACTAAACTGGAACTTTAATTGCCATATAGAATTTAAGCCTATTATAAACTGCATTCAGACCTATGATGATAAGTAAGATGCTTAACCATTATTATTAACCAAGTCATGAAGTATACCTTCCCTTCATCTATATGCTATACATTTATTTCTCACTACTGGTAATGCCCTATGCTTGTTCAATAGCACTGGCAACATCTTGCACTTAGTCTGCTGTCCCTACATGCCCTACATTGTTATTAATAAGGCAGCTGCTATAGACTCTGCCTACTCTGAACTGTCTGAATCCCTCACCTCTTTACTTCAATGCATATAAAACCTTAATGCTCTTATTCAAAAGATTAAGAAATAAATGCAGAAAAAAGGTGTATTTGCAGAAGATAACATACTATAAATACTGAAGTCAAATGACATTCTCTGAGCTAACAGTAGGGTATATGTATTTAAAGATTAAGCACTCATTAATGAAATCCTTCACATAAACCATAATGACCCACAGGGGGGACATTTTAAAATCAAATGATTCATAGAAAGCATCCAAGATAAGTACTTTTAGCATGGTCTTTCCAAGGATGTTTCCAACTACATTTAAACCTGTAATGTCTGCCAGTGTGTCAAACCAAAACATTATAAATCATTTAGGGAGCTGGGAACAATACCCATGCCATCTTAACCCTTTAAGTCTATTTCTATGAACTTTATCACTGAATTTCCAGCCTTAAACTTTCTTGGATAAAGTTACAGTGTGATTCTCATCCTCTGTGATATATATATAAAATTCACACTCTATATCCCTTGCATGAAGGATATCACTGCTGAGGAACTAGCAGAACTCATATATATCTGGTTCTATTACATTTATAGTGTCTTAAAATACTACATCTCCAACTGGGGCTCACTCTTTACAAGCTGATACTGATCAACCTTCTATTACATCATTAGAGCCAGATGGAAACTTTCCATAGCATTTCACCCTCAAATGAATGGACAGATGGAACATTAAAATCAGACTCTGAAGCACTATCTATACTACTTTATTAATTTCCATCAAGATGATTAGGTAAGATGGCTTCTATTAGCATAATTTGTCTATAATTTCTTGTGACACAGCTCCACAGGCTAAGTCCCTATGGAAGTGCTTATGAGGTACCATTCTAAGCTTTAAATTAATGTTAATTATCCATCTTAATCTGTAGCCACTCATGCAATGAAACAGCCAAAACAGATGGCTGAAACATACTTTACACTGAAAATGAACCTGTAAAAAGTACAAGATGTATAAAAAGCTTACTATGATGCCAAACATCTTCTAAAAACCTTTAATGTAGGCAACTATGTCACCCTTAATGCAAAAAACCTCCAAATGATCTAACCTGTATGAAAACTGGATCACAAATATGTTAAACCATTCAGAATTCTCTAAAGAATAGGCTCCCAAGTCTACTGTCTGGAAATACCCTCATTCTTTTACAGCATACACTCTGTTTTTTATATTTCCCTGCTGGAGAAATACATTGACCATGATAGAGCCCTATCAGAACCAGGCCCAGACCTAGTTGATGGAGAAGGAGAGTATAAGATAGAGATAATATTAAAAAAATAAAAAATAAAGTAAAAAGGGACTGAATATCTAGTCCATTGGCTGAAATAAGGCCCTGCAGGCAATACATGGGAACCAGAAGAAAATATCAATAATACTGAAATATTTAACATTTTTCAGGAACAGGAAATACAGCAGGAAGCTGCTGAAAAACAACCACAGGTCAAATAGACCTATTTAACAAGCTCTAGCCTCATAAGACCACTAGAAAACAACTGTGGTGAAAATAGATATATAAAAAACAACTATAGCACTGATGGTTATACCAGGCACACTCTAACCTAATGCAAATTATACTCTTTTCACACTAAGATAATGAATTTTTATCCCCAGCAGATTTCTATGTCTATGGGTGGTTTTAATGAGGCATAATGTATAAGGAAAAAAGATGGTAAAGTTAAAAGTATAAAATCCACCCACAGACCTTCTGAATTAAAAAGAAAAGGAAATACTAACTAGGTACTCTGCATGCACACCCTCATATCTCTCATACACTCAGTAACTTACCCTTGATCAGAGGCTCATTTTGTAATTAAGGTAAGCCCACTTCTAATCTTGTAAGATAGCAAACTTCAACTCTACTGCTCCAAACACTTAAAATGACAAAAGAAATGCCCCAGCAGTATATCACAAATAAGCACTCAGTCTGAGAATCCCTTAAACCCTTCTTCCTCCTTAATTCCCCCTTAAACCTTCTCATCCTTCTTAATTTCCTCTTAAGCTTTTTTCTCTATCTGAATTATAACCCCCATTATGAGCTGTATCTGCCCTTCCTCCCTAAGCTCTGAGCTTACAGTGGTGCATGAAACATAACTCTCACTCTATCTATTATTCTCTTCCTTTTCCTCTTTTTTCTTCCCCTCTTACTTCTCTTCCTCTTCATTCTACTTTCAGGCCAACTCCTCTTCCACCTTTCAGATCTTGGAGGTAAGAGACATCATCTTATAGTAGCAGTACAGTTTCACACCCATGCAGACAGCATCTCAAGCTTGCTCTTAATGCACCTTCACACAGAAAGTTAATAGGTATTTAATGATCTACTGAAAAGCTTATTTCTCTTTCTTTTATAGAAGGCCCAGCTCTCAACCCAGATATATATATACTTGAAGTGCCATCAGATGGTTACAATTAGAGAAGAGAGGGAGTTAGTTACATATCAGCATTGCAATTCATGCCCCAGGGTAAATAACATAGAGAAAAGATGTACTAGCATACAGGTTTTCTTTAAGTGCATACAAGGTGTACAATAGATGCAGGCACTGAAGATCAGATAATATTATTTATTAAGGTTTAAAAACATTCAACCTTGCTGCTTCAGACAGTAGATGCATGAGACTCAGCTGAGTAAGCAGTCAGTACATTTTCTCAGTCATATGTGCTACCAGTGAAAAGGGGTTGGACTTATATAAAATCTGGCCAGTGGTCAATCTGATGTACTACAGCAGCAGCATGAAAAACAGTATATTTAACAGTATGGAAGGAAGGTACAGATAAAGCTATACTGGTATAGAGGTTGATTTTAACAATATAAATGTTTAAAAAAGGCAGGGATGAAACAACATAGTGGGCAGCAGCAGAAGACTTGTTTAAAAGTATAATATTTTAAGTGTTATAGAAGAAGAAAAAGTGAGAGAGATCCTCCCCTAAAGAAGCCTGCTCCATGCACTCCTCATAGTAATAAAAATAATATAACATTTCAATCTGGAAATCCTTTGACCTCCAGGCAATAAAGTCTTAACATAACATACCTTTAGTAATAATGTACTTATATAATGCATCTATAACATATACAGGCATGCATAAAGTGCCCTGAGCTTATACAGCATAACAATGGACTCTATGAAAGCACTCTACCCTATAATGCATTTACATATAAAATATATTATACCTTAGAACATACTAACACTGATGAATCACTGGGGACAGTGATATAAGAAAAGGGGGGGTAATTATCATGCATAAGTGTGTGCCTCCTTATCATTAATGCACTTGGTGTATATTATCTATACATATACACTCTAATTTTACCCAGCTAGCTAGATACACTCTGAATGTACCTGTCCCTTATGTCAGCACTCTGAGGTACATTCCTTCCTTAGTCATTTCTTATGTTATCATACAAATGTATATATACCTTCACAGAGGTTTCTACATATAGAAGCCTTAGTGATTAACTACTTTCCTTCAGATATTTTACCATTCAGCCTTAGCTATATCTATATCTATTCTATTCCTCCTATTGAGCTCTTCACATTGTCTATCAGCCTATACCTTACATTAATATTATCTTCACCTTTTATAAGATCTGAATTGCAGAAGGAGATGAATGGCTAACTACCTTCTATATGAGATATAGTCTATTTAAGTGGACTGTCACACTATTTGGTCTTACAAATGTACCTAGCATGTGGCAATAATACATTAACTGGGCCTTATAAGACTATCTAGACAAATTTATCTCTACTTATCTTAATGACATTCTGATTTTCACTGATGGTTCTTATGAATAGCATTAGCAGTACATCTGAAAGATTCTTATCTGGCTCTGTAAATATAACCTCCCCATTAATATTAATAAGTATGTATTTGAAGTTAAGGAGACTACCTACTTCAGCTTTATTATGGAGGTAAGAAAGGAAGTTCACATGAACCTCAAGAAGGTTACCATAATCATTAAATAGGAAGCCTCTATAATCATTAAAGATGTATAAGACTTTTTTGGCTTTATGAACTTCTATCAGTACTTCATTTAAGAATTTTCTGACATCATATGACCCCTTACAGACCTCATGTGTAAAGATCAGCAGTTTCAGTGGATTAAAGACACCAGTAATGTCTTTAAATGCCTTAAAAAAATGTTTATCTCTACACTAATACTCATTTTCTTCAGCTCCAATCATCTGATTGTAATGGAAACAGACTCTTTAAGTTCTAACTATATAATAGATGGCACTTTCATGTAATGGGACAGTAAAGATGTCCTATGACCCTGCATCTTTATGTCTAAGAAACTCAGCCCCACTGAAGCTAACTATGAGATCTATGACAAGAAATTACTTACTATCATCTAATGCTTCAAGAAATGGGACTCCAAACTCTACAGCATGAAAGACTTTAAGATTATTATAGATTATAGGAACTTTTAATATTTAATAATAATCTGCAAACTCTCTGAATGCTAAATGCACTAAGTGAAATTTCTTAGCTAATTTCATTTTATGATCCACTACCACTCAGGCACTGAGAACTCTATGATAGATGCATTATCTTACTGTAAATAAGACATACCTTCTAAAGATTCTAATACTTACTGGGCAAATTGTGAGCACTAATTACTTAACCTTATAATAATTAAATACTTTAAGACTACTTTGCATTGTGCAATTCATACATCACCTATATTTATGAGAATCATATGAGTAAACCCTGTAGAAGAATTCTCTGAGATAGTCTCATTTTCACTAAAAGACCTCTGAGAGACTGCAGCCACTTCAGACAAATAACTCAGTGTGATAGCTGATATTATAAGAAAATAAGAGCACTGTTTCCCACTTAAACTACACATCTGCATAAATATTACTGAGTGCATAATTAATTAAAATAATTTACTCTACTTTTAAAAAAGATAATAGATTTTCAATTCAGAATCACTCCATATGTGAATCATGCAAGAAACTTATAATTCTCTTATAACTGGCCACTTAGATTATAAAGCTCTCTATTGAATACTTTCTCAAGATTTCTACTAATCTGACATGTCACAGGACATCTGATGATTCACCTGAAATTACAACATCTACTGATTTATAACTGCCTGGTAAGACCACTATCAGAGTCTTCTTAAGTCTTTTCTAATTTTCAAATACATCTAGTGTGATGTTGCCATCAATTTTGCAGTCAATCTTTCTAAGAGTGGTAACTGTATGAACATCCTCATCATTATTAACCATCTAAGTAAAGATGTTATTCTAAAACTATATAAGAAAATGGATGCTCTGACTGTTACAGATGCATTTCTTTAAAGCTCATTTTATCACCAATATGACTTATCTTGCATAATTATTTCAGATTGTAGAACTCAGTTTGTTAAAGCCCTCTGAGCCTGTATATATCAGCTTTTTAAGATCTTCTGACACCTCTCAACCACTTACCACCTCAAAACTGATGGCAGTACTAAATGTATGATTTAAATAACTAAGATCTACATCTGAAAGTTCTATTCATATGCTTAAAATGACTGGAATAAGCTTCTCCTGCACACTGAACTTATAATTAATAGCTATAACACTGTTAGTATGAATGTCAGCCTATTCTTTCTCTTATATAACTACAATCTTAAAGTGCTTAATCTTACTGAATCTTCTGAACTGCCTCTGTTACTCTGCAGTCCAATTCAGATAGTGGATATCATTATTTTAAAACTCCAGTAAGCTTGTAAGTAAGTAGAAGGTACCATGATAAATATCCAATAGGATCAGTAAGATTATATAAACATCTTATAAAAGCCTGCTGAACACTATAAAATAGATAATAAGATCTGATTAAACCTATAAAATATCATTATGAATTACTCATCTTGCATGCTTGATTATCATCACGTAAAGTACACTATAGTTAAGATCCTAAGAAGTTATAACTATTAACTTAACATGCTATCTAAAATTTATAATATATTTCATACAAATTTATTTCATAAAGCTTCTGATGACCCATTCTCTTTGCAGGATATTACTGACTGGCACCCACTCAGCATCATTGGTAAAGATAATAAGGTTAAATATGAAATAGAGGTCATTCTTAACTGCCACCTGTGTGGCTGTAGCTTCTAATACCTCATGAAATAACTTAATTATACAGTTCTAATGTAGGAACTGGCCTTTACTCTATAAGATATCACTGTACTTATGTAATATGAAGAGCTGTATTTATCTGATTCCCCTGATTTTCCTGCCCATTTGCCCTCTGAGTAGAGGGGGATAATATAAAGGGCTGTACTCTTATACTCCTATCTTATAGCTTGTCTGAACCTTGCAGCTCTGATTGTATGATCAGTCTGATTTTTTACTGATATTTTACCTGATAAATCAGAATTTCCCAGTCTGGGGCTGGGAAATCACCTGGCCAATCAGAGGTTGCCATTTACCTAACTATTAGATCAGAAGAATGTTGCTCTGCCTGAAAATCTCTTATATCATATAATCTTATATTTTCCTTTTCTCTTTCCTTTTCTTCTTCAGTGATTTCAACTTTATATATAGTATAATTAGATCTTATCTATAATAGAAATCTAGCCTGTCATAATAATTATAAATCTTATATGACATATGAATTCCTCCAGTACTGCAATAAAAACAGTATAATTATATATAGATTTTCATCTTATTCAACACATATACTACAGCCTCTGAATGGACTATCTTTCCAGCAGTATAAACATTACCATTTAAAGATGATTAACTCAGTGGCCTGGCACAGTTTTGAGAACTATGAGAAATACCAATTTTTATATGATTTACATGCAATCTGGGAATAAACATTTAAATCTAATACAATTAAAGTAGGATTTTCCAACTGTGGTATTCTTCCATTTAACCCTGCAATTGTTCTTAAAGAATTGGAAAAAACTGTGGTAGAGCCACCACTATTGCAGATTTATGGGGAGGACTCAGATTCTGACCCTCCCACCTCATCCTTCTAACTATCCTCACCAAAACCATATAATACCTTCAGTGCTAAATAACTGCCATTTAAAAGAGCCTCCAGGATGTCCAAGATACACTCAATTCACCTATATTTAGATGGCTTGATAAAATCTTCAAAGGTAATCTTTTGCAGGCGGAATTGAATGCTCAATGAGAGGTGGAAATGGATGGGCTTCTCAGGGCAAATCAATGCCACCAGATGAAGAATACATGGCACCAGGTCAAATTAAACACTATAGCAGATGGTGTTCTCACCATTTGCAATGCAAACAGGAAGATTGCAGAGCATAGAGCTGCAGAGACAGCCAGAAAGGAACAGCAGGGTGGTGGGCAGGGGGGAGGTGGACCACTGTACGGGCGCCCAGTCCAATGCAATCTGAGATTGAACGTGAAGTTGACTGAGATTTGGAAGAGGCACATAACTGGGATGAGAATGATGGCTTGTTTATTATAGATAGAAGGGGGGATCCGTCTCTACAGCCCATTTAATTGACATCTTGATTCATTTTTATCATATTGGTGTGGTTATCGTATCGGTGGGGCGCACCTAGAAGAGGTGCAGCGTCTGCTAGGTGCTGCGTGGCGGCTTGGCCGGCCGCAGCATAGGCACGATTAGTATGTATGCTATGGAACATCTCCATATCTTTGACGTCCATCATTTCATGTTCTCAACTGAATATTGGGGGGCTTTATTTTCTCTTATTTTTCCATTTTACCATTGCGTGTTGGTGTGTGCAAACTGTTAAAGGCTGTACTGTAAGCATTGATCTTTGTATGGTACGGTACTACAAGATTAACTGAATATCATAGATATTGCACAGCTATAGAAGCATGTACAAATTTATTTCAGATGAAACAATTCAAAAAACCTATACAACCCCCTCCTAATTCCATTCCTCAACTACCCCTGAAACAAGTGCTGAACACTCATTCGAACCCCCTTTCACCCCCCTACTCCGCCGCCGCCTCCGCAGTAAGCTTAACAGTAACCACCGCCCTCGCCGGCAGAGAAACCGAAACTTTCCCATCAGCAACCGTAACCTCCGTCTCCGCCACCGCATTCTCATTATCCGTCAAATACCCCTGCGCCCCCGCCGGCACAAACCCACTAAAGCCCACCTCCACATCCGCCGCATCCCCCCCCTCATTCGTAAACACAACCGCCACACTCCCATCCGCATTCACAAACGCCGCCACCTGCACCTCCCCCCCCGCCTCCCCAGACGTCTCCACCCGCTTCGCCCCCGGCCGCACGAACCTTGACCACATCGCAAACGCCCACAACCTCCCAGACGGCGTAACCTCCGTCCCATCACTAGCAACCAGATACGACGACGACTGGAACTGATTCACCTCCACGCCCTCCCAGTACAAATACGCCGAGAGGCCCGCATTGACAATGCCATTATGCAGCTTGCTAGCCCACGTCATGCCCTCGCATGGCCCCCCGTTCTCGTACCAGGTCGTGCACCATTCCGAGTCCAGATCGCAGGTCTCGGTTTCCCAGGTCTTGAGCGTCGTGTCGAGCGGTGTGTCGGGCTCGCCGGTGTAGGTGTGCGAGGTGATGATGCCGAGGTGTTCTTCCATGTCCTTGGAGACGAGTTGTTCGGTCATTTGGCGCGCGGTGGGCCAGCCCATGGCGTCGCAGCAGGTTATGGAGACGTTGGTGAGGCCGGCGGCGGTGAGAGAGTCGTGGAGGGTGGGGATGAAGGAGGCGGCTTGGTTGCCGTCGGATTGCATGGAGGAGTATTGGGTTCTGTGGGATTTGGTCATGTTAGTGGGGGGATGTAGATAGGGGGGGAATAGGGGGACATACACATAATCCGGCTCATTCAAAAACCCAAGATGCGTCACCGGAATCCCTTCCTCCGCATAAAACTTGACATACTGCGTCAAATAATCCGCATACATCCCCCTCCAATCCCCAGAGTCACAGCTCTTCCCCTCAACACCACACAGATACCCACCATTCGCCTCATCCCCATTCGTCTTCATGAAGCCCGGCGCACTCCACGCATCCGCATAGATCGTGCTAACCCCAAACTTCATCGCCTCCTTGCTAAACCACACCTGGCTCGAGTCGCTACCGTCCCAGACATAGTTTGGCTCCGCATCAGGCGACCCCGGACTTTCAGGCAGGATGCACTCCGCGTTGGGTTTGGAGCCGATCCGGTTCCGAATGATGGTGAAGCCGGCGCCGGTTTCGGTGCTGAAGAGGTAGTCTAGTCCCTTCTGCCGTGGCTCGGGGTCCATTGCCTCGAACTCGGCGGCGCGGCTGAAGGCCTGGGACATGCCGAAGCCGTCTATCTCCTGTAATGTCGCGCCGACATCGACGGTGATGCCTTGGCCGATGGCGAGACCCAGGTGGGTGGCGAGGAGGGTAATTCTGCTGCTGGAGATATGCATCGTGGATGAGGACGGTTTAAGACCCGGCGTGAGTGGAATAGTGGTCTCCGGCCAGGTGGAAGCAGCCATATCGCAAATTGAGAGGTAGATAGATGGACAAGTAGTTTATATAGAACTCGGGAGCCGCAGTCAGGAGCAGCGCCGGTCTGTCGATCCATCCCGAGCACGGCTTGGATAAAAAAAAGGCATTGCGAATAAACGGCGTATTTACCGATGCAGTCGGGAAATGCCCCGATCGATGTCAAATGAATAGAACAGAAAGAAAGAAAAAAGAAGGCATACCACCTTCATCGTAGCAGAAACCCAGCTATTATAGTTCCATCGATCTCCAGAAACCGTGCAGGAGTCGGGTATTGACTGCAGTGATTTAATCCACCACTGATCTTCCAGCGGTGTTTGGGGAATCGTGGGGTCCTTGTTCTACGGCCATTTGAAAGAGCGGGGTGAATATCAGAGTTGGCGTCAGGCTTTCCCCGGATTATTCTGTTAGTGAGACTTCAAAACGGGACCGGGACAGGGGGGAGGATCGGGGGCAAAACTGCGGAGCCGAGTCTCGGCGCCCGAGGTTCAATTGCCGATTTGATATTACCCGTTGGGATTTCCGACTCCTGAAGAAAAGAATGGATGTTTAGTTGACTATATTCGGGAGAAGGTTAGCATAGAATATCCGCCAGTTGGGTTTCTCGGTCTCCTCACGCTCTTCTTGTTGCCCAGCCGGACCGAAAGGTGTTGGACTGCCTGCCAGAGATAGATAGTTGGCGATGCGACTACTCCGTAGATAAAACATCACTCAGGACTACTTGCCATCAAGGATTGATCCTTTTTGGTCTAGTTGGATTCTCATAGTAGAGCTGCAGCGTTGGGAAGAATCGTGGATGCCATGTTGATCAATAGCCGCACCTTGGGATAAACATGGATGAAACATGGCCCTAGCAGCCACTATGCATCAGGAACATTCTACCCCGTAGTTTGCTGCTAGTTTGGAGGAGATGTGTGAAGTTGGCAATGTATCGGGATCTTACCCTAGGAAGGTTAAGCGCAATTAAAGCACCGGTAACCCATCAGACATAAACCAGTCAGTCAATCACCCCGTTATTAGTACCGAAAACCTCAACGCAGAATGGTATAAATCTTGTTCGGGGGATGTGCGCGCATGGGATAGGTGGTGCATTTTTCTCTCCGGTTTTAAGCGCTGTTCTAGCGGGGACGATGATGTGAAATATTCTATTCTGGTGGATATAAATACAGGTAGGAACAGGGGTAGATTCGCAAATATATAGAATAGAGACATGAGATGGAAATGCGCAGTTTCTCGTCGTTGAAGAGAAGAGGGTATAAATGAAGTCGATAGCGGACGCGTATCGGATTTACTGACGGCTTCAGTGTATGCGCAAAGATGGGTATCAAGTACGAGAAGGGCTGGCGATGGGGCAATTCCGGTCTCCTTGGGTGCGCCGTTGCGCGTGCCGGGGAACAGGAACGAGAAACAAGGTCTTGTGTATCCCATTGCAAATGGACCCTCTATTTAACAGTCTCATTATCAGACTCCACGCTGGTGTTGTCTGTCATATCTTTCTCAACGGCAGACCACTCGTTCGACTCCTGCATGCTGTCATCCGCATCAGTGACCACTACTCCAGACTCAGCTGCAGCTTCCGACTCGCTATCCGGGATGGCTGCAAATCCAACATTCTTCCCATTTGATGACGAGTGGGGGAGGACCTCCTCGAGAACATCCCCATTCCACGGCTTGCATTGCTTCACGATTTCTCCGCACCGGAGGCAGATCCAGCCTTCGCCTTCCTCTGCTTCAAGTTTCTGAGCAATGCATACAAAGCAGTATATACATCCGCACGGCATGGTCTCGTATGGATTGATGATATCAGTTTGCGCGGAGCCGATTATACCACCCGAGGCGCCCGATGCGCCTAGTATGTCGCTTTCGGAGGTAGCGGTCGGATTCTGTTCCTGATAACAAATCGGACATGTCCGTTCAGGGAGGAAGGCGAGCTCGCCCTCACCCTTGGTCTGTTCCTCGCCTTCATCGCCCGCCCTTAGTGAAGACATTGTCTTCCTCCAGGCTCGGGATATCCAGCGCCGCCACCGCCCGATCCCGACAAGAGGGAGGAGGAAGAGAAGGAATTCGGTAAATGCGTGCCACACGAGTTGTCTGTTTAGATATTCAAACGACACTTCGCGACTGACTTGGGTGGAAGGGGGTGCGAGACGCATGCGTAGAACGCGATCGATTAATGTTCGGTATCGGCCGTTGGAGAGGAAGACGAGGAACGAGATGAAGGCGGCTATCGAGTGGCTGGTTGATACCAGATTCGTGATTCTCGAGTATAGCCGTACTTGGGGAGATGGCTGGTCATGTTAGGACGCGTGGTTCTGTCTAAAACAGGTGGAATGTATGAACATACCTCATCGTATCCTCCTTCTTGGTCAATCAGCCAACTTTCCCATTTATCCCAAGCATAACGACCGCCAACTGTGAAGAGACCATAGAGTGACTTCTGCCATTTGGTCGGGTCCGAGTGAGTCGGGCCCTTTTTCCGGCTGTCTGTGTATTTGAGATTCTGCAGGGCTGCTCCGTACGAGGCATTGTGGTCCCATACGGAGAGCTTGAATAAGACCGCCCGCAACGCGAACTGTATTTCATGCGTCCAATCTTCTTTGATATGATTCTGGGAAAACCAAAATGTCAGTCTCTACACGCATAGCACACTGGATATACGGCTCCCATCTTACTCCAAAGTATTTCAACCCTTCTCCAACCTGGCCCTTGAGCAAGGTCAGGAGTTCCTCGTCCAGCAACTCCGCATCAACCTGGCCGACCCTAAACTCCGGTCTGGTGCCTTCCCTTCCCTTTATCGTGTCCCATAGCAACAGCCCGGTATCAGAGACTCTGGAGAGAGGGTAGGGAAGCTTTCCAATGGCTGCTGGAAGACGGGAGCTTGGGTCGGGGCGTCTGCTTCGGGCTTCAGCGTCGCGGAGTCTGCGGCGTTCCAAAATGCGCTCCTGCGCGGCGGCGAAATTAGTCGGGGTCATCGTGGGATCATTCTTAAAGGGCTGGCTATATAGAGAGTGTCATGGAGCAGTAAAGCAATATAATGAGGCTGGAAGCAGCCGACCTGCGTGGAGGAAGAAACAATGTCGACGTCAACTTGATGTTGGATAGATAGACCTCGGCTGCTGGAGGGTCACATGACGTCGATGTTTGGCGGACTAGATATTGTTTTGATGGCAGTTTTGATATTGGGGATTTAAATATGTAATTAATATGCAAATAAAAAACAATAAATTACTCTTCCAGAGCAGAATAACAAGAAAATAAACAGAAATATACAGAAATATAGAAATATACAAAATATACACATTCCCACCCCTATGCCAGCTCCCGCCAAGCCCGCTGCAACCACTAAACCTCAGTGACATCGATGGTGGGGTGGACAGTGAACTTCAACAACACGACGGCATGGCAAGCCTTTGCTCTCTTCTGGGGTTCTTCTACCACTGACGCGATACGGCTGGACACTGCCCTCAGCAGCTGAGCCATGGCTTCCATCATAGAACTGCCCGGCGAGGCAAATCCCCTGACCCGTCAAAACGTTTTCAACGCCCTGGTGTCCGCGGCGGGCAGCACGCAGCAACAGGTTCGAACTGGCGGACAGCAGCTCCAGAACTGGGAGAAAGAGGAACACTATTTCTTATTGCTACAGGTATGGCGTGTCTGTTTATTGATGTCTTTTCTTTACACTCACCAAATTCTTAATTTGCAGGACATCTTCGTCGATTACTCCCTCCCAAACGAAGTCCGCTACCTGTCCATCATACAGCTCAAAAATGGCATTGACAAGTATTGGAGGAAGACGGCACCCCAGTATGCTCCTCAATTCGCGGGAATATATTGATTGGTACTGACTGCCGGCCATTAAAGTGCTATCAAGCCCGAGGAACGATTGCATATCCGATCCAGAGCTCTGGAGGCGGGGGCTGTTGAGCCTGATCCCAAGCTTGCTCTCCACAACGCGTTGATGATTGCGAAGATAGTCCGCTTTGAATTTCCTGCAGACTGGTAAGACGCGCCCATCTACTGTACGCCTCTTCTACTGGGTCAAATTCTCACTCTATTTCCTCCGCAGGCCTGATGCGATTACCTCCGTGATTTCATTGCTTCGCGCTTCCTTCCAGCCTGGCTGCAACCCTGTACAGCTCCCGCGCACACTCCTTATCCTCCTACACATCATCAAAGAGCTCTCCACGGGGAGATTGCAAAGAATCAAACGGAGTCTCTACTCTGTGGCCCCCGAAATATTCCACGTCCTAGCCAACATCTACGTCGATAAAGTCCGCCAATGGGGCTCCTTTCTTGAGGTCGGTGGTGATGACCAAGGGGGGGCTTTGGAAGCCTTTGAAGAAAGCTTAATTGCGTTAAAGACTATGCGTCGACTCGTGATTGCTGGCTTTGAGCACCCAAACAGGGACACCAGTGTTGGGGAATTTTGGACCCTATCCCTTACCCATGTTGGAAATTTTTACTCCCTATTGGGCCAAAAGTCCTCTGAACTCTCCCCACATGTCGCCAGGCTAATTGAAAAGCACATTATACAACTGTCCAAGCTGCATCTAGAAATGGCCAAAACCCATCCCGCCGCGTTCGCCTTGTTTCCTGGTTGTGTTGACCTTGCCCAGTCCTACTGGGGATTGGTGGTTGAACTTGGAAAGTCATACGGCCCCAGCAACATCAATGAGGCTAAAATTGGGACCGATGGTGATGCCGATGACGAAGAAACCCCTTTCTTAGAGAAAATTGCCCTTAAAGGGCTACTTATCCTAAGGACGTGTATAAAAATGGCGTTTTACCCCGCCCACACGTTCAAATATATGCACGCTCAAGATAAGGAGGAGAAATCTCAATCCATTGAGCTTATCAAGACTCAGTTGCTCACCCAGGAATTCGTAGTCCAAGTCATGGAGCTCCTTATCACCCGTTTCTTTGTCTTCCGGGCAAGCGACCTCCGACAGTGGGAGGAGGATCCAGAGGAATGGGAGAAGCATGAAGAAGAAATCACCGATGCTTACGATTTTTCTCTCCGTGCATGCTCCGAGAAAGTCTTCCTAGACCTTCTTATCAATTTCAAGGAACTTCTCATCCCGAAACTTCTTGGCGTATTCTATTCTTATGCCAGTAAGCCCTATCCTATCAACCTAACACGTCCAGTCACTAACAATTCCAAGCCCCACAGAATCAGGAAGTCCTCCTAAAGGATGCACTATATTCCGCCGTCGGCCTCGGTTCGGCTGTCTTGGAGAAGCACCTTGATTTCAACGCATTTTTGACATCTACTCTCATTCCAGAGGTCCAACTGCAGCAACCAGGGTATAACCTACTCCGGCGGAGAATTGCGATATTGCTTGGTCAATGGGCTCCTATAAAGTATGACGAGCTGGATATGTCGTCGATTTTCCAAATCTTTCAACATTTGCTTAACAAAAATGACCCTACCAACGATCAAGTCGTCCGTGTGACTGCTGCGCGTCAATTGAAGAACGTGTTGAACCCTTTCGAATTCACTGTCGAACCATTCTTACCTCATGCGACCCCCATTCTCCAGAGCCTCATGGATCTGATTGGGGAAGTCACTCTATCAGAAACCAAGATGGCATTGCTTCAAACAGTTCGCGTTGCTGTTGTGAAAATGGAAGATCATGTACGTTACCCCTATTTTTCCACATTAACTTAGGTGCTAACTGCATTTTTTGTTTCAGATCGCACCCTACGCTGACCAGATCGTCTCCTTGCTACCGCAACTATGGGAACAGTCCAGTGAAGAAAACTTGATGAAGCAAGCAATTCTGACTCTGCTTTCTTCATTGATCAATTCTTTGAAGCAAGACTCTGTTCGATATCAGCCGATAATTATCCCTCTCATCCAAAAATCCGTCGAGCCTGGATCGGTATGCAGTCCGTCTTCCCCCTATAAATATCAAACATGCTAATAATTAAATAGGAGGCATTGATATATCTCTTGGAAGAGGCATTGGATCTATGGGCCGCTGTCCTCATCCAAGCTCCGTCTCCCGCATCTCCAGAGCTTCTCCAGCTATTCCCATCTCTCTTCGATGTCTTCGACATCGACACCGAATGCGTCCGGCAGGCTCTGGAGGTTGCTGAGTCCTATATTCTCCTTGCACCCCAGGAACTGCTCAGTGACAACATACGCTTCCGACTACTCGTCTCACTTGAATCCCTGCTCGGATCAACCACTCGCCAGTGCATTGGAGTCGTCCCGCATCTCGTAGAAATGCTGATCCGAGGAGTCGAGTTTGTCGATCCGGGAAGCGAACAAGCGTATACAATTGTAGCCAAATCGCTCCTCGATTCGTCGTTCCTACCAACCCTTCTCTCCGGGCTCCACAATACCTACGAGGCGCATCTCACCACCGGCCCCAACAAGAAATCCCCAGCCGTTTACGGCGTAGTCGAAACCGACTACTTCTCAGTCCTTGCCCGGATCGCCCTCGCAAGTCCCAAAATCTTCATCTCCTCCTCCGTCACAGCCACCGGCCAATCCTCCGACGAACAAACCGTCAACTGGATATTAACAGAATGGTTCTCCCACTTTGACAACATGGGCGACATCAACCGCAAAAAACTGCACGCGCTAGCCCTAACCCACCTCCTCTCCGTAAACGGGCCCTCCACACCACCCCCACCCTACCTCCTCCAACACCTCCAATCCTACCTGGTCGTCTGGACCGATCTCATCCGCGAACTATCCGAAGGCACCGATTACGACCCCAACGATCCCCGCGGCGGCGACTATCTGATTTCCTGGAACGAGGAGGCGACGAACCAGACGGATGGGAAATACCATGCCAATGAGTCGCCGGAGACTACGCGGAGGCGGAATTGGAGCAATGCTGACCCCGTGAATAAGATCAATTTCCGCCATTTTGTCACGGAGAATTTGCGTGGGGTTGTGGGTGCGTGTGGGGGGATTGAGAAGTTTAGGGATGAGTGGTTGGTTAATGTTGATCATGAGGTTGTTAAGGGGTTTGGGGAGTTGGGGTTGCTTTGAATGGATGTAGGTGATGGGCTTTCCTCTTGAGAAGTTTGATACGGTGTTTCAGCGGTGCATATCTTTGAAGGCGCGCTTTGGGAGTGGTTGGTGGTTGATTGGTTGGTGGTGCCGGCGAATTGTTCTGAGATTCTAAGCTCTTAACTTTTGTTAACTAAAAATCCCTCTGGTAAAAGGTTCGATAGAATCATACAAGTTAGCTGCTTGAAAGATCCATCCATCAGATTAAAAAATAAATAATTGGGGTTGGGGTGTATTTCCAATAACATAGTCAGGGCCCGATGCATGTTCTTTCTAGGGATGAACTACAAAAAAAAGGGGGGGCTATGTCTAAGCCAAGGGGCTGCACCCAAGCTATCAAACGACCTTAACCGTGCAACCAACAATAAACCAGAGCACATAGCTCCACCCACCCCCTACGAACAAAACAAATCAAATTAGCAGTGTAAAATAACCCCCTCCCCATATCAACTACACCCCCCACCCCTCCTCCCCCCCACCAGCTTTGGAAACACCCCCTCCTTCAACAACTCCCGCATATCCCACCCCGGCGCCCCCTCCGTCCTCCACGTCCAAAAAAACCACCCCCCACCCCCACCCCCACCACCCCCCTCAAACGCATCCAACTGCGCCTCAATAAACCTCCTAATCCCCTCCCTCTCAGCCCCCCCCAACCCCCTCACCCCCCCCTCCACCATCCCCCCACACTTCCCCGATGGCGTCCCATGCGGATACGACCCATCAAACCTCGCCCCAAACCCACGCCCATTAAGATACTTTGCACAATCAGTCATTGCCCCACTCCACTCGCCGACGAAAGTCGGCTTATCTAGCCCCGTAAGCTGGGAGCGGAATGCGCAGGCAGCCGCGATGTGCTCGGTGGGGGAGCGCTGGACGCCGTCGTCGAAGATTTGGTAGTGGTGGGTGTCTAGGTAGATGTTTTTGTGTGTCTGTGTGGTCATGAAGCCGTTCCAGGAGGAAGGGGGTTGGAAGGCGTCGGAGATGGCGATGCCTACTGGGTTTGGGTTTTTGGTGTTGGTTTTGCGGATGAGGTCGTAGCCGTCTTTGTAGAATTGTTTGAGGGGGGGGAGTTGGACGGTGGGTGGGAAGGGTTCGTTGAGGAGTTCGATGGCGGTGATTGTGGTGTCGTCTGATTGTTGTGCTGCGGCGTAGCGGGTTGCGAGGTTGTGGAGGGCGGTTAGGGTTTGTTGGACTGTGTTGCCGGATTGCCAGGTTATGGGGCCGCGGCGGCCGCTGTTGTCGAAGCCGTTTTGGGAGCCGGGGGCTATATAGGGGGGTGGGGGGGTTATTTAGTGAGTTTCTTTTCTTTCTTTCTCTTTTTGCTAAGTATAGC
>JANTQI010000171.1:0-45869 GCA_032988985.1 Emmonsiellopsis sp. PD_5 | reverse complement strand
AAAAAATAAAAAATAAAAAATAAAAAATAAAAAATAAAAAATAAAAAATAAAAAAGCTAACAAGTGTAATAGCTGGATTCCATGCGCTCGCCGCCTTCCCCATATGGGGAAGGTCCGAAGCGATCTGAACAAGTGGTGTTTGTTGGGTGGATGTTACTGCTGCTGTCCATGTGCCGAGAAGCATAGATCATGCGTTCCCGTAAGTATTGGTTCTGCGTGGGCAGCGTGAAATGTTGCTGACAATCTTTTGCAGTTGCCACCCTCTCCTGAACTCGAGCGGCTGATCAGCCTAAGGGGCCTGATTTACTATGGGAAACGGCTCGGCCGGCGACTCCGTAAGGAGAAACGGGAGTTGCGCGACCTTGTCCGCAAGATGGACGCCCCACGTCGGGCGGAGAGACGTGCTCACGCCAAGTATGCGGCTGCACTGAGTGCGGCAGTTCGTCGCGATCGTCGCGCGCGGAGCATCGAGTCGGGAAAGGAAGAGGAGGATGAGGAGTGGGTGGAGGAGGAAGGAGAGGAAGAGGAGGAAGAGGATTCTGAGTGAATACTTTCTAGATATATTCTAGAAAATTCCGATGACGAATTGGGACACTTCGTCAATCATCCACGGATGGTTTGCTGCCCAAGTGTATATAGGGCTTCCAAATGAGCAGAGCATTTTATTCCCTTCTCAAAGTCTCGTTGGCGGCGGACGGCACCAAAGAGCTAGTGAAAGAACCTGAACATGGTATGCATGTGTAGAAATGCTTCTAGGGTGAGGAGCCCTAGAATATAATATTGAAGTCATGACTGAGTTGATGGTGATTCGATTAAATACGTCCTGGGCTCACAATATTCATCCGTGATATACCGGCAATGAGACCGCCGATGATAATATATCTGTCAGGTCATTCCCCTCAGCACAGCATGCCCTCACTTGTGACGGGAACCTTGGAATCCTCGATATAACTGTATTCGAGCGGAAGGCTTCATAGAAGGCTTGGTGAGCTCCGGCAGATGGGTTGCCAATGTAGGGATTTTGGACGTATTTCGCGCATCCCCGGGTTTGAAATAACCAGGGTCCGGAATGTATAATTAGCGACCAGTAGGATATTTATGCGATCTATGCCCAGCATGTGGTTAGTTATTTTGATGAGCTGGCGCGGGTAAAAGCCGGCCGGCGGAATGGTTTGCTTATTAGCCTTGGCTATCTGCCGGCAAACAACGAGGGCGGCTAAAACACCACTGAGGCTGGTGTGAGGATGCTGGTCAGAGGTATGTGAGGCGAGAGTAAGTTGACGGTGACAGAAAAAGAGTTGGATACTGTTCGTGTTCAAGATTCATCGGATAGTTAATATATGGGCGGCAGTTCCCGCAACCTAACTTAATCTGCACATCAGGTCTCTATACAGACGGCGGTCAATCCCAACCACACCCGCAATGAACAATGATAGCTAGATAGTTAACTAGCTATGCAGGACACCCGGTAACCGGCAAGTAGAGCAGGGCATGGATATAAAGTGATGGGGGTAGAATCAAGAATCCTCCTTATCCACATCGTTGCTGGCCGAGGATCTATCTCGACTGCTGTGCTCCGTACTCCTGTATCAGACTCAATTCACCGTCTATTTGGATCGACCTGTTCTGTGAGAAGTATTTATGCCAACAAGTCCATGTCCAATATCACCTCAATGTCCATGTCCAATATCACCCTCAATGTCTAGTAGATATTTTGTGTTTGGTGGTTGATATAAATTTCGTCACCTGACATTCCGCCGCATCTTGACCGGCATCAACTTCGCCCGATCGAGCGTCCATCTCAACCTCATCCCACGCCGGCCCAGCTATTCCCAACTGCTCCCGCTGCGTGTCCGCTTGCATTACCCTCTTTTACATCATCCCAGACCTGCTTTGGGTCTCGACCTCCGCCTCCCCCGCGACTACTGCTTGTTTACCCCAGGCCTGTCCGGTGTCCGTCCGCCATATTGACTCCTCCGTCCGCAACCCCCATCCCTTAACCCCCCCAATTCCCATCCGGTCAAGATGGCCTAACGTCCCCATGTCCGCCCGCGCGATGTCCGCCATGGTTCGAAAATGATCCCCCATTCCTATAGCCAGCGCCCACTTCCCCGGCCCGTCCCAACTCGATCCGCCCCGGCGCTCCCCCACGGCCACCCAGATGCCGCTGCAATCGACCCCCGCTCCCAGAATGCGGTGATCGATCTGACCGAGTCCGAATATGGCGATACTGATGTGGGACGCCCTTCCAAGAGGCTGAGGTTGGACACTGGAATCGAGCCCCTGGATACCAACCGGCTCTCCGCTGGGGAAGCGCCCGAGAACTCCATCAACCCGCTGGATCTGACAAATGCGTTCTCGGTGGACCAAGGGGGCCGGCCGCCGTGGTCCTTTCGGATGGAAATGCCCAGGTCCAGTGCGAGTGGGGTGTCTGATCCTCAGTGGCCGCGTTCTGCCTCCCTGCCACCGCTCCCTATCCGCCCCTGGAAGTATGGGCCGCATGAACGTTATCGCAGTGCGCGCTTTGCTTCCAAGGATGATATTGAGTGCAAGGAAGTGTCAACGACACCGTATCGTATCAGCACCCCGTCTGTGGCTCCGAGGTTCCCCAACCCTGACAAGAGTAAGCCTTGCGGTTCCTGAGCTCTCTATACAACTTTGTTTGTTGTTACTAACTATGCGCTGCGCAGAGCCGGCCGATTTCTCCCCGTGGACTGGATCGCATCCCGAAGATGTCCTCACCGACCAAACTACGAAGCAAGGCTTTTATGACCGCGTCCAAATCAATAACGAATGTAATAGTGGCAGATCATCGCTTTACCCCCAATTCAAGCATACCTCCGGACTAAAAGGGTTATCCGCCGTTCTCGCCGCGGCGATCGAGAAACGCCAGGCGTACAATCAAATCAATGTCCAGACGTCTTCTACCTTCAGGCCCCCGCCCCGCGTTACGCTGACCGATATCAAACGCGAGGCCTGGCTTCGGGACTTGGCAAATCCGTCAGTTCCATTGCGCAGATTGAGTCGAACTATACCGCATGGGATCAGGGGCAAGGTTCTACTGGACCAATGCCTCGGAAAATCTATTCCTATTGGGAGAGCTATATGGCTTGCAAAATGTGTCGGTGCCAATGAGCTACGTGCGTTCAAGAGGAAGGGTACATCTGCCGGAACTGCCAGCAGTCTGGAAGCCAAGTGGGTGCGGGATTGGACCATTAGCGTCCAGCAATTTGTCGAGGGGGTGATTGGCACTTGCGGGGACGCGGAATGGAAAATAAGAATGTCTTATGCGTAGGTTTCCCAACTCTTTTGAATTTCTAATATATTTGGACTTTTCAGCTAATTCAGTACACTTCAGCATGAGACTCTCCGGTCGTTTATTCATCGAACACCTCATTGAGCAAGATCATTTCCTCGACTGGTTCCTCGCTTCATTGGATGCCGCTTCCTTTGATAGTCTGCCTGTATGGCTTCTCATGACTGGTATTTACTGGAAACACCTTGTCCGATATCGTAAAAGGGGGAAGCGGTTCGCAGAGTGTTTGCTAGAAAAACTTCGTCAAGTAAGTTCCCATCACGCTATTCTTGTTTAACTATCTGCTAATTACAATATTCCAGGCTACCGATGCGGACCAGAACGGGAATCTATCTCCTCTTATCCGTCGACTGTCTCGGATTATCAAAACATTTGCCCTCGCATATCCATCGTCGTTCATCCTTCCCCAGTCGTGGACTAAATACGAAAGAGTGTTATCCTCATGTCTAGATTCGGGGCTAGCGGAAGATAGCACCGCCTTGCAAAAGCTTAAAGATCGAAATGCGCGAGTTTGTCGGGTCAAAAATGACGGTGATAAATCGAACCGATCCCCTCGTCAACGCCTCACTGAACTTTTAGACTCCTCCCCTGATTTTTCTACCCTGTCTGCCGAATGCTTGAATATTTCTCGGGACTATGGTGTCCTGGTTACCAAGATCATTGAGTGGACATCGACCTCTTTTCGCCATGGTCTCGCTAGAACCTATATAGCCGTGCGTCTCTTCCGGAGATGGAAGAAGACGGGAGTTGATATCGATTCGCATATACTTGCATTTCTCATGCGAGACCACCAAAGGTCAGGGGTGCGACTACTCGATGTGTACCATGTTATTTGTGAACTAGTTCGATCGCAGTCCTTTTCTGTGGGCAAGTATTTACAGTGGCTTATGGCGCGAGGGGTTGTTAGTAACGTTTCGCGATTGGAACAAAAGGTGGGTGCCCTTTCTGAAGATTACGGCGAGCGATTCTAACATGCGACTGTAGCATATCTCTGGTGATATTGAACTTCTCGCTCATCTCCCCACTTCCCGTCTTCCGAGCCATATATCCAACCTCCGGAATACGCTTCTCTCGAGGACAGGGTTTTCTACTGCCGGGGAATCTACCACTGTTCAACAAATCAAGGCTTCTCTCCGCCGTCGACTCCCAAACATGTTCACGGAATATTCATCAGACGGGGATTCGGAGATGACGGATGATATCGATTTCCCAGCTTTGACATGGACGGTCAGGTCTGAAATCGGGACATGGATACGGGACCAAGTGGCATTGTACATAAAAACGAGTTTAAAGTGCGTCCCTCTTATTCCTGTTCCCCCTTAATACTTCCTAACCGTGTAATAGGAGCGCAATGGATAGCAATTTCGCTAGCGATATAAAAACTTCCGCACTCACAGCGGAGGAATTTTTTGACATCCGATACGTGCTTGAATCCCTCGATGACTTATCTATGCTTGCAGACGTGCTGAAGCATTCCTCGGGTTCCGACGATGTTGCCGTGCTGGCTTCCGCTGTTGATACGCTCAATTACCACTTCAATTCGTTCAATGCCATTGGTGCCACCAGCGATCTCTTCAAGAGTTTTACTACTGCATACGTTAGAATTAGCAAGACCGAGCTTGTAGTACAGGACTTGATAACCTCACTGCTTGATGTTGGAATCAAACTCCCCACAGAGGTCTCCACTGTTTCCGTCCTTCGTCGAGATCTGGCACAGCGGGATAGGAAACTAGCCATGCCCGCTTCATCTCCGGTATCTGACCATATCGCCGATACGCTAAATACTGCCAATCCTACCTTCACGGAAGAACTCGACCAACTCCTGGCATCCGGGAATAGCATGGATGAACCCACAATGGTTCGGGTCTTTGATTCACTTTCAAAACGACTGCAATCGGGCAGCATCGACGGGAAGCAGCGCGCATCTGAAACCGCACGATACTTTGCACAGCTCAGGACGTTCAATGCTAAACTATTCGACAACCTCATGATCAAATGGGTGATCTTGATGTTGAAGTCGCATTCTCGACCCAGTTTGTCTACGGCTCTCCCACCCCTGGTTGGTGTTGGCTGTGTCACCTTGCAGGGATTTTATGCTCTCACGAGAGCTCTGCTGCAATCTGATAAGCAACGCGAAGCGATCCCTGATCTGATGGGGCTTCGCTTCAGTATGTTACAGCTGGTGGAAAGCAGGTCGTCGTCTGAGACTGGCCCACAGGATTTTGTAAGTTAACCCAGATAACCTGGATGCATTCTTTTGGGGCTATAGGGGTTTCGTTAATATTAATTGCTCTGCCAGATTTCGTACCGCTTCAGGATTTTCCGACAAGAATATACGTCACAATTCTTCACTGATATAATTAGCATTATACACGACTTGTTGGTAGAAATTACACAGGATGGAACCCAACCTACATTACGACAAGACAGCAGAAACTCCCTGAACAACACGGTGCTACCGCTCCTGTGCGAATTAATCGTCCGCCATCCGCGTCTTGTGGGCATTGATTCTGCAGACCGATTGTTAGATAAGTATCCTGCTTGTTACGATCTCGCGCATCAGGCCTTGGGTTTTTTGCTGGGGTCACAGGTTCCAAGCGGTAAGCATTAATCCAGCCCGATATTTTGTTCGAACATGGTATCTAACCTGATCATAGGAGTCGCCGCCGCGGAAGAAACAATTGAATCGATTAATGACTTCTCTCTACCATTTTGTCTGATGAAACTGCGGTTGCTTTTCAACTCTGAGACCGACGCGGAGGTCAAAAGGCGCATGTTTGATCTTGTTTTTGAAGCAGCAAAATCGAATGTGCACAAGGGCTTGTCGCACTGGGTGGATGTTGTAGGGACTTTGCACGCGGATGCTGCGCAGGAGGTGAGCATCACCCCAACTACTGCTGAGTTATTGGTTATGCTAACAGGACACGAAGATTCGTCAACGAGCAGAGGAGCAACTCCTCTCCATTGTCCTATCCTCCCAACCAACGAGCCCGACACAGGAATCGGGCGCGGGACCAACTCTGCCCTCGCTCGCCCTGGTCTATCTCCGCATCGTGGAAGACCTATCCTACAGCATCCCCGACGCTGGTGTCACTTCCCTTGGGCCTGTCCTTGTCGAGAAATTAAACATGGTCCTACAAAGAATTGTCGCAATAGAAAACAGCATCAAGAACATGGACCACCCGGCCAACCCAGGGACCACCGCCACCCGTCAAGCCTATTCAGCTCACGAATCCATCCTGGCATTCTGGTTCTCCATCCTCCTCCGCCTCACCGCGCTCCACCGCTCCACCTTTCCCACTGGCGACTCCCTCTCCAAGACCGATCTCGCCGACCAATCCCGCCTCCTAATCTCCATCTGCTGCATTACCTTCTCCAATACCCTCTCCAACCGCGCAAACCGACCACATACAATCCCCTCCTCCGCTCCCCTTCCCACATCCATGAGCAACAGCAGTAGCAACCCCATCCACCTTCCACAACCACAGTCCCAGCACACCATACCTATACCCCTAACCATGACGACAATAAACCTGCAAACCCAAGCCCTTGACGTAGCCGCCACCCTCACCGACTCCCTCCCCGACGACTTCCGCCACCAATGCACCCGCTTCCTCCGCGACCGCTGCCCGCCATTCCTCCACCCACAAAATAACCCGCACCTCCTCTTCCTCCTCGGCCCCCTACCAGACAGTGGGCAGCCATCGCCCTCGATGAACATCCTGTCCCCCTCCCAACCCGCCCAAGGAACCACGCCCACACACACCCCACTCCCATCAACCCCCACCTTACCCGCACACCTCCAATCAGCACCATCACAATCCCAATCCCAACCTCCCTCGTCATCCCAATCCTCCGCCTCCCCGCAACACCCCCCCGCGGCTGCCGCGAATCCCGCAGCAGTTGCTCCTGGCATTGGAGGTCCAGCGGTAATACCGCTCGATGACCCAGATTCGTTCGCGAGTAAGCTGCGCTTGCAGAGGAGGGGCACGATATTGGGGGTGTATCCGGTCCGACCGTGGGAGATGCTGGAGGAGAATACGCCGGTTATTGGGCGTAATGATACAGCGATTGATTTAGGGTTGTTTGGGGCGAGGGTTGTTACGGGGTAGTGGGTAAAGAGGGGGATATTTCTGTTTGGGATAGATGGATATGGATGGATGGGCGGTATTTTTGTTATGATATGATTTTGTTTGTTTTGCATTTGGGAATGGATCACTAATTTTCTTTCTTTCTTTTTTTTCGCTTTCTCTTTTCTCTACTCCTTTTCATATATCTATTTGGGCTCTTCTATTATTTTTAGCATGTGCATGTATTGTACCTCGCGCATTTGCCACTGATGTGATGTGATGATGCGGTTTTTTTTTTTTTTTTTTTGCCTGTTGTTCTGGGTTTCCTTCTGTTCGGCATTTTAAGCATGATCTGGCGAGTTTCGTATTTTTATTTTTATTTCTTTTGTTTTCAGAAGCGGGGAAGAAGGCAAATACCTATACACGCATATGATACCTCCCTCCACTCACACACTCAACTCTCAACACAACTTGTCGCGGCGCGAATATCCATCCCTTTCCATTCCTCTCATCCCTGTTTCGTTTACTTTTTACTTTTTGTTAACATATGATTGATGGGTACCCATGCTATGCTATGCTATGAGATGATATGATATGATTACACAGACGGGTATACCGCATTTCCCCCCTTTCTTCCTTTTGTGTGTCTATCTATATATTTCGTGTTCTTTCAAGTGCTTGCTCTATTATGTTATAATATATAGGATTGGCGGTTTAGGGCCTTTTTTTCCGTTGTGCGATTTTGTTTTTTTGTGTTGGAGAGTGGGATGATTACCCCTATTAGCTGCTTTGAATAGGCGAAGGATTCGCGACTCTAGTCTATATATTAATGAATTATCTGGTCTATTTCTAGGTTTTTCTTGTCTTACTGTGGAATTTTAGTGCGTTGTACTCTGTGGAATTAAGGGAATGGGGTCGGAGCTGTGTGCATGGAGAGATAATGGTGTGCAGGATATGTATATATTCGCTTGGTATCTAGGAAAGGGGGATGAAAAAAAAATGGGACTATTGATTCGTTTGAATATTTCTGTCTCTCTAGAATCATTAACAGAAACAATCAAATGAATTTATAATATACTATGCCATCCAACATATTTTCTTCATCCATAGCTCTATCAAACTAGGAAAAAGGGGTCGAGTCCTAGCAGAAGGAGGCAAGCCCACGTGACCGGCTCTGAAGTCATATTCTCCACCCAATACCAAATATTTAGACAACCCAACATCAACCTTTGCTACAATAGCAAATACCAATGAAACAGAACAGACGGGATTGAATACCCTCCTCCTTTTCACAAATTTGTTTTCTTTTTTTCCCATTTGTCCCCTGTTCGCAATCCGCAATGATACCCACAGCAAGATGCTTCGCCCAAGGGCCGGCGGGCTTCTTCAAAAAGAGCGCCGATGAGCTGGCGAGGTATACGAAGATGGGTATGTTTGCTGTCTAACACCTAACCCGATATATATATAATATACCCATCCGTCCAAATATCCCTATACCACCATAAACCCAATCGCAAACCGCAAACTAACCCCCCCCTTCTTCCTCCCAAATAGCATGGAACCTCGAAACCCTCTCCGTCCCCCACAAGCCCTACCACCTCCTAGACTTCGAAGACCCCAGCACCGTCACCGCCTGCAAAACGATGGCCGACCGCGCCGTCGGCGGCTTCAGCACCGCAGACCTCGACTTCGTCCCCGCCGATCCCAACACAAACACCCCCGCCCACGCCCGCTTTCACGGATCGATATCGACTAAGTTGCCCGCGAATTGGAAGGTGCAGAGGACTGGTACGTTCCCTCGAAATTTCATGTATATATCGAGTTAGGGTAGGATACGATAGGATAGGATGAGAACTAACATATACATGTTAAAAAACAAAACAGGCTACGCCGCCTTCCGCTCCCACGACCGGGGCTACTGGCTCTTCGGCCGCCTATACTGGGACGTGGATCCCTACGCCTACCTCGCGCTCCGCGTCAAGTCCGACGGCCGCAGATACAAAGTGAACATCCAGACGGACTCGATCGTCGAGTCGGATATCCATCAGCACCGCCTGTTCACGAAACACCATCGCATCCCGCGCGACCGCCGGGTGGCGGTGGAGGAGCAGTTCGCGTCCTCGGTGGAGAATGTTGGTGTTGGGGATGGGGAGGGGAGGGTGGGTGATGGGCGGGTGCCGAGGGCGTTGGCGGATTTTGCGCCTGAGGAGGTGGAGGGGGAGCGGGAGGGTGAAGGGGTACGCGGGGAGGAGGGGGAGGTGTTTAGCCATACGACGCGCGAGTCGTCGAATCCGGATAGTACGGGGTGGGAGACGATTTTGATTCCGTGGAACTCGTTTGTGCGGACGAATTTGGGAGTTGCGGTGGAGCCGCAGACGTCGTTGATTCGGCAGCGGATCAAGTCTATTGGGATTGGGTTGACGGATCGGGTGGAGGGCCCGTATGATTTGCGGATTCATCGGATGTGGGCGACTAATGGGCTTAGTGAGGAGGAGATGGAGGAGGAGAGGAGGATTTGTGGGGTTGATGCGGGGAGGGTGGTTGGGAGGGAGACCGGGGTGTTGGAGGAGGAGCCGTTGGTTGTTGAGGAGGAGGAGGGCGGGTTGGAGAGGTTTCGGAATGTGGGGAAGAAGGATGGGAAGGGGGAGGGGGAGTAGGGGGGGTTTGTATATGTGAATGTTCTTTCATAGCGTGGGGATTCGGGTTCAGGGGTTATCAATTTGGCATATTGTATGTGCATGTATTATCTAGGGTCATCTGGGCGTTTGCTGGGGAACTATTTCTGTATATAAATTGATCTCCCAATCTGCTCGAATATACAATATAAATGTCTATATGCTCCCTCTTTTTTTTGCCCTTTGTACCCTTTACCCTCCCAGATGCTAAACTAAATATACAAACCCGATAAAAAGAAATATCCATATCCCCCTATTTGCTCATCCCCCCCTAAAAATCCGCCTTCTCCCCCGTAACCCTCTCAAACGCCTCCCGATACTTCTCCCCCGTCCTCCTCACCACCTCCTCATCCATCCTCACCCCTTCCTTCCCCTTCACCCCCTTCGCCACCAACCAATCCCGCAAAAACTGCTTATCAAAGCTCTCCTGGCCCCTACCAACCTCATACTTCTCCGCAGACCAGAACCGAGACGAATCGGGCGTCAGCACCTCATCGACCAGCACCACCTCATCCGTCTCCTCGTCCAGACCGAACTCGAACTTTGTGTCTGCGATGATGAGCCCGCGCGCAAGGGCGTGGGCGTGCGCGGTTGTGTAGAGCTTTAGAGCTAGGGAGGAGATTAGGGGGGCGTATTTGGCGCCGACGAGGGCGGTTGCTGGGGATATTTAACAAAACGGGGTTAGTGTTGGTCTATCTCGACACCGAAAGCCCGATTCGATTGGTGGGGGGGGGTATATATTACCCTGATCCGGATGAATATTCTCATCATGCTTCCCCTGCTCCGCCTTGGTACTAGGCGTATAAATCGGCCCATCAGGAAACCTCTCACTCTCCCTGAGCCCGGGGGCAATGGGGATCCCATGCACGGTTCCGGATTTCTGATACTCGCTCCAGGCGGAGCCGGTGATGTAGCCGCGCACGATGGCCTCGATGGGGAATACTTTTAGCTTGCGCACTTGCATTGATCTGTTTTGGAGGGAGGGGCGGAGGGGGGCGGGGATGGAGGTGGGCAGGTCGAGGGTTAGGAAGTGTGTGCGGAGGGTGGGATGGGCGGTTGTGAGGATTTTGAACCAGTGAGTTGTGAGGAGGGTGAGGAGGGTGCCTTTGTGGGGGATTGGCTGGGTATTGGCTTGTTAGTTGGGATATGAAACTGGAATTGCTTGTGACGGTGCGTACGTTTTCCATGATCACGTCGTAGGCGGAGATGCGGTCTGTGGCTACGAAGAGGAGGGTGTTGGCGTCGACCTCGTACAGGTCGCGCACCTTGCCGCGGGCGACGAGGGGGAGGATGTCCTGCAGATTGCTGGTGACAATGGGATCGGCCATGGCTGGTGAGGGAGGGGAGTTGAATTGGAATGGGAATTGGAATTGGAGATGTATTTGATATAAATATTTTGATATTGAAGATAATAAATATCTCGGCGGGGTTGAGGGCAGAGTAAAGCTTGGCATCAGATCCAACATCCAACATCGAACATCAGATATCAGAGAAGAACATCAACAACATAGAACACCACGGATGAACAGTGCAGTGCCAGCTAGTTGATGCTGTGATTGAGTGTCTTGTTGTATAGACTGACAGCTGTGCCTAACCATACATCCAATTGCTGTCCATGGTCACCTCACCAAGCTGTCCCTGAGCTTCCTCCACCATGTTCAACCTCCCCTGTTGACCCCCTGTTGACCCCCTATACCCCTATTCCTACACCCATAACAAAAAGACAACATGACCCGCTATCTCACCCCTTCAAAAATCACCCTCCTAGCCCTGGTCACCGTCTACACCGACGGCGCCATCCCCAACTCCGCCATCGTCCCTATCCTGTCCTTCCTAGTCTCCCACCTCCTCCCCCTCCCCCCGCACCCCAACACCACAAACACCCCCAAACACCCCCAAGACTCAACTCACACCATCCCCCTGGCCTCCTTCGAAGCCGCCACTGCCCCTCACCCCTCCTCCATCCCCGGCCGCACCGTCTGGGACCTCCTCCTAAAGAAGCTCTGGCACCTCGACTGCTCCGACGCCCTAGATGAATTCTTCACCTCGCTCTCATCCCTCCTCACCAAGACACGTGAGGAGCAAATACACGACCGCAACAATGGCATCGCCCCCGAATCTACAGACGGGAGGATGCTATTGACCCGCTCCTCACCGCTAGGCGCATTTGTCCGCCGGGCGCAGTTGGAATATACCCGCCTGCAGTTCCATGATGCCGTGGCGTTGTGGAAGGGCTTTATTGTCTACCGCCTGCCGACGTACCAGGGGTGGGCGCGGAGGAATGCCGGTGATGGACGCGCCATGGTTGATGGGAATTTGGCGGAGTTGGGAGTTGATGTTGGGAGCGGGTTGGGGAGGGTGGTTTATGGGGGATTGGGGTTGGGGATGGAAGAGGATGGGGCTGAGGATGGGAGCGTGGGGATTAGTACGAAGGATTTGGAGAGGTTGTTGGAGTTTCAGGTTGGGGAGATGCAGGGTATGTTTTTTCCTTCTCTTTGGTATATTTTGTTGTTGGGGTTTGGTTTGCTGATGTCGATAATAGGCATCGGGTGTCGAATTACAGAGGATATGAGATCATGTCTACAGCGGATGATAGAGTCTGGTGTGGCTGTTCCAAGCTTGTCGCATTATATCAAGTACCTGCCCACCACTTCCAACTTATCAGGGCCTATCTAACAACGTACCCAGATTCCTTGACTCCTGGAAAGCGGGCGACTACCCCTCCTCCTTCGACCACCTGCACCGCTACTTCGACTACACCATGCAAAGCCGAGACCGAACCTTTTACCAATACGCCCTTCTCAACCTAGCTATCCTCCAAGCTGATTTTGGCTGCCACGGTGAAGCCGTGTCTGCCATGCAAGAAGCCATCTCCATCGCCCGCGAGACGCACGATATGAACTGTCTCAATTTCTGCATGAGCTGGCTGTACCATTTTGGCAAGGCCTTTCCAGACGAGATGAAGGAGGTGCAGAATACGGGGATGCTGGGGAGTGAGAAGGAAGCGTTGGCGTTTCTGCAGGCCAAGGCGAGGGAAACGGAGATGTGGAGTCTGCTGGGGACGTCGTTGTTGAGCGAGGCCAAGTTGGAGTTGCAGAATGTGTGTCTTGCGTTTCTTTTTCTCCCTCCGTACTTGTGGGTAATACATTATGTTTCGGCTAACTTTCGGCGCTGTAGGGTGAGAGTGTGGCGTCGGCATTTGAACATATCGTCAAAGCCTCCTTTCTCAACGTGACTAAACACATGCCTAATTCAGTTGGCCCCCAGCTTATGCTGCAAGGGTCAGCATTTGTTAGGATAGGTATGATCCTTTGCCTTTTGGCCTCGTTTCTAATATGATAGACTAGCTAACTGGGGTAATAGGGGTTGCGCATCTTGCATGGACTAATTGTGAAATATTTCGGGAGTGTTATTCAAAACACGCGCCATTGGAGGATAATCTCCGGGTGAACTGTAGGAGCAGTCTACTGGTAAGTAGTACATCTTCTCGGTGTCAGCGAGTTACATACTGAGAGCTGGAAGCTGGCGTCAAAGGGCAACTATGACCTATCGATGGCCCGATTGAGTGAGGTATCTTCCGACTCGCTCCGGATCCTGAAGAACCAGCAGCAGTGGACGTTCTTTTGCGGGCTGTTGAAACTGCAAAGGCTGTTACACAGGTACGATCCCTCTTAACCAAAGCAACTTATAGGGCCGCTAAATGCCGACTGACGTTTGAAAGGGACGATAAACTCGCCGCAGAGCACCTGATACCCCAGCTCCATGCATGCGCGCCACCAGACACGGAACTAGCCACGACGCTGTCCCTCCTAGAGATCGATTTCCTAATGCGCAAGGGCGACTACCCTGCAGCCCTAAAAATAGTTGAGCAGAATGCTCAATCTACACGCCAGGAGAACTTTGATATTGCCACGCAGGTCAAACTGCTGGTCGCTAAGGCACGAATCTTCGAGCAAACTCAGCAACCAGAAAGAGGGTTCTCCGTGGCCATGCGAGCGGCCAGCATCGCCCATCGCTCCCGATACCTACCTGGTCTATGGGAAGCGGTAGGGGCGCTGGCAGTCATCCTGATGGTATTCCAAGAATTTGACGCGGCTCTGGAGATTGTGGAGAGCATCGTGCCGCAGGTGCTGGAATGCGAGGATGCATACCTGGCTGCACGAACGTACTCGTTGCTGGTGGATGCTCATATGGGGTTAGCGGGACAAGCGCAGAAACAAGCCCAGCAGCAGCAGCAGCAGCAGCAGAGAGACAAGGTACGACAGAAGGAACATATGGCGCGGGCAGTGGAGTTTCTAGACTGCGCGTTTGCGGAGTTCTCGAAGGTGGAGGATGTGCGGGGACAGTGTGAGATGATGGCGAAGAAGGCGACGGTGATGCAGCTTAGTGGGGACTTGGTGCTGGCGAATGACTATGCGGCCAAGTATTTGGATTTGAAGAGGCAGGCGGCGGCAGAGGAGAGGTAGATGGGATACACATGTTACGCAGGATTGTGGAGGGAGGGGTTACTCAGCATAGATAGATAGGGGGCGGGAGGTTGCATGTATGCATGAATAGCAGGTGAGCAGAGAGAGTGACACAGCAGAGACATGGGCGCTTCCCGACATTACACCCATCGATCCATTTATCCCCGTAATGAAGTTAATAATAGTAATAGTAATAAACAGTGGTAGAATGAGTGAAGCAAATAAGGAGAACCCGCCACCACCCAGGAGGTACCTGCCAAGCCAGCTGAGTCAGCGCTGAGTCATCCCGCCCCTCCCGCCGCCCATAAATGGGATTTCTGCTTCAGCCCAACTCTCCATCACCAACAACCTCGCGATCCTCAACCACCAGCTTCACTCTCCGCTCCACAGCTACGCTTCTGCTGCTTTCTCGAGACTTAGCTTCTCCCCTCAGATATCACTATCCCCAGACCCCCTTTTTAAGTCCGTCGCGACAAACAACGGGTTTATGTCAATCGAAAACCTCAAGACCTTCGGTAAGTCCAACTCGCCACCTCTGCTGTTTCTGCCCAACCACCTCCATCACCACGCTGCATGCCACCATCGCCCACACATCACAGACGCGCAGAGCCTGTCGATACCACATCGACAACTTCTCTCTGCTGCTGCTGTGCTGTGCTGGGGGGCTGTTGGGCTGTTGTGTGGCTAGTGGCCAGCTCTGCCAAATAGCGGGGTAGTCGCTAGTCATGGGCACTCTTGAGCCTCATATCGATAACTGTCGCTGACCACGTGCCTTGTTGCATACAGACCCCTTCGCCGAAGCTGACGAAGACACCGGCGATACAAAACAATCCCAAAATTATATCCATATACGGATCCAACGTATGTTACTGTCTCTTGCCACCGTCGTCGTGTGTCGCTTCCTGGTTCGATGAGCCGCCACGCGGCCATGACCCAGCTCAACACCCACCGGCCCTTATCTGCACCCATGCTAACAGCTTATCTCTGCAGAGCGCAATGGTCGTAAGACTTTGACAACTGTTCAAGGTCTCCCTAAAAAGTTCGACCAGAAGAAGATCCTCAAGGTCATCAAGAAGAAATTCGGTATGTTGCCACCCACTCCACCCCGGCTTGTCGCCATCTTATGCTAATATTCTGCAGCCTGCAATGGCACCATCGTCAATGATTCCGAGATGGGCGAGGTGATTCAGCTCCAGGGCGATCAGCGCAAGGATGTCCAAGAATTTTTGGTTGATAAGAAGGAAGGGCTCGAACTCGATGCCAAGACCATAAAGGTATGCATACATATTCCCCGCCACTCTATATACCTGAAATTCATAGCTAACGCCCCGCCTAGGTCCATGGGTTCTAAGTCAGTCGTCACGCCCGTCCCGTTCTCGCCTTCCCAGTCCACTGTAGAGGATCGATAGAAGTCATGTCGTTGATCGCCTTTGCCCACCGACTAGAGTAGATCAGTTCTCCTGCACCCCGCAGGAGAATGGCCGCTCTTATCTGATACGATTTACGAAAATATGCTTCTTGCCCGTTTATTATTACTTGAAACGTTTTGTCCTTCTGCTTGAGTGGGCTGAAATATATGGAAGATCATCGTCGGTTTCACACACCCCCACCCGCGGCGCTGTGATTCTGGACCGATGTATGTTGCCACACGGGAGGGGGAAGCTCTTTCCCGCCTTTTCATTTGACAGACGGGATGATTCCGGGACGCGGCGTTGATTAGATACCCACATTGATCTGCAGAGATTATTCTTTGTTTTTTTACTTCGGTTGTTTGTCCTGTCTTTTTTTTTTTTTCCTTTTTGAGGTTAGAATTTGTGGAATGGATAGGTGGTGTGAATGATGGAGCGGGAACATGGGTATATGGACATTTGACTTTGCTTTTTGTTTTATGGAACGATTTGCGTGGTCTTGTGCTTGTTACCTCGTTTCCTGTTTTCCTCATTCTCGGTTTCTGTTTGTTCTTTCTTCTTCTGCCTTTCGTTTTTAGTTTTTATCTTTAATTAAATCCAGAGGAATGAATTGAACGGGCCTATTCTTGGTTTTTCTCTCCTTTACCTTGGGGTGTGTTGCGTGCTGGAGGTAGTCAAGGAGTAGTTTCCATTTGGTTTCCTTGATGTGGTACGTAGTAAAAAGCATGGATGTGGTTTTATTGATTCCGCTGGATTCGATTTAGATATTCCAGAGGCCTTGCCTCTTTTTTTAATTTTACAATCATATCTATCTATCTATCTATAGAAACTATTCTCCATTTTCGCTCACTGCTGTTTATTCTCTCCCCTGTCCATACGTCTCCGGAGAGAAGGGGGGAAGGGGAGGCGAATGTGCCCAGGTCCTAGGCAAACGGGCAAGGTTGGTAAGGGTGAAGTCGGGGAATATAGAATAGAATAGAAACGATCTTTGAAGGATACACTTGCGATAGGGTAACTACTAGCTATAGTCATATATGAGGGTCCGCCACCTGAATGAAAACCGGCCATCTCAACATTAAATTTCACCTTTAAAATTGAATAACTCCCCAAAGCAATGGCTTCCTTATATATTTTAATGGGGAATTAAATCTCTGGGAATCTGGCTTTAATTACTAGCAGTAAAAAACTGAGTTTAATAACTTTAAATGGGGAAATATAGGCCTCATATATGAGGGTCCGTACAGCGCTTAGCGTAGTAGAAGTGCAAGGGCCCGGTTATCACTTCTTTCGGTGGTGATAGCTAGTAGCTAGTAGTTAGTTATAGTTATAGCAGAAAACAAAAGGGGGGGGGCTGGACTAGTAGCTAGTAGTTGGTTGTATAGGAGAAAACAAAGGGGGGGCTGGATGGTTGGGGATGGGATGGTTTAGGTAGGTATGTAGGTAGGTAGATGGTTAAATTTGATAGGTATAGGTTGGATAGGATAGACTTCCTAAGAGGGGAGAGAGAGATGCTAAGGATGTCAGCTGGATAAGTAGGAATAGATTCTTGGAAAAATCCAAGTATGAGAATATTGCATCCATATATAGGACTATAGATTTCCGAGAAAGAGATGGTCTGTAATAGATCTATCTAGTATCTAATAAAGGGAAAGGGACCCCGAAACGCATAAGATATAGTATAGAGGAAGTGTATATAGTAGAAAACGAAAGTGATAAGCAAGGTCATCATCGTCATTCGTAACGTGGGAGCAGGGGAATGAAATAATAATAAAAAAGCCGAAATCACGGAAAAAGGATCCGTTTCACACCGCTAAATCGAACATACCGAAACCAAAAAAAATAAATAATCCCTAGGAAATGACGGGTATATAGCAGACATGGCCAGCAAGTCAACAGTAATATACTCACTTAACACTCCCCACCTTAGAAACCGCCGTACTTATCTTCTCTGCATCCTCACTCAAGCCCCTCGACTAACTCCCGAATCGTCAATTTCCCCCCTCTTCTCGCCATTTCCACCTCTACCGCTCTTTTAAGCATATACTCCATAACAAACAACTCCCTCTCTGCCGCCTCCCGATTCCACGCACGGTCATCAAATGCAAACTTGAGCTTATGTCCGCCACTAGCTGTTTTCGCTACTTCCATGACGAGTGCGTAGGGCTGCGGCATCGTTACTTGGGACTCTGCCATGACGATCCATTTTAGTGGTTGTTGCTGTTGTTGTTGTTGTTGCATGGATATGGGTGAGGTTGTGGTTGCGGCTGGATTTGCTGGGGAAGGAGGAGGAGCAGCAGGATCAAATGGTTGGAAGAGGAACAGGGTGTGGTTTCCTGACGCCTCACGGGTAGTTTGGCAGGCAGAGTATATGTCTGCTAGGCCCATGGTGTAGTGTTCTGTGTATTGCCAGAAGTCGTCTTGGGTCTGTTGCAGGAATGTGTGCCATGACGCAGTAGAAATCGTGTTGTTGTCATCATTGAGATGCACAGTGGATCGCATGGGAAGGAAATTGGCACAGGTGCCGTTGATAGACTGTGGGTTTGGCAGGTTGACGTTCCGTCCTGTGTAGAGATAGTCGAAGGACACATCCTGCTTGCCGCTGCGGTATGCGAGCCAGATTTGAAAGATTGCTTGGAAGATTATAGATGGGGTCGTCCCGGTGGCATTTACCAGGGATTCGAGGCAGATGTCTGTAGTTAGGGAGACAATGCTATTAACCTGCGGTTGTTGTTGTTGGGTAGTATCCAGGAGTTCCGGGAACCTGAACTGGATGGGCCGTTTAGAGGGCTGCGTCCAGAATTCGAGTGCTGGCTGCTTATCACTTTGCCATATGTGGAAGGCAAATGAGCGGAACGAGGTAAACTTCTCCAGTGGATGATTCTCCTGGTAGGAGCGGAAATGGGAGGCGAAGACACGTAGGAGGGTTCCGTCGTAGAGAGCATGGTCCATTTTGGTGACCACTTCGACTTCTCCGTCTGGATATTGAAGGACGGCATAGCGGATAAAGGGCCTGCCGAAGATGAATTTCTCTCGCCAAATACGTTCTAGGATGCCTTGCTTCTCTGCATGGGTTGTGACAGTGTGAATCTCAACAATGGGAGTTGAGTCCTTCAGAACAACGCCGTACCACTTACCTCCCTGAAGAGTATAAGTCGTTCGTAGGATGTCGTTAGTTTCTGCAAGTCGCTTGAGAAGGCCGGTCCATTTCTCAATATTAGCTTCTTTTCCCATAGGGCGGATAGCCATTAAGCACCAAAAAGATTCAGACCGATGCCCCTGTGCTAGGAATTCTGCCTGTCCGGGAGGGCAAGGGTAGATATCTTCGTAGTCTTGTTGGGTAAGGCCAGCTGTCGAAATTGCGGATTGGATTTCTTCAGGGGCTCTGAATACAGGCTGTTCTAAAACTATCTTGTTGACCTCATCTTCACGCACACGATTGGCCATGTCTTTGAGGTTCGGGTATTTGAGAATATCGCCCACAGATAGGAGATAGCCTGTCTTGCGAAGCTGGCTGACAAGATTGATAGCAGCGATCGAATCACCACCAAGTCTCAAAAAATTGGCCTCAAGACCGAATGTATCATTTGGGAGACGAAGGATACTGGACCAAGCTGCCTGGAGCGTCTTTTGCTTCCGGGAGCTCACATGGATCACGCCTTTGGGGTCAGCAGGGGCAAGTTCATCAAATGAGTGCTCGGCCAGGAGCTTCTGGCTCAATGACTCGGCAAGCGCCTTCAGAAATTTCCTGTTGGTTTTCCCAGAGGGCATCCGCGGGATGGCGCCCAAAGGAAGAATGGCCTTGGGAATCATATATGGTGGTAGGCTGGTAAGGCCATCTCTGAGCTTCATAACCTGCGAGGAATATTGTTTCAAGTCTAATATGCCATCCTGCGTCGAAGACTCAAATACAACAAATGCAACGATTTGAGCCTTATTGCCGCACTTCCCAACGATAGCAGAGCATTCCTTGATTTCACCAGTCTTAAGCATAGCATGTTCGATCTCTCCAAGCTCTATTCGATAACCGTTGACCTTGCATTGATCGTCTTTTCGGCCCATATATTCGATCTCCTTGCCAGGTAAGAACCTTACTAGGTCACCCGTTCGATAAATTAGACGGCCGTCGCCGTTGAGATCAATCTGCACAAAAGCCTTGGCTGTGATTTCGGGTTGGTTTAAATATCCAACCGCAAGTTGAGGGCCAGAAATGCAGAGCTCTCCAACGGCGCCATACGGAACGGGTTTGTTTCCGTGACTTTCGAGTATGGCCGGGAAGACAGAAGGGAGTGCTCGACCAATATTCCTTCCTGAATCGCCTGGAACGATATTGTGCATTGAAACTATGATCGACGTTTCACTTGGACCATAAGCGTTGCGCAACTGTAATCGGGACCCCCAGGTGTCCACCACCTCCTGTGTAACCGGCTCCCCTCCAACCGTGAGAGACTTGAGTGATGGAACATCATCTGGGTTAAGGAGACGGGCTACAGTTGGCGTCAAAAATAGGTGGTCAACCTGCATCTCGTTGATTACCTCGGCCAATCCATCTAACAGTTTATCAGCAGGGGCAAGACAGAGAGTGGCACCGCTATGGAAGGCCGTGAATATGTCATAGAGGGATGCATCAAAGACGTAGTTGGAGAATAGAAGGTTTTTGAAATTTCCATTTACTTTTCCTTCAAACTCGAGTATCGACTTTATCGCAGCGGAGCAGGACCCATGCGTGACGACAACGGACTTAGGAACACCTGTACTGCCTGAAGTGTTGATTAAATACCCAACGTTTCCCGGAAGAACTTCGATCGCTGGCTTGGATGAAGCGTAATCCTTTAGGGTAACTTGGTCGAGGAGGATATATGTCACTTTATCAGCCGGGAAGTATCCTCCGTGCTCCGTTTCTGTCAGGACCACCTTGGCACCTACTTCAAGGGCGATAAACATATTCCTCTCGAGTGGATTCTCGGGCCCTAGAGGAATAAAAGCCGCTCCGATCTTAAAAAGCGAAAACATCGCGATTATCATTAATGGCGATTTGCCCAACAGCAAGGGGACGATGTCACCCTGGGAAATTCCTAGCTGGGCTAGATAATTTGCCATCTGGTTGGACCGTTCCTCCATCTGCTGGTATGTGATAAATTCTTCAGCTTGATACTGAATCGCAATTTTCGAGGGATTTTGCTTGGCTATCAGTTCAAACTGCCCGTGGAGTGTCCGGGGTGGAGACTGGATTGAGATTTCTTCGAGGAGGAAACAACGTTCCTTGTCACCAACAAGGTCAAGCAATCTGACCGTCATGCTATGGTCATTCACAATATGTTCTATAGCCCGAACAAATTGGTCCAGCAGGAATTCGAGGCGTAGAGGTTCCATGCAGGATGACAGCCGTAGTTCAAGGCCGGAAGTAGTCTCCTCAATATTGAGGGTAGTGAACTCTGTTTTCCACACAGGTTGGGGCCCGAGAGTCTGAAAAATTTCTTTTGTATTTTCAGGATTATCTCCCGCCTTCAAGACAATATTCACCATGGTATCGAAAAGTTCAGAACTCCGGTGACCAGCTGCAGCTACCGCCTTTCGCATTCCATACTGGGAATATCGGACGACATCCCATAGGGAATTATTGACTTCCTGAATGCCTTGTTTTAGGGAATGATCTTGTTGGACCCGTATCGCTAGAGGCACGAGGGCTAATGTGGGCCCATTTAGTGTTTCAATTCCGCTGACCGGTACATCTCTTCCAGACAGTGTAATCCCCATGACCACTGAAGATGACGTGGTATGCTTGGAGAGAACTAGTCCCCATGCGGCATAGAAAATAGCGCTCGATGTCGTCTGCATTGCGAGAGCTGTCTGTTTTAAATCAATTGAGAGTCTCCTCGAAACATTGATGGGATCGGAAGCAGGTGAATGGTTGAGAATAGTAGGGCTGGATTCTGCGAGGTAGTTTGACCAAAATCTCTTCGACTCATCCCCGTCTTGATTTTGGATCGCGCGGATATATGTTGCCCAAGGGGGTCGAATCGTTGGCTGCAAACCCCCATATACGTTTGCAACGTCGCCGAAGAAAAATCTATGAGACCAGAAGTCGAAAAGTGCATGGTGTATAGATACAACAAGAATATATCGATCAATAATGGAGATCCTGACGAAAGGCTGGCCAAGTGCGATCCCTTCCTTTTTGTCTAGCTCAAGAAACTTAGCAAGACTCATTGAAGTTTCTTTCCACGGGAGGGAAAGATCATTGCGGACAATCTGGACCAGTCCCGATTCGGCCATGGAGAAAGTGGAACGGAGAATTTCGCTATGCCAGAACACCACTTGGAACGCAAGTCTAAGGCGTACAAGATCTAGATGGCGAATGTCAAAGACCCTTTGATATAGATAGTCTTCGCTGCCTTTTAAGGTGCTTGCCAGCAAGCCCTCCTGTAAAGGCGTAACAGGAAAAGCGTCCGAGATTCCACGGTCTGCGATGAGACTGGCTTTCAGGCTGTCGTCGGAGATTAAGGAGAATGGAGGTGGTGAGGAGAGTGTAACCTCGGGTTCGGACTCGAAACGGCACGAACATGCAATGTCTTGAAGGGTTTGAGCTCGAAGTATGTCAGCTAGCTCAATAATAATGCCTTTTGATTTTAGGTCCCTGATGACTCGGATGGCTTCTATCGATGTGCCGCCTAGAGAAACGAAGGAGTCCGAAGCATGTATCGATGAGGCAGCCATGTTAAGTGAGGTTGCCCAACTAGCCCGAATTTTTGATACAGTTGGGGTTATATCATCTTCGCATGCCACTGATCGATCAAGGCCTAACATCTCTTCTGCTTTGGTGGATTCTGCTAGCTTACGAATGGAGGAGATATCTACCTTTCCATTCGTATTGAGAGGTAGTTTTGCATATTGTAACCAATAACTGGGTACCATGTAACCTGGGAAACGCATTTGAGCCTTTTGTCGGAGTCGAGATATTAGCTGTGGCCAGTGTGTGTCCTGCTTCACAGCAATAGCTGCAACCAGCGAGGATTTGCCCCTTATTTTCGCACCAACACATGTAATCGCAAGGACGTCCGTGTCTGTACCGAGTTGAACGGCGATTTCTTCTGGTTCCACACTTTGTGAGTTAATTTTAATCCGGTAGTCGAGCCGGCCCAATATTTCGAAAGTACCATCGGCTTGTTGAACTGCAAAGTCGCCCGTACGGTAAAGTATTCCGCGGCCAAAGGGATTTTTAATGAACGACTTTGCTGTCTCCATTGGGCGGTTATGATATCCGTTTGAAATTTGTTGTCCGTAGAGACAAAGTTCACCAGGTTCACCTGATTGAACCTCGTTGTGGGTTCCAGGGACGAGTATTATGGCCGTGGTTGTATCCAGCGGGCGACCCGGGTTGCGAGGATTGTCCCCAATCTTGAGCAGGCGAGCGAAATTTAACTGGGCGCACTCACTCAAACCGTAGGAGACTCTGAGTTCGATTTTATTTGCCCATCTGTCGACAAGTTCTTGGCTAAGTGGCTCTCCCACGGTCGTTATTTGCTTGAGACAAGTAGGAATATTGACCTCCGATAAAAGCGTAAGGGCTGACGGCGTTATACCGAGAGCATCTATCTCCATCTCATGAATGACCTCCATCAAGGAGGTTGCAATCTTCTCTCGACTTGCTAGGCACAGACAGGCACCTTTTGCGAGAGTGGCTAAGATGGACCTTTGTGCAGCCGAAAATATTGGGTTGTAGAAAAGTAGCCATCTTTGACGTCCGTTCACTGAGAAATGGTTGATGCCATAGGAAGCCGCGGCATGAGAAACGATAACACCTTTTGGAGTTCCGGTTGAACCTGTGATTGTTTTGTTATGTTAGCCAATGTTATGGCTACTGGGGAACTAACAAGCGATATACCTGAGGTATATATTAAATAAGCTGCGTCTGAGCTCCTCGCTTGATAAATATCTTGAGTTTTATCTGCCCCTGGCTTGCCAACGTCGGATAAAAGTGTTTCAACGGGAACACATTTCCTGAAATAATGTCCATATTGCTTGTGAACCACAACGACGTCCGCATTGCAGTCTTCAACAATAGTTCGATTGCGTTCCGGGGATCCGTCTGGGTCGAGTGTGACATATGCAGCCCCTGACTTCAAAATTGCAAGAAGAGTCGCAACGAATTCGACGGAACGACTCATGCAAACGGCAACGAATGTACATGATTTGAAATTGGCAGTCGACTGGATGCCCAACACAAGATCCCATAGCTCCACATAGGAAAGAGGGGTTTCATCCTCGAATTGAATCGCAGGGGTGTGCGGATGAGACTGCACTTGATAGAATATGAGGTCCGTGATAATGCAAGGAGCCGATGGTATTTCAGGTGAACGTGACAAACCATCTCCGTTGGGTGTCGAACAAGGCTTTGGAGCTATGCCCTTAGGAGTAGAAGCCGATATATCTGTGAAATAACTTTCCAATTGGCTTGGAGCCATGACGTTATGCAAAGGGGTATATGTGCGGTGTTTGGGGTATCTCCAAGTTGAATACACAAAAGAGAAAAATTGTTCCTACCAGAAGCTGGCATGGGAGGGATGAGTTTAATAGACGATATCAATTCAGAAACAAGACCGACAGGCTATAAGGCGGTTCTTATAGTTGATGATCATGAGATGTTCGCACGGTTAATGCCCCTAGGCTTGGCTGGATACCGACCCTCATCCCGAACACTCATCTCAGGGGGGGATTGAAAGACCCCAATTGACGTTAAGAGAAGCAGGATGTCTCCCGCTGAACGCAGCCCCGTTGCAGCCGTAAAATGCCGAAAGATTACATTTCTGCGGAGGGGCTTAGGATAGAAACAGTCAATCCTTCCATGCATCTAGAAGGAAAATGCTGGGACCACAAGCGATGTCAGAGACAGGCAAAGGCGAACTGCCGCTCCAGACATGTCATGCGCTAGGAACCAGATGCCACAAAATCACCAAACCTGGAATATAAGCCATGTTTTGCTCGCATTTTGTGAAACAAACCAAGAGACAGGAGAGAAGGCCAATAGTAAGAAGACATACAATGGTATTCAGGCGCTCTCTACTTCACCAAAGCCTGGCTGTGGTGTTCCTAATAAATAATACTAGTAGCCTGGAAGCAGGAGTGGCGTGACTCAAATTTGCTATAGGAGTGCATAGAGAACTTGAACTTACATTGTTGCATGGCCACCAATATAAGAGCCATATATAAATTGCCCAGATACAATCTTTCGACCATGGTGAATTTGCTGGAGAGAAGGGGATCTCATGCCAAGTATGGCCATACGGGGGTTGCATGAACCCCAACCGGGCTGGCAGGGTGAATATTGTTTTTGTAACGTATAAAGACCCATTATTTTGGATATCATCGTGACGAGTCCCGGGATCCTCGAGTCTGAGGGTTTCAACACAGAATGTTGTGAAGAATTGAGGCTGTGGAACGTCGGCCGAGTACCCAACAGCCTGGTAAGTTCCATTAAGAAAGAAAATCGGACCACCAGCTGGTCCCAGATATTTCTAAATTTGGTGATAATGCTGCAGCTTGTGATATTCCATATGCGTCAGGCGGTGTTGTTGGTCGAATAAATCACCCATAGAGGAAGTTGCTTGAGGGTCCTGATGTCGATTTAGCCTAGCCGGCGCTAACTAACTAGTTAACTAACTAACTTAGTGCAGATATTCTGGCTTGCTTGCGCGCCAGCCAGGTCGCAGAATAACTCGTCAGTATTCGCCCACCATAGTAATGGCGCCATTCAGCCAGCCGGGCACGACGACAACAATGACGGGCCAGGGGGTGGAGCACGTCCTGAAGCAGCCTGTTAGCCATATCCAAGTATTTTGATACTGGACATACCTCCATACGACTCTGTTCTCCCAGTTAGGAGGCGCCAGCGCCCGAGTACGAGGTTCAATCGTCCAAAGCTATGCGGGGATTGGGCACCATACCATCTTGTGGCCATAGAGGCACACAACAAGGCTGTATAATTCCTCCCAGCTATGGTCGTTTGTGTATCTGTCTGTTTGCTGCGGTGTTGAGTGTAGTGTGTGACTGATGAGGCTCCTTGACGCGCAGGGATCGGGCGGGACGTCTCGATTGCCTCTTTTGGGCAAGCCCCCTTCACCCCGTCATGTGATATCGAACCTTCTCCCAACGTCGTCCGTCAACAACACTCTGGACACCCCCCTCTGCAACCTCGTTTGTCCCCTCTATTTGTCTCTGTTCAAACACCTCTACGAAAGTGTACGGCTCTCAGCCATAAGCTTCTGGCTTCCCACGTTTGCTTACTTTATTCTGCTCCCTCCTGGCGCATCTACTGCTGATCACAGCCCCCCTTTTTTTTACCTCCTAAACCCGAAGAGAAAGAGTCACAATGGCCCAAAGCTTAGCCTTCAATGATACCGCCTCCGATCCTGTTGAATCCATCCGACTGGTCAATGTTCCACTGCCACTCTGCGGTCCTAAACAGGTGTTGGTTCGTTTGCTCTCCGCACCCGTCAATCCTTTGGATATTGCCGTCATACAGGGCAAATATCCTGTGAAACCGCAAAACAGCATTACTTCAGAGCTGGGAGAGACGCTGAAGATTCCTGGATCCGATGGCGCAGCATGCGTTACCCAGGTGGGTGATGCTGTTACCAACATCAGCGTAGGAGACATCGTGATCCTCAAGCGCCATTGTCGTGGCTCGTTTCGTACCCATGCAGCTTTCGAGCAAGACGATGTGCTGAAGATGCCAGACGATATTGATGTGCGGCTTGCATCAATCCTCCGTATGGGAGTTGCCCCCGCCTACTTTCAACTAAAGGATTATCATCCATTGGTACCGGGTGACTGGGTGATACAAACCGCTGCAACGGGGACGATCCCTCACTTTGTCTGCCAATTCGCCCAGTTTTTCGGCGTCAACATCATCAGCGTAATTCGCCGTCGGTCCCAAGATGATGATCCGGAAAAGGTGAAGCGTTCACTGAAGACGTTTGGTGCGAGCCTAGTTCTAACGGAGGACGAGCTGGATACCACGACTGAGTTGGACGGCAAACGTATTTGCTTGGCAATCGATTCTGTCTCTGACGAAACGTTGACTACGAAGCTTCTTTCTAAACTAGCGCCGGGATCTACATACCTAACGGTTGGGTTCCTGGGGCGGACCCTCGGCCCTGCCGCTCACGGGAGTCAGGCTTCAAACCCGTTTCCTGATTTTGGTTTCATTGCCTGGCAACGAAATATCACTCTCAAAGGGTTTCGACTGACAATCTCCCTTGAAAAACGCACACCGGAACAGCAAACTGCTCTGCTGTCGTGGTTCAGCGATTTGGTCTGCCGAGGTTTACTGAAGATACCCGCTCTTGAATACGTGCGATGGAATCCCCTGGAGGAGGGCCTGGAAGCGAAATTACGAAGCGCGATTAGTCAAACACAGAAGACGCAGCTGGGCCAGAAGAAAAAGATATTCGTGTTTGACGAGTAACGTTACGATAGCCTTTTTTACGACATCAGATTGTTCAGCAGTTTTCCCTCGCCACCCACTGTCCTTACAACGTTATCGAAGTTATATTTCGGGAATTAAAGACAACTCGGATTGGCGTTGATTATGCACCGCCAGAAACCAGATATGATGATAATCCAATATGAAACATGCAGGTGTCATACAACAATAGAATCAAGTGTTTTTGTGAGCACGTTCAGTAGCCGGACTCTTATTCCGCCTACATTATACGGGAATTTTACGTTCAATCAAGATTTCTTCTTATTTGGCAGGTCTCCCTCAACCTATTAACCAACATTTGATTCGGAGAGGGCAATACTTTGTATTTCCCACGTCACTTTCGCGGTCCAATAGGAAACTCGGCTCCCGGTCAGCATGCGCCCCATCGTCACACAAACTTCCAAACGAGATAAATCCTGCCTTACCAAAAACAGTGAAAATGGAACAAACGGAAAGATTTTAAACCAGCCACTATTCCCTCCAAGCCTTGTCGTTCCCCGGCGTTGCCCCTGAGGGAGATATTTTGCACCGGCTCACTCGCGCTGTTCGTTTCTCGTATATTTCTCGGTGCGTCGCCCATCAATTTCCGATACCAGAGCCACTCGAGGATCGTAAACCGCAGTTCAAATGATCGCAGATGATGTTGCACAACATACGCCTCATCTCGCCCACCCGTTTATAGACAGGGCTGTAGTACAATATATCCCACTATCGAATCGGGCAGTGATACAGATCTCCCACCAGCCGACGCCATTTTAGTTACATCGCAACTCCCCTTCCCGGTCCCCGTCTCGGGATTTTAAGGCTTAGGACGACCACACGACATGAACGTCATTCTTTTTCTTTTCTCTGCCCATCATATCTTCTTTCTTTGCGTCATTTGCGACATGTGGCACGACATGGACGCCGTGGAGGCGCACACCAGCATCCCATTTCGGATAATCGGAATTCTGCAGGTTTTCTAGATTGCCCCCCATCTTGCCGCCTACGAAGCCCCCCTGACGTTCCGCTCTTTCAAGCTTCAACCCGTCGTTTTCCTTTCCCGCAGCCGGAATTCAAATAGCCTGCAGGGATCATATTCCCCGACTCGCATCGTTGCCAAGCAGGTTAGGCGATGCTTATTTTCGTATGTATGTGCCAAAAATCAGCCGGGCTAGTGCCAAACCCAACGTTATGCTGCACCCACCTGCTGGGTCGGAGTCATCTACTATGTGAACACGAAAGGGCGCAATACCCAATTTTTTGCCTTGAACTGGTGAGGTTGGGGTATGATTTATAATCTCTCCGAGCTGAATTCCGCGCGATTGGAAATTGTGATGCGCGTGGCAGCATTGCAACACTTGGAACTAAAAGATGGAGTCCGGGCAATTAACTGATCACTAATCGTGGTTTTTTATGCTTGTATACCCTCAGCATTAGATTCATTGAGGCCAGTCCATGCCTCGGCCCACTCACTCTACCTGCATCTACATATCTTTCCCCGCGACATTGGCGGCCCGCCTCTCTGTCTATATTTAACTCCAAAAACCCGGTCCATTGATACATGCATTCCCTTTCAATCATTTCTTCATCACCTTGTTTCTCAGCTTTCCTTTGTGGAGATAAGGAAACACATGCTAATGAGACATAAAGAGGGCACACCCGTTCTGAATTGATTTTGTTGGTTCCCACATCCATCCATCTGCATCTATCCATTTCACGTTGTTTATCATCTTCTTTACTCCTTTGTTGACTGCCATGTGACATACCCCTTGATTTCATCTACCTAGACATAAACATAGAACCCACTTCAATGTCTCTTGTTTAGTACTTACTAGAACCAACACCAACTGCCCAACTGCCCAACACCCACCCACCGGTTAGCTCCCACCGTTGGTATATTCGTTGGGTGCAGACCAGGTCTATCATATAGACTACCATAACCCCCTCCCCTACTTTTGTCCGTTTTTAATACACTGCCATATCCATCTCAATTCCCTTCTCCCATATCCCTATTCCTCCCTTCGCCCCTATCAACCTATCACTCAACCCGAATCCTCACATCATGCCCCCATCACCCCAAACATCGCCTGCGAACGGCGATATCACCCCCTCCGGCTCCTCCAGCACAACAGAAGTTGATGGCAGTAAAACTTCCACCAACCGGTCATCAGGAGATCTGGCAGCGGCAAAAGACGACCAGACCGGAGACAAGGGAGTGGGCATGGACGACGTTGAGAAGCAGGAACAGAATAATGATAGTAACGGCAATAAAACGGTAACGACGGGGTCTGCGGAGACGTCAGACAAGGCTGTTGTTTCCGCGCACCCGCCCCCACCAAATGGCGGGTTCAAGGCGTGGTTGCAGGTGCTTGGAGCGTTCTTTTTGTTTTTTAATTCTTGGTGAGTTTTTGCTTCTCCTTGATTTCTGTGGGGTTTATATGTGTGCGGGGGTTGAGTGGGAGTGTTCCCTGTACCTGTCTACTCCTAGGAGAGAGTGACAGGCGTGAGACGAAAACAGAACAGAGCGCAGAATTTGCCAATGCCGTGGCATAACCGAACTAATCACCTCAAAAAACAGGGGCATAATCAATACCTTCGGCGCCTTCCAAACCTACTACCAAACCACTCTACTCCACGACCATGACCCCTCCGCCATCTCCTGGATCGGCACCTTTGAAGGCTTCTTCCTCTTTATCGTCGGCGTCATCGCCGGTCCCATCTTCGACAAGGGCCATCTCCGCTTCCTCATCGTTGCAGGAACCTTTTGCGTCGTCTTCGGTCTGATGATGACCTCAATCTCAACAGAGTATTACCAGATATTTCTGGCGCAGGGCGTCCTTGTAGGTGCTGGCTGTGCGTTCCTGTTTGTGCCGAGTATTGCGATTGTGGCGACGTATTTTACGTCGAAGCGTGCGGCTGCAACAGGCATCACGGCGTCAGGAGGGAGTATTGGTAAGTTGTCCCCATTCTTTTCTTTTCCTTGTTGTAAAGGAAGAACATTTCCCACCAGCCCCCTACTACTCTACAAGCTCCGACTGATAACAACCCTTCCAGGCTCCGTAATCTATCCAATAATGTTCCGCAACCTAATCGACCGCGTCGGCTTCGGCTGGACCACACGAACAATCGCCTTCGTCGCCCTAGCTGGCCTCATTGTCTCCTTCTCCGTCATGCGCTCCCGCCTCCCACCACCCCCCAAGACCCGAAAAATCTTCGACACCCCCGCCCTCCGCGAAGCACCCTATCTAACATTCTGCTTCTGCGTCTTCTTCCTCTTCATCGGCCTGTACTTCCCCTGCTTCTACCTCCCCACCTACGTCAAGGTCGTCCTGCACGAAAGCGACGATCTGGCCTTTTACATGCTCGCCATCATCAACGCCGCGTCGATGTTCGGCCGCATCATCCCGGGAATCATTGCCGATCGGATCGGCGCCGTGAATACCATGGTGCCCTGCGCGATCTTCACCGTCGTGCTGGGGTTTAGCTGGCTGCGCATTACCACGCTAGCCGGCACGATTGTGTTTGCGTGTTTGTATGGGTTCTTTTCCGGGGCGTTGGTGTCCATTCCGCCGACTATTATTGCCACCTCGTTGAGCCCTGATATCTCGCTTGTGGGGACGAGGTTGGGGATGGGGTTTTTCTTTTGTGGTGTGGGATTGTTGATTGGAAATCCGATTGCGGGGGCGTTGCTGGATATTGGACAGGTTGTGTTTTGGAAGGCGCAGATTTTTTGTGCTGTTATGGTGCTTGTGGGGGCGTTGCTTGGGATTGCCTTGAGGGTGTTGGTGAGGGATAAGGCGAAGGGGTGGAAGGTGTAGACGGTTATGAAGACTGAAGTGTGTTGATATGGCTGTAATGACATAGTTATTTGATGGTGGAATATGGTCCGGGGTATTATGGCGTGTCTTTTAGCGAAATGGTTGCGCCTTGATAAGAATTGGTATCCGGGCATTTTTCCAGGGTTGCATGTTAATTAGGTAGCTCAATCGTAAATTTCTTATCTCGTGTTTGTTTAGGTTGTTCTCATTTGCCCACGTCTTCCCTCCGTGCGGCACCAGGGACCTGAGAATGGTTCCTAGAAATTAATATATACTTTATATATTCATGTAGAGCCTAGACAACATGGATCGCTCCTATTTTCACATCAGCCAGATTAAAAAACCAATTGCAGCCAGGGGAAAGAATGTCACAAGATAGAAACACTGACTCAACCCCATATCTTGAGGGAGAAGAGGCTGTTATGCATAGAAACAATATGCATTCAAGATAGCTCTGTATGTATACAGGGGATAGTTAACGGAAAAGAATGCTTCATGGAGAATTGTGATGTCTCGCCTGAGCAAGAAAATTGGAGGCTAAAAGCAACGGGAGAGGGGAAAACGTAAAATAAGATCTGGTGTAATAATATATCCCTATTAGGGGAAAGGTGTCAAGAAAAGAACCGGGGTAATGCGCATATATGCAGATGTCCGTCTTTTGTGAAAAGAAAGATGGAAGTTAAACATGATCCAAAAACATGGCGGGGGAAAATAGGCGGACAGAAAATGGGATTGTGAAGTTCTCTGAAACGAAAAATGAATGCATCTTAGTCAGGAATGAATGAGAAATAATGGATGCAAAAGGAAAAAGAAAGTGAAATGAAAAGATCCGTGTATCTGCTTGTTCTCAAGGTCGTATTCGTTGGGTTGTTATTACCCTCCCTGTTCATATACCCCAAACGTTTGCGTCCCAAGTTCCAATATCTTCCTACCCATAACGAACAAGGGGACTTCTGGCTCGTTTTCGCGTGTCAAATGCAGTTGAAGAAGCAACGAACACATGCTAATAAAGCTCGCGATTGAGAAGACGTAAATCGTAGCGAATGTTTCCTTTTTGATGTTTATTCGGCGTTGGGTGATATGGTAGACGAATGTTAGGACCTAGTGATAGAAGTTAGTACTTTTCAAAGAGTGTACACTTCATAGGAACCGGGAATCGCGGAGTGCAGATATATGGACATATTAGGACGAACCGAAGTGATCGATACCCATGCTGGGAGCAAAAGGCGGGGATCGGAAGAAGCGCCGGAGAGATAGAGAATCCACGAGGTAATGTAGGCAAGAAGACCGTTTGTAGCCAAAAGTCGAATCACAACAGCGGGAGGGGTATAATTAAGAAGCCTATTGACGAGCTGTTAACTCTGCCATATTGACACCTGAAAGAGTGAAGGCACAACACATCAGACTCACCATCTAGACATCATGCAATCAATAAAAAAGTAAACTAAATACGCCGACGCCAAACACTATCAGGGAATGGATGGTTAGCAATTGCCTCTACAACCCGTATATCGTCACCTATCATATAACTCCCACCAGCAGACGTAGAACAAAGCAATGGGAGGAATAAATACCCAAATAATAGCCAATGCGACCTCTGTAACCCTGAATCTCCTCTCCACATCCCAATCGGCGGCAGCACCCTGTACAACCGCGGCAGTCCATCCCTCATGCCAGAAATGCGGTCTGATGCGCAGGAGCTCGGCTAGAAAGGTAAACGCGCAGCGCAACCCCCACCACGCGGCTGGCAGAACACTGAGCCCACGACACAGCAACAGAGGGATATACCAACGGCGGTCGACGCCCAGAATCACCGCAACACGGGGATGGAGCGAGGATACCACATCGCGGGATGTGGAGGAGGCGGAGTCGGAGGCAGCTTGCGAGCCCACGGTGGGCGGCGAGTGCGGGACGGGAGGTCGTGAGGAGGGGAAGGGCGGCGGGGGGTCTTGAGGTTCGCGTGGCGGACGTCGGAATTGGGCTCTTAGAGGGTTGCGGAATCGAGGCTGGGACTGGAAGGGCGGCGGGGGGGCATGGCGAGGATGGGGAGGAGGATGAGGAGGGGGAGGGGACGGCTTGAGGGGAGACGCCAGTCTTGAGTTACGACTGAGGCAGCCGTGCGGACCAGACAATAGGTGGGGGGTGGAATATCTCAGCAGCTGGCTACTGAATTGGAGAGCGGTAGACGCGGTGGTTGAGTGTGGACGATGAGGTGAGGTTGACGTTGACGTTGATGTTGAGGTTAAGATGCTGATGAAGACGGAAAATAGGCGGAGTAGTCAGCAGCCCCGCGGGTTAGTTAAGGTTCGGTAACCAACGCCCGGACTCCAGGGGAGTTTAGGGGTGCTTTAGGGGCGGGTTAGGGGTGGGTTAAGGGTCCTTTAGGGGCTGTTATAGGCCGGTTATAGGGCTGCTACGGGGCTCAGCGGGGGCGTTTTAGCGGGGCGGGAGATACAAGGACCACGATGGACCACTGGGCAGCCAATCAGAGCGAGGCATCAGCTGTCAACCCCATATTCAGGCTTATTGAGGTTTGATATTGACAACCTCAACTCTCAACGGCGATTTACTTCGATATCCACAGTCCACCCATTCACTACCTGTCCGGCTCTTTATTACTAAATAAGTTATTGATTAAGGTCATCTCTAGTCCCCCGTTTCTATCTCGGGGAGGAATGCTAACCAGCCAGTAGATCCGGCGCAAAATCCCCACTGGGAGACCACATCCATGAAGCATCCAATATGCATGAAGCGGAAACGAACAGGAACATGCCTGTCCTCTGCAGGATATCTCTTCCGTAGCTTCGTCATGATCGGCCCGAATACCCCTGGCAGGGACCGGGATGGGCGATTTATTAGCCAACTCTCCTCTCCCAAATGCGGGACATGAAGCTTTCCCCACGTATCCTCAACTTCAAGCCAGACCATATTCCCACGGCATCAGTACGTTGGGATTCGAAACCAATGAGACCGCCATGACATTGTTGAAACGAAGATGGCTCACCTACATCGTGGTGTCGGCTGTCTTCCTCATGTTCTATCTCAGAAAGTCGCCATGGGATACACGCAGACTTCCGTATGCATATTCCACGGGGGCAACCTACCCAAAGATGCAGGGTGATACTCGAGTACTCTGGGCCAGATTTAGAGAAAAGTACCCCGTGAAATCAATGGTATCTCTCCCGCCAGGTCCAACGAAACCACTACCAAATGTCCAACATGAATTCCCACCAGAGACATTGGAAGGGCTCCTCACGAAGCAAAAACCGCGACAAGACGCCGTCAAAGCATCCTTTACCCGCGCCTGGAACTCCTACAAAAACCACGCCTGGCTCAAAGACGAACTCACCCCAATCTCAGGCGGCTCCTGGAACAATGCCTTTGGCGGCTGGGGCGCCACCCTCGTCGACAGTCTTGACACCCTCTGGATCATGGACATGAAGGAGGAATTCCGCGCGGCCGCCCAAGCAACCTCCCAAATCGATTTCACAACCACAGAAGCGGAACAAATCAACGTCTTCGAAACTACTATTCGCTACCTGGGCGGTCTGCTATCCGCCTACGAGCTCTCCAAGGAACCCATCCTCCTCACCAAAGCCACAGAGCTCGGAAATATCCTCTACGCCGCCTTCGACACCCCAAACCGCATGCCCGTCGTGCGCTGGAACCCGCACTTCGCCGTATCAGGCGGTAACCAGGAATCAAGCAGCTTCTGCCTCCTTGCCGAACTCGGCTCGTTGACAATGGAATTCACCCGTCTCTCCCAACTCACAAAGGACCCCAAATGGTACGACGCCATCCACCGCATCATGACCCTCTTCGACACCCACCAAAACACCACAAGATTACCAGGCATGTGGCCCGTGGGAATCAACACGCGGACCCAGCAATTCAAAACCCGCGTCGACACATTCACCCTCTCCGCCACTGCAGACAGCCACTACGAGTACCTGCCCAAAATGACCGCCCTACTCGGCGGCGGCGTAGACGAGATGTACGAGCGCATGTACCGCTCCGCCATGGACACGGCTATCAAACACAACCTCTACCGCCCAATGACGCCAGACAACGCCGACATCCTCGTCTCCGGCAAGGTAATCGCCCACAGCGAGACGGACATCACCCTCACCCCGGAATCCCAGCATCTCGCCTGCTTCGCCGGCGGCATGTTCGCCCTCGGCTCCCGCTTATACGATATCCCAGCACACATGGACATCGCGCACAAACTCGTCGACGGATGCGTATGGGCCTACCGCTCCATGCCGACGGGGCTGATGCCTGAGGTCTTCCACATGGTCGCCTGCGAGCCCCAAGCGGAGCCGTGCAGCTGGGATGAAGATAGGTATAATGACGCAGTCATCGCCGCGCATCCGTCCAGCACAACGGATAACCATCCTCCCGACATCCCTGATGCGGAGGATCTGGCTGCGGCGATTATTGAGACGGAACGGTTGCCGGGGGGTATTAGTAGTGTGAAGGATCGCAGGTATATACTGCGGCCGGAGGCGATTGAGAGTGTTTTCATCCTGTATCGGATTACGGGGCGGGAGGATTTGTTGGAGACGGCGTGGGAGATGTTTGTGGCGATTGAGGAGGTGAGTAGGACCGAGTTTGCGAATGCGGGGGTTGAGGATGTTACGGTTGGTGGTGGGGATGGGGAGGGGGAAGGGGAGGGGGAGAAGGTACAGTTGACAGATCGGATGGAGAGTTTCTGGCTGGCGGAGACGTTGAAGTATTTTTATTTGATTTTTGGAGATCCGCGATTGGTTAGTTTGGATGAGTTTGTGTTTAATACTGAGGCGCATCCGTTTCGGAGGGGATAGGGCGTTTATTTGGGGGGGGATGGGTATGGGTATGGTTATATGGGAATGAATGGGATTGGCTTTGTATATATGGATAACTTTGCTGTGCATGGAGGATAGTTTCCTATTTTCGTTTCTAGGGGTGTATATCTATATAACTACCCCCGACGCTATCATGATGTCTACGTCTATAAATAATGCTGCCGTCTATACATACGATGCGTGAGTCTGACTGATGATCCAACATGCCCCGTGAATTTATATAATATTGGATAAAAATCCCCGCTAGGTATAACTATGCACATGAAAACTCAATTAAAAAGAGCCCTTCCAATGATGGGCCATAATCTTCGAATAAAAGACAACCGAAATACTCCTTACTACCCAACCAACCAACCCAACCACTCACTCACCCCCTTCACCCCCTTCACCCCCTTCACCCCCTTCACCCTCTTCAACAACCCCACCACCACAAGCAAGCTCATATCTCGGCGGCTCGCACCCTCTCAACTCCGCAATGGACGGCAATCCCGAAAACGGCCTTGGGGCCCGCCCACTCCCACTCCCCGAAACCAGACGGGCGTCTTTCTCATTACCACTCCGTGCAGCAGCAGCAACAGCATCTGCTGAGGCTGAGGCTGACGTGGCTCCTCCTTGTTCCGGATTGAGTTGTAACCCCGCTTGGATGTCTAATAGCTGTTGTCGTTGGCGGCGGCGGTAGATGAGGAATGCGACGATGAGGAGGAAGATGATGCCGAGACCTGTGCCGAGGCCGACGGCGATGCCGGTTGTGAGGGCTTTTTTGTTGTTGTTTGGGGGGGTTTCGGGGGTGGGAAGGGGAAGGGGGGTGTTGGTTTGGGATTGGTTGGTGGTGGATTGTGGGTTGGTGGTGCTGGTGGTTAAGCTGGGTATTACGGACGTGTTAGATTTGTCGGGTGTGTGGGAGGAGGTGGGCTTGTTGGGTGAACTGGATGGGTTGGATGGGTTAGATGTGGATGGGCGGGCGGTGGAGGATGGGTTAGTGGGTTCTTGGGCTGGGCGGGTGCTTTCGGGGATGTTTGACCTTGTGGTTGGTGGTGGTGGTGCTGGGGCGATAGGGGTCGTTTTGCTTGGGGAACTAGGGGGATTTTGCTGAATAGGGGCTGGGGGAGGACTTGGTCGCTGCGGCGGGCGCTGAGGTGGGGGGTCCTCGTCATCAATCACCGTTTTGTCGGTTTCAGGGGCTAATGGGTGTAATAAATGATGCAGTGGTTAGCTGAGGAGCATAAAATTCAAGTTGTTTTTGGCATGTCGGGATTAAGGGCAAGGGGGTGTTGGCGGAATATACGCAATTCAGGGGGATATACAGACTGGGCTGTTCTTTGCTGTCTTTCCCTTAGGAGCACTGCTTCCCCCTTCTTCCATTTTTTTGTTCGCCGCCTCACCCGCAAGCCCCACCGCCCAGTCAACCATATCCATGCCTGGGATTTGCCGTTTTTTCTGCATCTTACCAGGGTTTCCTCCTGTCGCTTTCTCCACTTGTTCTCGCATTTCTGCCAGTTTTTTCTTCCTTTCCGCACGCGCAGCTGCAAGCTTTTCCTGAACCGTACCCTGGTCTGAGGATTGCCGTTTTTCCTTCTGCATCCTCCTTTTGGTAGCGCAAAAGTCAGGCGGGTTGTCCCATTCACAACTCCCAGGACAGTTAGGGTTGTTGAAGGTTTTATCGGTGCAGGAAATCATTTCTTTCGAGTTCCCCGTTTTGACATTGTAGCAGAGGGTGTTGGAATTGCAGGCCTCGCCCTTACGACAGCAGCCCGTATCTTCTTCGGCATGGTCGTTGCAGGAGATGAAGTTCTTGGCCCGAGTGCCATCTTTGAAATAGCAGGGCGAAAACTCGTTGGCGGCAGCGGTGAGGCGGAGATGGAATCCCAGGAGGAGGAGGACGGAGAGAGAAAGTAAATATAAAGATGAGGGAGCGTGCATTGTCACAACGCGTCTCGGTTTATTACTTCTTTATAGATGCGGAACAGGGGTATGGCTTAGGGGATGAAGAGGGAGTAGGTCATCTAGGAGTATGGCGTAACGGATGAGAGGCCCTCACGCGACGAGGATGAAGTAGAAGAGAAGGGATGAAAAGACCTGACCCTTCGTCCAGGGGAACAGAGGTAGAAATATACCTAGGGGACGAGGGAGACCGTCGGCCATCAGCCCATCCCATGGTACGAGAGGGATTGTTATGCATATTAAATTGATACTGTGCACTCGCGATCTGAGGAGGAGCCAATGAAGACTGCAGACATATATGATGATATGTAGACGGTGGTTACACAATTGCCAGATGTAGAATCACGGATGTCGTCTCTTTGATTGTTTTTCCCTTGGGACTCGGGACTGAAAAGCTCGCCATTGAAGCTGGGGAACACGATCCAAATGTTTCCCGCGGTCGCTGTTGGTAGCCAACTGAGTTTGTCTGCAGCTGTCGTAGATCTATGCAGCAAAGGACGAGATGCATACTGTGATCGATGGTTCTCTGCGAAGATTGCAGAGGGATAACAAAGAGCAAAAGAAAGATGGAGATCGGAACATGCAAAAAGAAAGGGGAAAATCAATCAGCTAAGCCCAAATAGGAAATCCAGCCCTAATTGGAATTCTTCAACAGGGAAGATGTTGATCAATACATCGGATGGCACCCTATCATAGCAGTCATAGATTCCAACATACATCACTCTTGGCCTTGTTGATGTTCCTTTTTCGGCACCTCGGTATGCCATCCGAGAGCAATTGCACTCTTGTTGCATACAGTGATCTTTTTCTGGGGTTATTTCCCCGCACAGAACACCCCTTATTCTATCCACTTCAAGGTCGAATTTAGTATTCTTGAAATTCCGTCTCTCATGCGGCTTGAAAGAAGCCTTAACATATAGTTATCATGCTTTTCATACACCCCCTCCCATAAATGAAGCTCAAAATATAAAACATACAATGTCCCCGAATCTCTTCAAGTTTTCATTCAGCCTCTTCCCCAACCCACCACTCCGGCGCCCACCCACCCATCATCCACACAGGCACTCCCAAACAACAAACCCCTATCCCTCTCCTCAAGCAAGCTCATACGTCTGCCCCCGCGAGCCCTCAAGTTCGGATACTATCGCTGGCGCTTGCTGCCCATCCAGCTCCAGAGGAGGCTCCTTTTCTGCCCCGCTGTCGCCCGATTCATCATTCGCCGCAGGCCCCGTTTTCTCTAGATCCCCGCTGGTGACTTTCGGCTGTTCTGGTGCCTCCTCTGGCTTTGCTTGGCGTCGACTTTTCTTGCGCCGCCAGAGCAGCACGGCAATAATGATAACCAAGGGAATCCCTATCCCGGCACCCACGCCGGCTCCGATTCTGACGGCTTTGGAGCTTTGAGGCGGTCTTTCGCCTTCACTAAGTACTATTACGTTTGGGGGTGTTTCGGTAGGGCTGGCGGATGAGGGAGCGGTGACTGTTTGGGTCACGACTGACCGCGAAGTCGACGACGGTAGGGGGATATAGTATGTGGCATCACCGGTCCCTATCCGACAAAACGATGCATAGATGAGCATACGATAGCGAGCGATACTGAGACGATTTCATCGCAACCGTAAAGCAAGGGTTGTTGAAAAAGACTAGGATGAAGCATGAAATACAGAGTTCCTTTCCTTACCGTTTATCCTTGAAAAAATCTCCTCTGGGAAACACCCTGGCCCGTAGGGTAGTCTGTCTTCACAAGCCACACCATGGGTCGTTTCATCCCACATACAGTGTCTTCCATTGGGCGGACAGTCCCGTGGGCAGTTGTAGCTCATCCACGTTTGATCGGTACAAGCGGATCCTTTTGAAGCAGTGCCGTTTATGCCTCCAATACTCTCCATGCAGTCACCGTTGGACAGACAGTAAAAGCCTCGAGGGCAGCATTTTGAGTAACGCCCTTCCGAGTCGCAGGTGAATGAATTCTCATCCAGTTTTCCATCGGGGTAATAGCAAGATTGGTAATCGGCGCCATTGGCGGTGAATATATAAAGAAAGACATATATGCAAACTGAGAATGGGAATTGTAAAAACCGAGGGACCATTATGAATTTGGTTATATGGAGACTCCGAAGCCTATTCAAAACGTAACGATCATAATAGTATAATGGGTGCTAGGAGGGGAACAGCGAGTGCTGCAAAGTTTTCAAAGTCAAAAGCGTCAGAGAGAGGAAGAAGTTAACTTATGTAGCGGTGTTCATAAAGAGCCACAATCCCAGTAGAGGTAGTGCAAAGGAAATTGATATGCAATTGATGCACCCAAGCGTGCAACTCGACGTTGTGACAAACCAATGAGATCCAAAAGAGGCGCTGAGCAAGACGCATCTGCTTTGTTCCCATTGTGGAGGTTGAGGTCCATTGAAGCTCTGAGAGAGATCGATCTCTTCATCATGGCATGTCTGGCACAACGAACCCCATTCTCATATCAAGCTTTTTTGAAGGATGGAGGAAACGGCGAGGAAAAAGATGGTGACACCAACCAACTAGACCAAGCGGAATTAAACGCGACCCGGGCATTCGCTGTAGTTTGAATCAAAATATTTAAGCCCGGCTATATATATCTTTTCAGGGGTCATCCTAACATCGTGCCACCCCCTTACCCTTAAGAGGCCGTCCACAACCCCGACAACGGCCACAACCAGGGGGAACCTTGTTCGGCGCAATAGAAGATGCAATATCAATACTTAGAGAATGATGAAATTACCAATTTGTGTTGGTATGCTGACAGCGTCTGCTTCAATTTTCCCGACATCATTACGTCCCATCTTCGAGGTGTGGCCCCTATAACGTGTCGATATTATGCATTCTTAACCTCGGAAGGGTTCAGTCCTGTGCGAAATAATATCATTTTATTTCACGGTCATCACATTCATTACTTCCAGTCGCATCTTCCAAGCCATGAACATCAATATCGGATCATATAGAGCCAATTCCACGTTACCAGATTCCCTCCCAACGCAGCACTCGCGGCATCAATATTCAAGTCAGCAGCCACGGGCCCTTACAGCCACAAGCCCCTCATTACTCGAGCTCAAACGTCTGCTGTACAGTACCCTCGAGCTCAGAGGCAATCGACAAATGCTGCCCATGCAGTTCAGAAAGCCGGCCCTCCCCCTTCTGATATTCATCAGATTTTCCATCGCCCCCAATCTCCAGCTTCTCTGACAGCTGCCCTGCACCCTCCAGCTCAGACACAAGAGATAAATGCTGCCCATGTAACTCAGAAAGAGGACGTTGCTCCCCTGACGGCTTTTCACCCGATCCAAGATATGCTCCTGCGCCCCCTTTTTCTGAATCCTGTGGCATGGGGGTTTCAGGCTCTTTCTGGCTCCCGTCCCCTTCTCCCCCCGCTTCCCGCTGCTTGCGTTTCCACCGTCGCCAGAAGAAGAAGGCTGCGAGTGTGATTATTGGGATAATAACTCCAGCGCCCACGCCAACGCCGATGCCGATTGCTTTGGCGTTATTTGATGGAGTCTGGCTTGCTTGGGGTACGGGTACACTTATGGTAGGGGGAGTGATTTGGGTTGTGGTTGGTGAAGGCGGTTGAGAGGTGATCAATGGTGGGATGTAGACTGTGGCGTTTGGAGGTTCTAAATGAGGATATTTTATCGGCACAGAAATGGTAAGCAATTGACCCCTAAAACCATTGTGTTTCCGTCACTTTTCTTTCTCTTCTGTTTGTTCTTCTCTCCTTTTTATTTTTTAGGAGGGGACACGCGAAAAAAAATGAATACCATAGGGTAGTGCATACCCGTTAGACGTGCAAAATCATCGAAAGAATAGCACCTCGTGTCCCGGAAGTGATCATCACTACATCTCCGGCCAATTCCATGATCAAGGTAGCAAGTAAGATAGCGTTTTGTATCGCAAAACCAAGGACAACTTAAATCCAGCCATGACTTGTCGGTACATGCGCTCCCTCTGATCACTGTCCCGTTGGTGTCTCCTTTTCTTTCCATGCAGCCGGTGTTGGTCATGCAGTAGTAGCCACGCGGGCAGCAGCTTGATTCAATATCATCTCCATTGTTGCAAGGTAATTGGTCTTCTGCTGGGGTTATATTGGCGTAGTAGCATGTTTTATTTCCGGCAATCGCGGGGTACACGTGGAGGGAAATGTAGATATAGATATAGAAAGATAGAATTTGGAGAGGTGGTGTATGCATTGTAGAGTGGGTTGGATATTGACTCTGTAAATCAAGAGTTGGGATTAGAAGAGCATGATGCAGCTAACTGGTGATCGATAGTCAGTCCATATAATGAAAAGATCGCACACAGAATAAAAAGAAAGATACGGAAAACACCCCCCCGCTCGATGTGTCGATGTACGACGAGCATCTATAAAAATAGAACGCCCCGTTGTACACACATACAAAGAAACCCACCATGCACGAATCACGAGGTCACAATTTTTGAGGTAACAAGCCTTGGTACCTAACGAAGAGTTGGACAGGGCTGGCGAGCCAGTTTTGTGGCTGATATTGGCGTTTCCAAGGCCCGTGGCTAATCCTTTGCCCGCTGCGATTGATATGTGCAATAAAGAACTCTCTCCAGTGTCCGCTGCCAAAACAACGAGGCCCATACAACGGCCACTGACGTGATCAGAGAGATATTCGTAATATCAAGGTGTAACCACAGGGAGCCGACAGATGTAATAGTACTAAATGGCTCACTATAGGCGTAGGTAGTAAATCGGAGAAAGTACAAAAAGGATAGTATAAAAGACGGATATTCCATTGGAGAAACAATGTTCATCCATGCACCCACATACCTTGAAGCAGATCAAGTTGAGAGGGGTAGGACTATGAAAGCACCCGCATGGTTAGATCTTACCATTTTTAGGCTGATTTTCAACTTTCCATCGGCACCACAAGCAGCAGATGAGTGCTTGTAACTCGTCAATGTCTTCCTTGGTTAGGGCAATACCCCAGAGGATTGTGTGTTTGGATTTTCTGGACATGGTATGACCGCAGGCAGGAATATAAGAATGGAAACTGTATAATGGACAAGAAACAGATCGGGACTGGTTTCTTTGCTAATAAATCGTAGAAGACGTAAGATATAAAACGAGAAGCAAGATGCTTGAAGGGGATACCACGAAAATCCCCAAAACCATAGATGAAGGACGAACATGGAGGCCCTGTGCGCCTCCAACACGCTATATGTTCCGTATATCAGTATTATCCACACCATGTTCCATAAATCACAAACTATCTCATTGTTGTCTATGTGTGCCCCAATCTACTCTGTCTCACAACCGCCAGTATTTTCATCCTCCGGCTTCGATGGTGACGTAGGTGCCTCCAGTTCGGATGTAATCGACCGATAATTTTCTGGTAACTCGGCTCTAACGGACGTTGAGGATAACTCAGAATATGGCCTTGAATCGAGTTCTCCAACTGGTTCAGCCGCTGGGAGATCGTTTATATTGTGCGTCTTAGGTTGTTCTTCATTGTCCTGTTGTTGGCGTTGATGTCTCAAGAGCATCCAAACAAGGAATGACGCTAGGATAACGAGGGCGGGAACGCCCAATCCCACTCCAATCCCAATTCCGATAGCTTTGTTGTTCCGGCTAGTGTTTACAACGCTTGTTGGGCTTGCCGTCGAGCTAGACGTTGGAGGCTCACTAATAGCTGGAGTCAGGACGGCTAGAGTTGATGTACCTGAAGGAGATGTGCCTGGAGTCGGTGTGGCTGGAACACTTGTGGATGTGGATAATACGGAGACAGTTGTTGCCTCTTCTTCTTCGCTAAATGGGCTGAGGAATGTCACAACCTCTCCCATGGCTATAGGTATACAAGAACTGGTGTTAATGAATAAACAAGGCTAAAAGTAATTACACAGACACACCCCAGGAGCCATCCCTGCTCTGGAGAGGGTGTACGGGGGGAAGTCCCCTCGAATTACACATACATTGTGATCGTAAGACATGGGCCTTGATTGCACAGACTGAGCGGCCAGAGTCGTTCCAGAGATCGCAGATGAATAGCCCAGGTTCATCAGGACATTCAACTGGGAGCTCGGTCTTCGGATAACATAGGAACGGGCATAGTGGGCTCGCCCATTCCTCATCCGTACAAGAGGGTTCGTGAGATGGAAGAGATGTCTCCCGCAGTTCCGGGTCGTATATTAAGCATCTACCACTGCTGTAGCAAAATTCGCCAACACTGCAACAGTTTGATTCTTGCGAATCGGTATCTAAGCAGGGCCTGTGGTTTTCAGCTATTGTTCCGTTCTCGAAGTAACATGGTTTAAAGGCCGCACTTGCGAGACGAAATCGGGACAAGAGACAGATGTATATTAAACGTAACCAAGGAAAGCGAAGAGGATTTGGGAGCGGCATGTGTCGCGCGGAGAGTGTGTTGACGGGTCTATGAAATAAGGAGAGAACTCATCAAGATCATCGAGTTAAGGGGTAAAACATAGCAGACAAAACTGTCCCTCCTAAAGCAAGAAGTATGGAGTGAGAACAAGAAAAGGACTTGGGAAGCCCAAGATTTTGTGCGGAGAAGAGAGAGCCATGGAGAAATAAGAAATATCACACCCAATGAGATAAAACTGTAAATGTTGGGTATCCCCAGTGCTTTTTGATAGTCCTTGAAATGCAGCCAGTGCTAAAATTGCCAATCAAGTGTGACGGCTCATTGCGAACGCGGGCGATCCTTTGGACGGCGTAGTGGTACACCAATAAGTGTCTGGGCTCGGAACTTTGCCAAGTGCGGGCTGGCCATTCCGTCAGCCAGTGGGCTCGGTGAGAGCAGAAGCTGCGGCGATGTGAATGAGGTCGTGCCCTGGTAATGGCTATTGATAAGTCCTATGCAATGTCGAGAATATCAACAGAATCTATGAGATGGAAGTCGGAGGTGGTTGATAATTCTGCGATGTGATTGGCCAGTTGATTTTGGCGCTAATCGTAGGTCACGTGGTAAGGTAGTAGAGACTAGTCCCGATCTGGCAAAGCGTGTTTTTCGGCGAATCTTCAACATCGACGCCGAAAATATCCAGTCCGTAAAAAAAAAGAAAGACATCAATTCCTCCCGCCAACCTCCCGCACGCGGTCTCCGGGTCATTGCCCTGCCATCCTGCCATCTGCATACCCCCACAGGGCCAAAAACCCGCCACAATGGCCTCCGCCCTCGCTCCGCGCTACTCCTCCGCCTCCCTCCTCGCCCGCATCCCCCATACACATACACGGCCAGCACCACTCCCCTCGCCATCTCGATGCCTCTACCGGCCATTCTCGCAGACCGCCCGACGGGATGCTGGCGCGAAAGTAATGGCGGCCGCGCCAAAATCAAGATCAGTGCTTAGCAACAAGAACCAAATAAAGCAAGCTACCGCTGCGAGCAACCCGGATATGATTCCAGATGATATGGGCATTTTACCCGGCACGTTTATTCGGCCGTTATGGAAGAATAGGCCGTCAATATTCAAGGAACCCGGGCGGAGGCTGCACATGGAGTGGGTGAACATCAAGATGAAGTTCCAGAATTTTGCCGGGTTGGTTTTTTGTTCCGCCTTCTTTTCCTTTTGGCTTGCCCTCGAATCGCGGTCGTATTTTGAATCCATTGGGATTATTTGGCACTGCTTCACTGCCCCGTTACTGTGTAAAACAGCAAAGCTAACCAAGCTCAACCCCCCCAGCATCATCGTCTACTGCAAGTACCTCAACAGGTTTAGGAAACTCCCCCTGCGCTTCCGCGAACGAAAACCCCGCGCCCTCCACCTCCATAAAGCCATGTACACCGCATTCGCAGCGTGAGTGCCCCCCACCCTCCCTCCCCACCTGCAAAAATCTCACATAACTAACCTCGCCCCCCCAAAACC
>JANTQI010000170.1:0-45942 GCA_032988985.1 Emmonsiellopsis sp. PD_5 | reverse complement strand
CTCCGTAAGGTCATATAAATACTAGCGGTCTTTTTCAACCGTGTGATTAGCCAAGTCGCCCGTGTAATTAGCCATCCCCTAAAGTTAGCTTTAATTCCGCAAGGCAGGCATGATAAATTAAAAGTCGGTTTGCTTATCTTCGGCATATTTGATGCAGTGTGTCGGTTTCGCCGACTACCAATATGCCTATCTAGCAGACTAGCACCCTTATTTTCTCCCGGCTATCACTCTCCTGCTCGGCAAAGCTAATATAACTAGTTAGTTAACTAACTTAGTTAATTACTGATAAGGCTCGGCTATGGAACACAAAATAGGGGCGGTCTTTCCCCGTTCTATGCAAGCATCAAGTTAGCAACCAATGCTTTACCAATGCAGCTGCCGGGGCAAGAATAGCGATGCGGGGAATGTGAGCCCGTTATCGTAAATAAATACTTGACTGATATGACAGGAAGTATATAAGAACCCCGGCAATTATTTTGCTGACCCCTTTCTAACAAAAGTTAAACCAAGATACTTAGCTAACTTACCAAATCACATCAAAATGCCCCGAGTAATCCGCCTCGCGGCCGCCCAGATGGGTTCTACCCATACAACCGATTCAAAAGCGAAAACAGTCGGTCGAATGACCAAATTGCTCGAATCCGCAGCGGCAGAAGGCGTCCAGGTCCTTCTCTATCCCGAAACTGCCTTTACCACATTTTTCCCACGCCATCTCATCAAAGACGAAGCGGAACTCGATTCATACTTTGAACATGGAGATCTCACCACCTCCGCCCACGCAAAGCCGCTCTTCGACAAGGCGCGGGAATTAGGCGTTGATATCAGCGTTGGATTTGCCGAACATACAGATGACGGCGAACGGTTCAACAGCACGATATACTATCAAGCCTCGACTGGCTCCGTTCTCTCCAAGTATCGCAAAATTCACCTCCCAGGAGACGTGGAGCCATTCGATGACCCACGCGCCCTGAACCAACTTGAGAAGCGGTATTTCAAACCCGGCAACCTTGGATTCAAGGCATTCCGCGTGTCAGACCTTGTAGAATCCCCCCCGGAGCGAGGAGATCCGATATTCGGCATGATGATTTGCAACGACCGGCGCTGGGCTGAGGCGTGGCGTGTTTATGGCCTCCAGGGAATCGAGGTTGTTCTCTGCGGCTACAATACTGCTGGATATGCCCCGTTTCTCCGTGGCACACCGGTCAACGAGGATCCAGCAGAATCCGAGCGGATGGCAATCTTCCATCATCAGCTCGTTATGCAAGCCCACTCTTACACCAATGCGTGCTTTTCCGTAAGCGCTGCGCGATGTGGGATGGATGATGGGAAGTATAGCCTTATCGCGGGATCTTGTATTACGGATCCAGAGGGGAGGATTCTCGCGGAAAGCAAGACGACAGAGGATGAGCTGATAGTCGCAAATTGTGACTTGGAGCTCTGTCGTCCTGGAAAGCAGCGGGTGTTTGATTTCGAAAGGCATAGAAGGGTAGAGCACTATGGCTTGATCACTTCGCAAACAGGGGTGGTAGAACCTCCTAAACTCAGCACGACGACGCCCGCCCCGGCCACGTCGAAAAATGGTATGGATATATCCCTATACTAATTTTATAATCCCCCCCCCCCATATCAGTCTCAATTTACTAATTGCCTAAAACAATCGTCGGTGGGCAGAATAGTCCGCATCCTCCTCTGCAACCCCAACTCCACGAAATTCATGACAGACAACTGCATCAAAACCGTGCAGCCCACTCTGCCTCCTGACGTCGAAGTACATGGCTTCACAGCCCCTTATCCCTCCCCCACCGCCATAGAAGGAAACTTTGACAGTGTAATGTCCGCTGCTGCATGCATCCGCGCCATCATTCCTAGTGCAGATCAATATGACGCATTTTTGGTAGCTTGTTATAGCGACCATTCTCTTATTAGAGTCCTTCGCGAGGAAATTGGCAAGCCGGTAATAGGCATAATGGAAGCTAGTTTATTCGCTGCACGCACACTCGGAAACCGCTTTGGTTTGATAGCGACCTCGAAGCGGTCTAAAGTCATGCATGAGGACTCCATTGAGCACTATGGATTTGAAAAGTTCTGTGCGGGTGTCGGAAGCTGTGGTCTTGGGGTGCTGGAGCTGGAAAGTAAAAAGGAGGAGGAGGTGCTGGAGATTATGTGTGGTGTGGCTAAGGATTTGGTAGCGAAAGGAGCCGATACTTTAACGTTGGGATGTGCGGGAATGACAAATTTGAAGCCTGCTGTTGAAAAGGCTGTGGGGGAGGATGTGCAGGTTATTGATGGAGTGGTTGCTGGTGTGCATCATCTTGCTGGGCTCGTGAGGATGGGCGGGAGAACGGCGAGAGCGGGGATGTATGCTAGTTCGAAGGAGGGGAGGGTAGCCAGGGGGCAGGACTATTATTAGGAATAGTGAAGCAGTGATGAATATAATATCCTCTTCACTAATGATGAATTGGCGTTTCAACGGGGATAGACAAGCCGTTAGGAGCGCTTAATCCAACGATGCCTCAAAACGAATTAACTGCCCCTATTCAACTCAACAGCAGAATATCTTATCATGCCTCGCCCATAATTAAACAACCAACTGTGTCCCCCCATCACTGTATGATTTTACATATCTCTGACGCAAATAGTCCTCAACCTTAACCGGTTCAAATAGAGGTTTCTCGCCTGGCTTCAAACAGACCGGGATACATTCGATAACTTTATCAAGCAACCCTTCATTGAAAAATGCACAACTGTATCTATCTGTGTTATTCAGAGGACTGATAACTCGGTGCATAGTGGATCTGTAGCGTTTATTGGTCCATCTCTCTGGAGAAGTGGTATATCAGCATGCATCTTGTCTCCTGCGTTTATTTGGGTAAATTATTAAACAAGGGGAAACAAATGAAATAGTTTGATTCCTACCCATAAGATCTCCTATATTGACCACATATGCCCCCTTTACGGGAGTCACAGGATGCCATGTTCCCGTTGGCTTGTGTAGAACTTCTAGTCCGCCGACTATAAGGACAAGGAGTTATAAGCTGAACGTATTCCCCGGTACGTTTATAATGAATGGGAAGGCTCACCTGTATCCTGCAAAAGCAGAGTCATGGCTCCAAAATCCGTATGGGCCCCAACACCCCTAGTAGTGCCTGTCGCGTCAGGGGGTGTAGGCGGATAATGATGCGCTCGACACAAGTCGAGACCTTTTGATAGATTACTCCTTAACACGATAACTCCATAATCTTTGAACTCGGATGCGTTCCCCCGCATCTCTCTCAAGTACTACACCGGTAATTCCAGAAATAAACTCACCATCAGCATCCGAAGCAAAATCCGCAAAATAATCCTCCTCCAACCCCAAGGACAGTGCCATAACCCCAAACATAGTCTTGGACAACGCATGCACCGCATGGAAATACTCCATATACGCCTCCTTAAACCCCGGCAGCCCGGCCGGCCACTGATTCTCCCCTTGCAAAAACCGTCCCAGCGGCCGATCCTGGCGGATGGAAAAGCCTTCTTTCTGATCAGTCGTCGCATTAGCATCCAGCTCGTCCAGCTTCTGGAAACCTAGCCGCTCGTAGCCTCGGTTGCATTTCGAGCGCTGCTGGGATACTTCTAGCTTCTGGGCGGTTGGCAAGGAGAAGAATTCTGCGATGGCGGAAATGAAACGCTCTTGTATTTCGGGGGAGACTGAGTGGCCGGTTATTTGTAAGAAGCCTTGGTTTTCGCAGGCGGTTCGGAAGAGGGTTATTGTTTCTTTTGTTGCGGCGGGGTCGCCGGCGAGATAGCCTGATATGTCGATAATTGGGATGTCGATGGGTGAGGGCATTGGTTCATTTGTTGAGGCCATTGTGAAGGATATTAGGATATGTAGCTAGGGATAGAGTTGAGGATGGTAAGAGTCTGGTGAGAAGCATATTTGACAGGGAGTCTCGATTGCAGGGAAGATGTGAAAATGCGGGGTTGATTATCTCCAGTTAGCTGGGTTGGCGTTGAGTGACTTAAATAGTATATAGCAGTTACTGGAGCAGCGCGCTGCTTCCGAGACAATATGTCGTATATAACCGTATTTAATATCCAGTCATACGTTTGTTAAACTCCCGCAGAATATAAAGAGAGGACGAAAGTATATAGGGGTTGGGTCAAATATCATGTTGAAGCCACTCTGAATGCTTTCCATCTGCTAGGCATATCCAATCAGGAATCCCTTATTTCTCGAATATTTGCTGCGACCTACGTGAATAATTCCAGTGGACCCAGTGACATAGAATCCATATGCAGTTTCTCAATAAATGGATGTCCCGTTGACAAACGAAGTAAATTTGATGAGCTGGCGGTTGGCAAGGGGGGAAATAAAACAAAATAGAACAGAATAGAATAGGATAAAATAGGGAAATACAGGGATGAGTGAAGAATAAAATAGAATAGTAAGCGGTAATAGACAGCCATCCACGGCATCAATCATCTTGTACTAGAAGAAGGGGAAATAGCGGCCCATTCTAGAAGTAAACAGATGGATATTCTACTTTTAAAAATCTTTATGGATTTTGACCGAACAAATGCAGTATCAATCTCTGTTTCGCAACCCAGCTGCCCGAACCCCTGTCTAAGCATAAGGATCTAGCCGTGCAATCATTTTTTCGACAGTCAATTCACCGGTTTCGGCGGCAGGTTTGTAACCCGGAAGGGATGGGATTATAATATTGTCAAGAACGTGTAGCACCCCGTTTGCGACTGGAACGTTCGGTACCGCAACAGAGACGAGGCCGTTAATTGTGAAATCTATCGTACCGTCGGTGTTCGCGATGTCAATGCTAAGATCACCTCCCCTGATGAGAGTAGGCAAGTCGACCTTGATATAGAGCGTCAGTTAAATAAGACACGCTTGATTTCGGAGTATTGACCCCCTTATGAAGATACTTACATGATCCGGCTTAGGATTTGGCTCTTCGGCAGCAGGACTGAAATATGCGTCTGAGTACAGTATATGGTCAACGACAATGTGATACTTCAGCAGAGCCGTAAGGTATTTTTTGCCCTTGGGACTGAAAAGGAAGGAATTGATTTCAGAACCAAGCTTTTCAAAGGCAGCATTGGTAGGAGCAAAATATGTTGCGCCGGAATGGGCAGTTCTCTCAAGAAGGCCGGTTTTGCCGAGTCCTTCCTCTAAAGTGCTAAAGGTAGAAGGGGCGGCGTTGAGCGTATCGGATGCGCTAACCGGCGGAGTCAAGATGGTTGCTATTCCGTGGACACCGCCATTGCTACCGAACTATATGAATCGAGAGCGTTAACATTCGCGTATAAGTATAAACAGGTGGGATAATACTCACGAAATTGCCTTGAGTAATGCCGTTAGAGAAATTTATGGTCGAGCCATTCACTCCAGCTTGAGTGCTGATACGATGACGATAAGACCCAAGCCGCTCGGAATCAAGGAGAGTAGGAATCGTTGGCGAGGAAAGGAATGATTTTTCCGAGTATACGCCTATGCCAATATGGTATTTCGTTACTTTCTTTAACTCTTCCGGATCACTCGTGGTATTCGTCAACTCCTGCAGGGCGGGATCTGATGGCACAAAAACCGTATAGTTCCCGGTGGTAGTATTGAGTAGTTCCACGATGTCATCGAATTGGGATATAAAGTTGGCAAAAAGCTGGGTATGGTGGTCCATTACTAAAAGTTGGTATACAGTGTCATTATAATGATACTCTTTATCCGGATCTCGCGTCTGCAGTCGTCCATTACTCGATGACGGTTGCTGCTGGCCAGGAACTGCCAGAACTGCCGCAGTGAATGCGGTAAGGAGGACCAATGCCGCCCTCATAGCTTCGACGGGAAGATAAAAGGAGATTTGACGGCGCAGGTGGGTTTGGAGCTGAAAAGACTGACAAAGATACCTCCACAAGGCACACCGTGTTAGCAAACGACGAAACTCATGAGATTTCCTCAACAGAATAAGATAAACTCACTGGTCTGTTAGGTTCAGAGAATCATGATCTGCCCAAACCGCACCGGGAAAGACGGAGCTTAAGAACGGGACTCCATGACCAGCAGGCTCATTTTCCCGAAGTAAACACCCAGGATGTTTCCGCGAGACAGTCCCCTGACAAGAGATGCATCTCTACCCAATAGGTGTCAATCAGTTAAGCTGGATCCCTGGTATTTTAGTTGGTTACTGGCATTTTAGAGCGATTTTTTATACAGTCTGCGGTTAGGCCGGCGGGGAATGTTGCCGTCCTGCAGGAACCTGGCTCGCTCCAGCTCGGAATCAAGGGTTTGATGCCCGCCACCGCGAACACCAAGTCCATGAACCAGAGGAGATCGAACGCGAGGTAATATGGCCTGCGTTCGAGCGTTTAATCACATACTATTAATTACCTAGGATCATTAGCATTGTCATTTTAGTAAAATAACATGATCAAGGATAGAAGCGCGTCAAGGGAAATGAAATTCCACTTACATGTACATGTACCAACTCAACGAACCAGCTCACAAATATAGGATGAGCTCCAAATAAATGCAGTCGTGCACCCTGTGGCCCTGTTATTTTTGTTTTTTTTGTGGCCGCTCCCTGATATTCCGCATTATCAATCGGTTTCCCCATCCCCATATTCATGTCGTGGTGATATTGTTTATACTAATGTTTATAAACACGCTGCGCGTCTCTCGGCCGCCATATTTGGATTATAAAATATGGGTAGACAATGTACTGCCGTATATCCAAATATTAGACCCCACCAATTTTTATCAGGCGTCGGACGGCGAAAAGGCCCTATCCCTTCATGGAGATGTTCAGGACCAAGTTGTGAAGGCCCTGCCGCTTTGCGGTATCGATCCAGGCCGTAGTTAAGCCGTAAGTTGCGATAATAAATCGGCATGGATAAACAACCGTGTTCCTCGAAGATTGCTGGCTGATTTCGCGATGATCCTGGAAGTTTTTGGCCACACCTCGAGCCCGGTTGTTACAAGGGTTTCCCTTGTCGCAATTTGCCCACGCCATGAACCACAAATCCAGGGTAGACGATACGCGGTAACTGGTCGCTTGTTTGGGATTGAGCCTAGGATCTCGGCGGGGGCGTATTTCGCTAAATCAACGCAATCAGAGGACAGCCTTCAAGCCATGGAGTCGAGGTTTCGGCGTGATGCAGACGGAAACTGAGCTTGGGGCTTGAATAAATATCACGTGGATTCAGACACGTTGACCACCCACTGCTCGACAACCACCATTCGCCGTCCATCTCACCATTCCAGGTTCATTTTCCGTCTTGTCAAAGGATATGCGATTCCTACATAATATCGGAACCTATATATGCCCGGTCCAGGACCGCTTGACCAAAAGGATCGGCTTTTAATGATCTCTGCAGACTGCAGCACAGTGGAATTTTCATAACTGCAAGGTTTCGAACCCATCAAGCACGAACTCGATCAGTTGCCTTGATTAGATATCTTCTCGCAGCCTTGCCAAAAATGCTTTGATTCACCAATAGCAAACGCTATTATGTGGCGGCATCCTGTTCATGGCGGTGGCTTGCATGAACGTGATGGGGAAGCGAAGACGCCGAGACCGTCTCCGGTGTAATGAAAATGATGAGGCTGAACGAGGTCATGAATGGGCTGCTCTGTTCTTAAATAAGGCGGCTTCAACCATGAATGTGGCAGTTTGCAATTATTTCTTTCTTCTTTTTTTGGGAGCGCATTCAACCCGACGAGTACGACCGTCAGCAAATGGCATACTACTTGCAACCCCAACCGGCGAATAATTTGGGTCTAGAGCAGGTCCCAATCAACGGCGATAATGAGGGAGCGTCTTTGGCTTCCCAAAGTAACAATAATCTCGGTCCGTTATACAAGCAAAAAAGCTTCCGACAACGCTGGTTTGGAGGTTTGAAGTCATCCCTCTTCGGCTTTGCCATTGGCACAGCAGTTGCTGTGTTTGCCAATGTAGGATGGATCATCGCGGCTACAAAACACTATGGAAACGTCGAAGGCATTGGAACGATCCAGCGCGGTGATTGCGCGGAGTCAAAAAAGCTGAATGTCTGGCTTCATCTTCTTATCAACGTCCTTTCAACCGTCGTCCTCTCCGGAAGTATCGCTTTTGTACAAGCGTTCAGTGCGCCCACACGGAAAGAGATTGATCGAGCGCATTTTAATGGGCGATGGCTGCACACTGGTGTTTTGAGTCTACGAAACTTCCTTCACATTTCTAGGAGGAAAACCTTTGTTTGTGTGATTCTTGTAATCACATCTCTCCCATTCCACCTCCTGTGAGTTGCGAAACACTTACTTCCCCTTCATTATTGTCAAGGCTAATATTCGACCTTAAGCTACAATTCTCTAGTGTTTACCTCAGTAGCTGTCAACAAGCATGGTTGGGCGGTGGTTACCGAAGACTTCTTACATGGCGCCCCGTTCAATGCGACATTTTCGAGATTTATACCAGAAGTTGCGCAACGTGAGGAAATACGGTTTACAGAAATTCAAAAAGAAGCGAAATCCTATCAGCGTATCGACTCCGGCGAATGCATTAAAGCATATGCTTCCAGGTTTCAAGGGAAATGGCGAAATGTGGCCTTAATTTCTAACAAACGAAACGCAACAACATCCATTCTAACATGCGACGCTACTGCTCCCTATGGCGAAGGGACATGGCTCTGTTCCGGCGATAAAACATGCAATACAGACTCTCTTCTGAAAGCGCGAGACTCGTGGGAAGTTTACGGGCACCCAGTCCAGTATTGCATGGCCGAGAGGGTTCCTGAAGTTTGTTCCGTCCATTTCAGTCTTAAAATCATGAGCGCTCTTATTGTATTTAATTCTGTGAAGCTTCTCGCCATGTTTTATATTCTCTATCGCTTCGATGTCGAGGATCTGATCACCTCGGTTGGAGATGCTGCTGCATCCTTCCTGGCTAATGAAGACACTACAACACGCTGGATGTGCCTTGCTAGCAAGAGGACACTCGCTAGTTTCTGGTTTCAGGAAAGATACAGATCGCCCACTACATTTTCCAATGATAAGCGGGAATGGAGTCGTGCTATCTCAAGAACTCGCTGGTTAACCTTCCTCGCATTGTAAGTATTGTTGGCTTGTACCTCTGCGAACGAAAGCTTAGCTGACTACAGTTGCTGTTTAGTATGATGATATGTCTTACTTTGGTTTTCATGGGTCTTGTAATAGGCTTAATTTTCCTCTACGAAAGGGACCCATCGATGTCGCCCTCCCGCCTCTGGAAAATGGGACTGGGAGGTCTTGATAGCAACGCTTTGGTGTTTGTTGGAAGTGATCACTCCTTAATCCAAACCGTCATAACAGCAAATATTCCACAAGTATTCCTGGCTATCATCAACGTTGCCTACAATAGCATCCTAGTACCCATGTACATATCCTACGATTGGAACCAATTCGCCTTCCTCCCAAGGACGCTCATGGTTAGCTCGCCCGCTGGCAGACAACGAGGAACATGGCTTCTTGGGATACCTTTCGCATGTGGTCTCCCACTTCTAGGTGCTCACACCGCACTGCATTGGCTGGTCTCGCAGTCCATTTTTATCGTCCAGGCTGATATATATGACTCGGATGGCAAACAGTTACCGGAACGAGAGTCTAACTGTGGCTACTCCCCCATTGCCATCATATTTTCATTAGCAGTTGGCGTCGTTCTCCTCATTGTTATAGTTTCACTGGGTCGGCGGAATTTTAGAGAAGGCGGCCCTCCTATAGCCTCCACATGTAGCGCTGCTATTAGTGCGGCTTGTCACTTAGGATATTCGACTGAAAAAGTGGTCTATGAGGAATTGAAGTGGGGTGAGATAGGGCCGGGAACATGGGCTGTAGGGCATTGTTCACTGGCCCCTGCTGAGCTTTGGAATGGTACAGGCAATATTCGTGCCAGAGATCCGATCTTGGGTCGATTCTATGCCTAATATTGATATTTGTTGGTGCAATTTAAAGTAATCCGAAATACCTAAATGCTCATTATTCAGATAATAGTCTCTCAACCGCGTAAACCGTTCCCGATATCGTTGAATTGGTCGTTTCCCGCTCGTTTCAAGTTGGTTTTGCTGTTTCACTTCGCGAAATCAAGCAGGGTTAGATGATCTAAGCCTTCCAAGGTTTCCTCTCCCGCTCATGGTGAATTCAAGAGAGGAGGAGGCAGGGTCTCTCACATCCGATAAGCTCGTTACCCGGAGTTTAGTTGCTTGTCTGCCGCTGTTGTTGACGTCGTCCTGACCCCACGCTTAGCGGCCAGATCGACCATGCACGATCCCGCACTAACAGCCGAAAGCTCTACGGAGTACGGTTCCCACCATCACAACGTCATTTCTTCCCATCTCAGACCACCAATCTGCAGCTATGCACAAGTCGCAGTTCTAGTGGGATAAGAGCTTGGGGGTACTGCCACACTCCCGCTCGCACATCAGTGTCAGATCCCGAAAGAATACGAGCAGTTAAAAATACTAACATAGCCCTCTCAGTGTTTGAAGTTACGCAAACAGGACCTCTCCCCTGATGCTTCTCGTAATCGGATTGTGCGAAACAAACCCTTGAGGGGAAATTCGCGGAACGAGATGGGAAAAACATCTCCTGATGGACAATCACCCTCAAATATCTCCCATCTAACTCAAATATCCTCCAGGGAAGTTATATTATACTGGGAGCATTTGTTTCATTCAACCGGACGTTACGCTGCATCACCATACTATGGTTATGCCAATTTTCATTGAATACGAGAATATTCAAGCCGGGGATCTCGAGTTTTACCCTCCGCAACACCCCCTCACCCGCCCCTCTACCTGGACGAAGGGGTCATTGTGTAGCAGCTGCTATCTTGCTCCTTGCAAGATCGTATCGCCTTTGCCGCTTCTGAGAATGTGTTTCACTTTACAACAATCAAACATAAAAGGGGAGATCTCCCAATTCTATTTGAGTTGAATCCTCTGAACTTTTAGTCCCCAACATTGCTCGCATTGTTCTGCCCTACCTTCTAAATTTTTCATTCTGAGAGAATCATGCAGCTCTCAACTATATATTTTACGTTGTTGCTGTGCAGCGTGGTATCCGCTATCCCCCTTGAAGAGCTATTCGAGCGCAAGGTTGGGGGGAAATGCAGCAGCGCTGAAGGCAAAGGAACATGCATGTCACCGAAAAAATGCAAGGGAATTTCATACGCGTATGATCTTTGCCCCAAGGACTCGGGTAATGCCCAGGTACGTATAATAATCGGTCCATCGTCAGCCAAAAAGAAAAAAAAACATGATGCTAACAATTGCAATGCGTAGTGCTGTGTGGAAATCGAATGCAAAGTCGGGAAAAAAGAAGGGTTCTGCCGTAGCGTGTCTGTCAACGGTTGTTCAGGAGGAGAATTTCACGCTGGATCCGGGAGTGTGAGGATCAAAGCTTTCATTTTCCTTTTTTGCTCTTCTTTTTCCCTCTCCGACTCCAGGAAATAGACCAACATGCTAATACATACAATAGACTTGTCCCGGAGGGAAAGATATTCAATGCTGCATAAAGGACAAGCCAAGCGAAAAGCCCGCAGAGGGCGGCGAAAAGAAGGGGGGTAAAAAGGGAGGTAAGAAGGGAGGTAAGAAGGGAGGTAAGAAGGGAGGTAAGAAGGGAGGTAAAAAAGGCGGTAAAAAGGGGGGTAAAAAGGGCTCGAAGAACAAGGTCGGGAAGAAAATACTATCTCTCGCCAGGAAGGAGAAAGGCACAAAATACGTTTGGGGCGGAGGAAGCTGCAAGGGCCCTACCGGGGGAGGCTATGATTGTTCCGGCTTGCTCGGATATGCTGTTTGCAAAGCAACAGGCGAAAACATATTCTCAGCTGGAATTCGAGTTACTGGGACGATGTATTGCGCCTCAAAGTCCAAGTTGAAAAGCGTGGGCGCCAGGTATGTGGAGCTATTTCTTCCCAGTCATGGCATTGAACCCATCTTCCTTTGCTTCCTATTCTCAGAAACGCTAACCTTTATTCTCATCAGGCGAAAACGTTTCGGGAAGCGTCGCGCTGGCGATGCTGTTTTCTTTGGGCCGAACTGTGGTTGCGGGAACCCAGGAGGCATCCACCACGTGGGGATTATGGCGTATGTATTACCTTTACCACTCCTCTAAAGATCTAGAATCTAACCAATTGCCCTATACAGAAACTCGGGATATAAAATGGTCGCGGCACCGTATACAGGGGCAGTGGTCAGGGAAGAGACTTTCAAGAAAAGCAAGGCCTGTCCATATGTCGTTCGTTTTGGATGAGGGCTTCAATCAATCGTTGGAATTTATGAAATCCCTATTTTACCTATGTCTGAATTTTCGCACTGTTGTTTCATATCACAGTTCTATGTTCCAGTTTGGGTATTTTTCTCCTTCCCCTTTTTGCTGTTTTGCGGATCCAGAGTTTTACAGGTAGTTAACGGGTAGTATCATAGTGTGTCATGAATAGTACTAGTAACGTCCCTTTTTTCTGTATCATGCTGTTGACTTCATGCCAGGTACTCTGGATTGGCCTTAGAATCGTGCATTAATAGGAGACAAGGCAGCATCTACTCCTGTAGGATCTGGACTGCCAGTTTGGTTAAAATCAATTAGGTCTTCTATTGTCACGTGATGTCGGCCTTCACAGCAAATACCAGACGTGAGGATAGAATAGCGTGGATGAATTAGATATAATAATTTGATCTCGAAGACATTTTGTTAATTTATTCTTGAGAAATGGAATATGCGGTGGAAATATAGAAAATTGAGGGAGACTCGCAGGTATTGCGACGAGGAACCGAAGAGCAAATCGGTAGGTATCATGTGGGTGCTGGAGTTACTCGTTAGCTACGACTAGAAAATCACGGACTGGCTTTGCTTCCACCAACTAACTATCAGGAAAAACATCTCTCCCTCTTTTCGTCACGCCCAGCCCTTTACCGTTGTAACCGTCATCCGCTGTTATCCTCGCCTATGTTAGCTCCACAAACTATGGCTTGGACTAGTTATGGGTTCAGCCATGAACCGCCTCGAATTTCTCGCCCACTCTTGAGAGAATTGACACAACTATTCCCAAGGAAGTTCACATGATACCCTGGTTAGTATCAGCCCAAGTTTATAACAGGTTATGCACAACATTTCTAACTCTTTCTGCAGGCATGCTAGTATTTATTGTGCTCCGTGGACCGTTGTTCATAGTCGGCCGGTGAATATTCCCGACCAATCCGAGATCAGCGCCGAGTGCGCCAGTCCGAGAAGCCGATTGGGCTTGGCTGGTTAAAGTTCTTGGAGACAGCTCTTGCTGGCCAATAATATGCTAGCCAGCTTTCGAGTCCATTGACCAACCACAGCATCTTCCAGCTTCGGCTTGCTCATCAACTTCCAGAATTTCCAGAACCAGCTTCTCGCCAGATCGACACCCAGGATGCATTTGGAAAGCTCGAGTAACTCCCCTGCCTATTGTCAACATGCTTGATTTCAACATTTGGCTTTTAGAAAGGTTTCGTTGGCATACGAAATATTTTGCACTGCCCTTCCCCCCCTCGTTAAGCTACCCCACGGCCAAGGGAATTGGGTAGGATCATATGGCGCCTTGGCACAAACCCCTTAACAACTTCGACATGGAGTGACTTGGCGACTGCCATGAGAGGGAGTGGATTGCGCCGTGTCCCGACCGCCTCTGTCTTGATAGTTCCTACTATGGACTGGGCAACTGTGGAGTGGATATCATGTGGGTAAATATTATGAACTCCTTGCCGGAAAAAACAGCTGCAAGACAAGCCGGCCAATCGCCCTTAAAGAGCCCGGGGTGCCGCTTCTTCGAGAATTAATTTGGACTTTTAGAGGAGCTCAGGGAAGACGAAGGCTGGATAGATCATGATCCGGTCAACAATTCTGCTCGCGCTTGCGAGCACAACGCTGGCTTCATATGCTGGGAACCTCAATTACCGCAGCCCATCGCATAATCATCCCAGTCTCGGTATCTCGATTCCAAAAGTCTTGAAACGTTCAGACCCCGTTGCGGACTTTCCCCCAGAGGAGCTAGACTTCACTCACGGCGTCGCCTCCGGAGACCCCTACGCCACCTCGGTGATTCTATGGACTCGATGTGCGCCTTCTACTGAAAACGTTGAGGATGCGGTCGACGCGGAACGGGGTGGTGAATTATACGACTCTGTTCCGATTTATGGGGAGAAAGAAGGAAATGCTGCCGTGTCAAAAGCTCCTGTTTGTTTGAACTATAATGTGGCGACGGACAAGGAGCTTAAAAAAGTGGTTGACTCGGGCACTGTTTATACCAGTTCTGATGTTGACTACACCGTCAAGGTACGAAGCAGCCCCTGGCGTTCAATATACGGCTTTGCTGTACTGTTCTAACCATGACACCAGGTCGAAGCCAGCCACCTCAAACCCTTCACCACTTATTATTATCAGTTCACCGTTTGCGACTCGGAGAAGTCTAGCCCCGTAGGACGAGCAAAGACTGCTCCCTCGGAACAGGATGAGGTCAGCGATATTTCGCTGGCTGTATTCTCCTGCAGCAACTTTGGTAATTTTGTAAAACCCGGTGAATGAGATCGTGGCTGACATCTTATAGCAAACGGATACTTCAATGCCTATGGCAATTCAGCACGAAAGGATCAGGTTGACTATGTTGTCCATCTTGGGTAAGTAAAACTCTTGCCTCTGTAATCCCCAATATATAAGCTGATAATTATAGTGATTATATTTACGAGTTTGGAACGTGGGTTAATTTACATACGCGATATGAAGTTGAGGATTCTAACTACATACAGTGATGGCTCGAGTATCGGCCGTACCCAATACCCCCAGAAGCAGATTTATACGCTCTACGAGTATCGAAAGCGCCATGCTACCCACAAAACTGACCAAGATTTGCTTTTGAGCCATGAGAAATTTACGTGGATTCCCGTCTGGGATGATCATGGTTCGTCCATTCTCGACATATCGGAGTGTAACAATTGTGCTGATTCTACCCAGAGGTTGGCGATAACTCCTATAGAGACGGATTCTCGCTGCTCCGTAATATAGAGGGTTCATTTATTGCTGATGGAGGTGTGTCCGTCGACCAGAGGAAGATGAACGCCGTCCGCGCCTATTTTGAATGGATGCCAATCAGGTACGAGAGCTTTGCATATTATTTACATACTTGTGTATCTGACTGGGCTTTAGGCAAGTCGAGATGGACGACAATCTCAGAATATGGAGGAACTTTAAACTAGGCAACCTACTGGACCTCATTATGCTCGATACCCGCCACTACGATCGATCCATCACCGACCTATATCTTAACACGGGCTACATTAGGAAAATTTCGGACGACATCGGCCGATCAATGATGGGACCCCGTCAGGAACACTGGTTCTACAACAACTTGAAGCAGTCAGCCAAAAGACAGGCTACCTGGAGAGTCATTGGCAGCCAGACCGGTAAGTAAAGATCCAACCTCATCCGTTACCTAAATGCATAAGGTGGAAAACTTCCGCTAACTAATTTTTTCTTAGTCTTCTCCCGTGTCGATGAAACCGGCTCGATCGGCCTCGGCCTCGACATGGACAGTTGGGACGGTTATCGCGGAAACCTCAACCGCACCCTACGCACTCTCTACGAAAATAAAATCAACAACAACATCTTCCTTGCCGGCGATAGCCATGCAAACTGGGTCTCCGACCTGACCTGGCTAGACGAATATCCCTATGACCCCGTAACCGGCGAAGGGGCCATTGGTGCCGAATTTGCCACCACGGCCGTAACTAGCAGCGGCCCTGCAAGCACTATCAAGGGCAGCCTTTCGAAGTCAAAGACCTTGATTAAAAAGAATAGGGAACTGCAATGGTCAGAGTTGTATTACAGGGGATATTTTGAGCTGAATATGTCGCATAATCGGACAGATGCGAAATTTTTCGGTATCCCGGATATTAAGGTGAGAAGCCCGAATGAACACTCGTTGGCGAACTTTACAATTTTTGCGGGGGAGAATCGATTGGCGAGGACAGAGGGGGTGCCTACGACTGATGGGCAGAATGTGGAGAACGGGGCTTTGAGGGGAGGGAAAGTCGTCAGGACGAAGCTGCAGTTTAATACGGAGACGGGGGAATGGTCGACTCTTGAGGATTAGAAAGCGGATATTTTGGATTGGGGGATTGGTGGACAGGAGCCCCGGGCCTGGCTCCCCACGTTTCTTGGAGTGCTCTGTCCTGATATCCTTGCGATCTTGTCGTTTTGCAATGGCATTCCTTGTATAATTAGTCAACGTTTTCACATTTATGCTTTGGATATTAATTAGTTGAAGGAAAAAAAATTGGTGAGCCATGATGATATTTAGTTATTAGGCCGCAGCATGCTGAGGTACTCTAGTTTAACTACTCCGTACAGGGTATGCGGCCAGGCTGAGGCTGAAGCTGCCCATTGCTAGCTCCGGCTATTTGGATCGAAAGAGCACTATTTCCAGCGCTAGTCAACTTCCTTAAATTGACCCTTCCCCCCATGGCAAAATGGCATACATCAACGTTTTTTCTCTTATCGAGAGGACATACCCTCGATACCGCAGTTTCTAAGATAGTATCTAATCCTCTCAGAACCGCTGGAGGCCGGCCTCAGCATCAGTTGTACCAGCATGGGTCTTGGTAGTCTTCCGTACGATGTTTTCCTCGCCATTGTGGGACAATTGGTTCCCTTGATCGGGATTACCAAGGCTCTCAGGCTTAGGTCGGTAAATAGTAAGTTTAAAGTATATCCCAACCTCTTGAGAGAAAGATACGCTAACATCCTGTCTAGAGGCCTTCAACGAAGCCATATTATACCAAATATGCATAGCCCAAGTAATCGATCTCACCAAACTCTCAAATGGCGAAATGTCTCGGATACCGCCATCGGTCCTCGCACGGATTATCCTGGCTAGCTCCCGTTCCTGCCCAGAAAAAGAGCAGGTTTTCATGGCCGTCGCCCGCGTCAACCGAGAACTAGATTCCCGAACGCAACCAGCCAGTAAGGAGCAGCGGATGAAGCAACATGAAATGATTGCCGAAGCAGCAGCGCGAACGATCGCCCCCGAAACAATCATCGTACAAAGGGGTCGGCCCTGGGCAGCTACGCCCGGGGGTATCCTTGCGGAGAAAACGAGGCGACAAAATATCATCTCCGGTGCTATTATTATCGGGGATCTACCCCTAGTTAAATCCCTTTATGCGGAATGGCCCGACGGGCCTGTGGGCACGAATAGAAGGAGTGCTTATTTTGGCAAGCCGCTGCATATAGCCGCTGCATGGGGCCGGTTGGAGATTGTCCAGTACTTGTTGGATAACGGGGCTGATCCACAGCGAATTTCTGCGCCACATGATAACGACAATGACTGGAGGCCGAACGTTGAAAGTGTCTGTCTCTGGTCAAGACATGTGGATCGGTGTCCAGATGGGAGTGCGCTGCGCGCGGCTGCCCTGGGAGGCCATGAGGATGTTGTGCGGTTACTTCTACAGCCGCAATACATTATACGAACTACCTCGCCGGAGTACTATCGAGCAATTCTGGCAGCAACGCGGGGTGGGTATGTGCAAATTATTGATCTGCTCCTTGAAACCGCTGATATGGAACTTGGCAACATGCGAGACTTTCGGTATCGGATGCTCATAGAGGCCGTTAAGCATAGACAGGAAGCGCTTGTGCGGATGCTGTTAGATATGGGGAAAACTGCGGATCATCCCCGACTCTATAAGCCTAGAAGGCGCAGTTCGACTCCATTGCATATAGCTGCAGGGCATAATTACACGGAAATAATAGACATCCTACTAGACCACGGAGCACATCTGGATGCTAGATGTGAAAGTGGCTTCACCCCGATCGAGACGGCAGCGAGAAGTGGACATGAAGAGGCTGTTGAGAAGCTTTTGGAACAGGGCGGGAAAAAGGGACACTGGGCGTATGTGCTCGGCGCCGCCGCGTATGGCGGACAAGTCCACCTCGTCCGGCATTGTTTACAGAAAGGTGTTGATGTTCACGCAACAACTTGCAATTGCACTTTCAATTGCGATTGCACGACTGTTGGCGTGAATGCAATGTGTGAGGGGATTTTTGCACAGAACCCTACCATCATACGCATGTTGTTTGACGCGGGAGTTCCAAAGGATTCAAAATCTGTATATCCACCGCATGGACCAATGTATGCTAACAACATGTCTGGCACGGTCTATATGCAGGCTTGGATCAAGGAGCTCCTGGTGGCAATGGGGATACAACCGGAGCTGCCCACTCAGGGGTACTGGAGCTGGCATGGGCGAGCGGGCTTTTGGGCGGCAAGAATTGAGCGAGGGCTTTTCGTTACCAAAGAGACATGGGAGTGGGTGGGGAAGTATTGAAATCCTCCAGCTATGTTAGAAGATCCTGTCATACATCTTTATGTCTGTGGCGTTTAGAAATGGAGAAATATAAGGGGAAATTATAGTATTGATAGGGGGGTTGATTAAACTCGATTACTAAGCTCGGTTAAAGTCTTGGCGCGGCGAGTTCTATTTCAACGACATTTTGTTCTGTTTTTGTTCTCCTATCTTCGTCTTCATGGACCATAACAACTATTATTATACGTGGGCCAACTGATCGTGAGATCTTCGGAATTGTTTATGATGACTCTATATATAGATCCCTGTGTCTGCGGTACAGTTCATTTTTGACATGCGACTTGATTTTTCCACATCCCCTCGAACGGGTGCAAGTAAAGGCATTCTATCTATCCTTCAACTGGAGCGGGCTACGCCCCTTTGTTTCCTTCTATTTTCTAATGCCATTCCCATTCTTTTAAAGCTGAGTCATCTTTTCAGCTTTATGCGGCACGACATATGGGGAGACAATATACAGGCATCTCCATGAGAAGGCTGATATAAGAAACCTCCTTTCTTTTGTACAGGGTCACAGGGGATAATAACCTCCATGGCAGTGTTTTCATATGGAAAGTAGTTCAAACCATCTACTTCCCATCTTCCCTTCTTAGGCATCCCCAAATATGGGCATAAAGTAGCTCCGAGTCTTCCTGAATATGGCGCCCTACTTTCTATTTAAACCAATAATCAAGAGCTAATATGGCTCATGTCAGCCGGGCTTGAAAGATGTGTTGTGTGTTGGTGTTGTTGTTCTGCCCTCCTTGCGCGGACTCGGTTCCCGCGGTGTCGTGTAGGAAACAAAACAACCTCCCAACTCCCTCCAACTCCACCCAACTCCTCCACACTCCCAGGACTCCGCTCCTTTTATTCAACGTCCGCCCTGTTCATTCCCTACTTTCTGCCCCTTTCATCTGCATTTCCTCCTGTCTTCACTGTTTGCCTTCACAGCAGGGAGACGGCGTTTCTCCTTTCCTCTAGACCCGGGCGTTATGAGATTTCCGCCTCTTCCTCTTATATACGACCTGGACAAGGCGTGAGCGTTGGGTATGCAGATGCCCTCGCTGGCGTAACACCATTTCTTCGTGTATTAGTGGCTTGTTGAGTCTTTTGTTCGTTACTTTTTTGCACAATCTCCTTCGTTACGCGCTAGTCTGTTCCGTCCCTAGTCGTCCATCGACATGCCCACAACAGCCAAATCGCGTTTGATATACTAATTTGCTAACTTGAATAATATTTACTAGGCAGCTTCTTCGTCTCCATTCATGTCAAGTTCCCTTTCTCTACTTTTTATCAAAAGTGTTCGTCTTTTTTTTGCTTGTAATTTTCCCGGCGAACTATGGACAATTCGTCCGTTACATCCCATTCCCGATCCAACCGGCCGCCTCTTCGCGACGCGAGTAATAGGGCCAACATCCCTCGACGCCCAAAACAACAACTACAAGCACCACCCAGTTCTCCTCCTATACAAAAGCAACTCATGTCTATCCAGTCATCAGACCATCCAGGCCCTGATGATAGCCCCGAAACAGAACAAACGCCAACACCTCCGGGTACCACTGCTGAAAACAAACGTATATCCATGGTTGTGGACTCGCAGCCAAACTCGAACAGAAACTCAGCAATATCAACCACCTCAACTGCTTCCGGGAAGTCCAGACGCAAAACACACATCGGGCCATGGCAACTGGGCAAAACGCTGGGAAAAGGGGCCACAGGTCGTGTTCGACTTGCCAAACACGCGTTGACAGGTCAGACAGCTGCGATAAAGATTGTCTCTAAGAAATCTGCGGCAATGGCACAGAGCCAGAGCATCGCTGCCATGGACAAAAATATTGAGCTTTCTACGTGTGTTCCTGGTGGACGTGTCATTCCGTGTGGCATCGAAAGAGAGGTGGTTATTATGAAGTTGATCGAACACTCGAACATTATCAATCTATATGATGTGTGGGAGAACCGTGGCGAACTGTATGCATGAATCCATTTTTTTTTTCATCCGTCTCATATATACTATTCTGGGATTACTAATTTGTGTCTGTTCACCCCCTAGGTACCTCGTTCTGGAATACGTCGAAGGAGGAGAACTGTTTGACTATGTTTCGGAAAGCGGGCCCCTCCCGGAGATAGAAGCTGTCCGCCTCTTTCGGCAAATCATTGCAGGGCTTGCATATTGCCACCGCTTCAACATCTGTCACCGCGACCTCAAGCCGGAAAATATCCTACTTGACTCTAACTGCAATATCAAGCTTGCAGATTTTGGGATGGCTGCCCTCCAACCTGCGGGACATTGGCTAAACACATCCTGCGGAAGCCCTCACTACGCGTCGCCGGAAATTATATACGGCCAGAGATACCATGGAGATAAAGCCGATATATGGAGCTGTGGGATCATTCTGTTTGCCATGCTGGCCGGTTATTTGCCGTTTGACGGTGGAGATCTACCCAATACCCTGCGGCTTGTCAAAAAGGGAGAATACGTCTTTCCTCCTTGGCTAAGCCCGGAGGCGATGAATTTGGTACAACGCATATTGCAGAAACAACCTGATGAGAGAATCACTATAAATGATATGTGGAATCATCCTCTCTTGAAGAAGTATGAGAAACATCATCTTGTCATGTCATCGGAAGGTGCTTCTTTGGGCCCTCCTCCTCCATTGTCAGAAAAGGACTGCGGGAAGCGTATCAATCGTCGCCAGGATATTGACATGGAACTTTTGAGAAGCCTCCAAACTCTTTGGCATGGGTCAAAAGCGGAGGAACTTATCAGCAGGCTTCTCAGCGATGAGTATGGCATTCCACCAATTCCCCATATCGTCGGTATTTTGTGTTTCTTTCACTAATGTTTCAGTAGAATTAACCACGAGAAAATGTTTTATCATGCTTTGGCAAAATTCCGGGATGAGCAGCTTGAACACTACGAAGGCCCTCCCATGGGATATTCTACCAGCGATTATCATCATATTTCAAAGCCGGTTGCCAAACCCCAGCTCCGCATACCCAGCAGCTGTCAGCAAGGGCAATCGTGGCGACGTTCTCATTTTTCTATTGCGACAGACCGCTCTGGATATAAGGAGAGTTCACATAATGAGCCTCTCAAATCCGCTCGAACAATCTCAAGCTACGACCCGTACAGATCATCTCGGACGCCAATCTCAGATCCTCAAGTAGAATTTGCTAATGTTGTCATTCACCGACATTCGTCCGAATCGCAAGATATCGAAAATCCTGAGGCCTGTGCTGAGATGAATGGATCTCGCACCCATTTGACTGCCAATGGATCGCTCTCCAAAGACCGATCCTCCTTTGTTCGAGGCTCTTCTATAAATGGCAACCGGTGGGATAACTATAGAAAGGGTTCCATGGTTTCTTTTCAATCCCGGAGCTCCATTGCAAGTTCTCGTCGCCGCGCAAAAGGCTTTGCTGCTCCCCGTTCCACCAGCTACAAACGCAATGTCCAGTTCCGCCACACCCGTAAACGCTCAACTGGAAGAAACACTCCCCAGAAAATTGGTGTTGCGCAAACCCACTCTCAATATTCCCTTTCGCCGGGTTTCGCAGATAGAGACGGCCGACGTACAGCTAGGGGAAATAGGCTTTCGCTTTCCTCCGATAGGTTCAGCAGCCCAACTCTGCCCACACCTCCGCCTCCGGTCCGCATTCGCAAAGACCCAGGGAATGATGGTGATCTGGACGTTGCAAAACATCGCGTTTCTTGCCAGTACTGGAAAGATGAAGCGAGAAAAGTGTCCACTGAACTTGGCAAAATATGCGAAGAAGCATTCAACCGGACCTCCGTATCATCCAGCTTTAATTCTGTTCATACAAGTATCGCAAAACACTCTGATTCGCCACCAACTTCGGTTTCGACCCCAGGGGACATTTGCAGACTGGAGGAGCAGTATAAGATGCGCCCTCTTCCCGAACCGCCCGCGGAATCATTCGGTTCTTATACAGTCAGAGAGCTGGCTGAGACGCGTCGCCGCCTCATTGAACACTCTTTTCAAGCAAGCGCTGAAGGCCTTCCTCAGTACCTATCCGAAGTCATCGCGCATCTTGATCGTCTCATTGGGAATGAACTTACTCCTGATCCCGACAAGAACATTACCACTATCCCGGAAACTCCAGAACCAGCGCACGAATCTTATCTACCATCTATCTCAGAGGATGACATATTTCAGGACTGCACCACCATGATTGAAGATATCCAACGTCAGCCAAACAAGTTAAAGATGCCGCCCCCAAAGGCTGGAAACTGGGAGCCTTCAAAAACTATCCGCATTGTACCGCCCAGCCCAGTTCCCGCAATCGACACCATAAAACCACTAACCATCCGCAAGAAATCAAGTCAGCACTCGACACACAAAGACGGGTCCGTAGACTCACTGGGACGTCGCACGCCCGTTCCAATTTCTGGAAATGAAAGCTCCGTTAATGTTCCTACCAGCAGACGTAGCAGTGCCGCTCGATTTTACGCCGGTTTGGAGCCAATTGAAGAGCACCCAAGATCCCCAAGATGGAGCGACGCCCGAAGCTCTGGGGAATCAAGAAAGTGGACATGGTTCAAGCACAAGCCGCAGCTAAGTCAGGATGAGATTCCTCCGCCACCACCAACGAAAGATATTTCGCCATCCCCGACTCCTCAGGTCAATCCCGAACTCGGTAAGCGGAAGAGCGTTCTGTCATTGGAGACGTTGACACAAGCACCAAAGGTCATTAAAGCAGCCTCACCAGAGAAATCAAAAGGTAGATTCTGGCTATTTGGAAGAAAGAAGACCCAAAAACAAAAGCCTGTGCATGAAATTGCCAAAGGAAGTAAGATCATTCCCCACCTAATCCGTTTAGCACGTCCCACCCCTATTAACTAGAGTTACCAGTCAACGACCTCGATGATGGGACCCAAAGCATGCTCAGCCTTGCAGCAACTGCTCCTGAGACGCCTACATCTCCCAGCCAGGCCAGTTCCCAAAATAACAATAATAATGTCAAGACCGAACAACGTCGCCCAAGCAGCCAGAACTGGTTTGCCCGGTTCTTCCATCTCAAACCAGCATCCAAAACGCTCGCATTCGGCGTCTCCAAAACCCGAGCAAGAAAGGAAATCGTCAAGATCCTACAGGAGTGGAAAAAATACGGCATGGAAGATGTCCAATTTGACAAGCAGACTAATATCGTCACGGGCCGAGTGGCAGAGATCAATTGTAAGCAAAACTCACCCCTACTAAACAATCATCAAATCATGAGAAGAAGAAAAGTGTGTCCACCTCTGACTGGTCCGATATAATATATAGTCCTCCGCCTCAGCCCCGTTGAATTCTCCGGCGAATTCTTCACCGTTCTAGAACACGGTAGACACGCGAATATCAGCTTATTGCATCTCAAGCAAGAACGGGGCGCGGCATCTTCCTTTCACAAGGTTGTTGATACGCTGCAAATCGTGCTGAAGCAGCGCGGATTGCTAATTGAGGACTCTGCGAAGGCCAAGAAGATGATGAAGGTGTTGAATGTGAGAACTTGATATGGTTCATTCCTCTACGGGGGTGCTCTTGGTTTCGATGTTTAAGGTTCCTTTTTCCCCCTCTTTGCTGTTTCTTTTTGGCCTTGCTTTGCCTGTTTCCGGACGGTCAGCCTTGCATCATGTCCGAATATCCGTGATGATCGTACTCACCATCCGCGTTCTCGGTGGCTAATATGTGAACACACACCCCCCCTCCCTCACTTTAATCCTATCCTCCCGCTTATTTTGTGTCGTTTTGGTTTTTACCCTTTTCGCCCAACCCCCCCCCCAAACCCGCATTTTGATGATCTGTTGTTGGATTGCAAAATATCCTGGACTACCTGACTACCTACCACCTGCCTCTACCGTAATAATTTTTCTGCCCTTTGCAATTTTTCCGGATATGTCCCCGCAGCAAAGCACGGATCTGTTTGTTTGTCTGTCTGTCTTATTGAACTGTTTATTTGGCGGGGGTTTTTTTTATTCAAATGGTGTCGAGATCCAGGTCGAGGTCGGGGTTACATTTGTCATTTGTCATTTGTCGTTTACAATTGCTTTGCCTGTGTTGAATGTTGAATATCGTGAATGGTTTGATCTGTATGGACAGGGAGGGATGGCGATTGATTACACTTCACTTTTTTTTTTAATAATTCGGAACATACATGGGTTTTTTTTAATTTACAATGTTGGTAGGGAACCTTTCTTTTCTTTTCTTTTCCTTCCACTTTTAATCCCTATTCTCTCATACCTGCCCGGAACAAAATCAGTTAAGAAAAGGCGTTATTCGTTCCAAAAAGGACAACATTTTAATAACACAGCTATGGAAAGAACAAGTACAATCTTTGATGAGACATATCTGGTAAGATGCATAGAAAGAAAAGAAAAGAGAAAAGGAAAATATCCATCAGAGATTCACATTCCGCATAAAAACCGAGGTATGAAAAAAATGGGAAGCATTACTCTCCTCCTACCGACCCTCCCTTTGTCCTGCTAATCCCGGAGTCCAAAGGGAATAACCTGTAGGGTGTATACGACCACAATCTCGCTTCCAGATCCCAATCTTGAACCGCTGAAAACAGCCAACATCCTCTGATCCAACCTGCAACCGCACTCACCACCCACGAACCCCTCCCCCAACACTCTCCAGCTCCTGAAGACCTGGCGGAACCATGATCACCGCTTAGTGAATAACAACGGCGACATGGTCATCCATGTAGTCCCCAATATTCCCCAAGAAGCACGCGCAAATCGTGCACACGGCTCCAAACGCAATACTGACATAATACACCCACTTGTAGCTCTCCGCAAAGGCCACCTGACCCGCACGCACCAGGATCGCATACGCAGTCTCATTGTGGCCAATGCCAGGGATATGGTGGAGCTCCTCGAGAAGGGACTCGCTGGTATACATGATTGCGGCCTTGATGAGGGTTGTGTTGGTGATGCCGAGTTTCATGGCCATCGCGCCACCGATGTATTTTGTGCCGTATTCGGTGAATTTGGCGTGGAAGACGTTGTAGTAGACTGTGTATCCGACGCTGCCGCCAATGACGCGAATGGAGAGGGTTAGGGCAGCGACGGTGGCGATGAGGTCCTGGGAAGGCCGTTAGTATGGGAAGGGTTTGGTGGAGGGTGGGAAAGGGGATAATGCTTACATCTGGACAGATGATGGTGGTGATAATGGAGGCTGGGACGACAATTCCACCAATTCCAAGAGCAGCAATAGCCAAGATACCCCAGAGTTGGTTCAAATTGTCGGCATCCGCGTATGCCATAGCACCGCAGCCTAGATTTCACGTATTATTAGCAATCATATCAAGGAATCAGGGTTATATCAACACGAACCAGCTGTCATAAGAGCACTGCTGACGATCATGAGCTCTCTGTTATTTCCTTTGAACACACTAAGCAGCCACAAGACAATACAAGCACCTGCCAAAATGCCAAATCCAATGGGAATTCCTCGGATACCGACTTGCACGGGGTCATGACCGTAAACATTGAATGCTTGAGTTGGCCAGAACATAAGCACGGAGAAGAAGTTGGCGCCGGAGATGAAGGTGATTATGAGAGTGAGGATCAGGGTTCGAGGTTCCTGCTTCAAGCGACTTGGGAAAATAGGATATTTCGCGCCATAGATCTCCCAAAACACAAATGCAACAAGCAGGACGAATCCAGTGATAAGCCCACCGAGCACATGTGCGGAATTCCAGGGATACTAAAGGCAAAGTTAGTTGTGGTTCAAAATGAGCGTATTCGACCGAAGCAGGAAGGGAAAGCGTGGTTCTTCCTTACCTGATAACCTCCCCATTGTAGACCTGCAAGGAAAACTATCATTCCGGAAATGCTGAGAAGTCCACCTAGGAAATCAATATGCTGAAGTATATCCTTTTTATCGAGATCCTTGGAGTTGACCCGAGGAGGTGGGTGGTAGAAGAAGACTGTGCACAGGAGCCCAATGAAGCCCCATACACCGCAGAACAAGCCAACATAGCGCCAATGGGCGTAATAAGCAATAAGCTGGGCCCAGAGAACGGATGCAGCAAATGGGAAGATGGTGAAAATCAGTACAGCGACGTATTTTCCTCGCTTGGCAGTTGGTGCCATTTCAGACGTTGCAGCCAGAGCGGTCAATTCGTTAACCCCTGCACCAGCTCCTGCAATTGCCATACCGCCTATCGAAAAGTTAGACGAACAGCCATGATCGATATAAATGCATCACATATGCAAGCATGGTGGGAACTAACAGATGAAAATATTCATGGTGTGTGCGGTACTGGAGATAATCATGCCGATACAGATAAGACTTGCGCCGATGATCGCGACATAGCGACGCCCGATAAGGTCCGAAAGTGATCCAACGAAAGGGCACACTCCTGCCAAAGCCAATAAATTCGCCAAGATCTTGTTATGTCGAGTTAGCTTTGGTTGTACGGCGAATGGTCAGGGGAAGGGGGAACAAAGGTACTTACAAACCAGACCCAACGGTCGGTACCGCCGATATCACGGTAAATGTAGGGGGGGATACCTCCTAAACGAAAAACATGGGTTAGTAAAATTAAATGGCAACTGAAGAAATGCAATCACTTAGGTATCACTTGCCGAAAAGATAGACGGGAATTTGACTTCCAGTCCATAAAAATGCCATAGCGACGAAGCCCATGAATCGGTGGACGGTCATCTATCGAAATCTTAGCCTTTCGTTTCCGCTGATAGTTCGAAATATCACTATCCAACAAGAACGTACAGGAGGTTCATGATCGTGGTCCTCGTCATCCCCGTAAGACCTAAGGCCATCACCCTTCAACCCCTTATTCTCAATGTGCTTCGGGCCTTTTTCTTCGTCACGCGTGTCTGACGACGACTCCCGGTATGCGGACCCCATTTTGTATTTTTCTTGATCGAAACGAATGTAAACGCTGTGGTATCCCGACTGGACGGAGGAATAAGTGGTCTCCTAGAGTACTTGCTCTAGATAGAAGACATGCAACTGACAATCTATGTCCCTGAACGAATAAGCAATAAAATGAACGAAACTCCGCGACCGCCAACCCTTGGTGTGCAGTTCGAAGAGAAGTGAAGGGAAGAAGGATACGAAGCTTGAAGGAAAGGAGGGGAGGGACAGTTATAAATGGGGCACGAGTATGAATATGTGGAGTATTTAAACAACACATCAGTGGATTAACACAGCAGAAGGACCCCTGCTCTGCCCGGCAAACAAAGAGGGGTACAAGGGGAAATTTCCAAAGAAGAGCAAGGGAAGCCCCCAAGAAGGATCAAAAGAGAAGGACAGACTAGTCGGAATGACAGGAAGAGCCGTGTGGAGACTCTGGCAAGCACTAGCATAGACCCGATCAGGCTACTTCCCATAGCTGCCGATATAACTAGATCTATCCTCGGAGCAACTCAGGTATTCTCCTTTTGCGGGTATTCTGGAGCTGGCCGCCACGGAGAGATACAGGCCGTCTATGGCGCTCGTTTGTACCACCAGGAATGCGCCACAAGTAGGGGTTTCCGAAAGATATTTTTTGGTTGGAGACAGGGGTCGATGGGGGCTACAGATTGCATGTGCTCGATTCCCTACTTCTAGAATACCAGTAGAGATGCCAAAGAGCCAACGAGTAGGGTGCCCGTAGGACCCATTTCACTCTGGCCCCCCTTGCGCCATCGAATGTCCTCCGCCTTCAGCGGTTTTTTAATAGCGTCGTTTCGAGGCTGAAACCGGCATTCATCAACCAAGAATGCGTCAACCGCTGAGTTCGGATAACTCGTTGCGGTCTGATCTTGCGAACAGCAACTACGTATTTCGATCACGTTGAGCAATCGGAGATAGAATTAAATGCGTTGAATTGCGGCATCCGGCTCATCCGTCGCTCTGCCACGGTGGCACGACTGGTAACCAAGATGACCATCTGCCAGCATTTGAAGCAGGCCAGAGATGGAATCGAAAACTGTCTAGGCGAGACTCGGAAAGTGAGATCCGGCAAGGCTTCCTCTGCAGCTAAACTGGGGCATTTCTGTCTGTTTTCTGTCAGCATCCCAATCTTGAAATTTTTTGCCTTGGGATGAGGTTTCATTATGGTCTGGTGGATCCATTTTGCTATGTTTACCTCACTCTAGCCTGGCGCTATCCCCGCGCTTCCCCTCATTAGGTTGGAGATGGCGTCCCCCGCTGGTTCTGTCCAGTCAAACCGTCGCCTTCGTGGGCTGGGCCGAGGAATCTTGACTGCCATGCCCTATGTCGGCCTCTATCTGCCGAACACTATGGGCAAAGGAGGACCCATCAGTGCCATCACCCCAGGAATCTTGAAAATATGGATGAAACAAAGGTCGGGCATTTTTATGTACATACATGTACGTTGTGTACATTTGGCCTGGTGGCTCAGTGGTGTCATGGATTTTGTCGATGTTATTCCATGTAGAAATGTTCGTTGTGGTGGTCTGATCCTGCGGCTCAAGCAGGCCACCAGAAGCGACAGTCAGCCGACGACATCCAAATCTCCTAACTCGTCCACTAAAAAATACTTAAAATGTTCCATAACTATTCGTTTAGAACTTTAGATACGACTGACAAATACTCTAATTCCTTCTAGAAACTCTCTCTGCAAATCACCAATTTCTTGGCCTGCATCCCTCCCGCATCCATCGCCCGTTCTGCGCACGCCATCCCATATTTCAACAAATCACCCATCAGGTTATTCTACGCCCTGAAACAAGCCTCGAGAACCAAGAGTCTCACCCCCCGCAAGCCGTCGCTCAAGCCAAGAACACTCTAACCCCAGACGTTCATATCTCGACTCCCTCGTCCATCTATTATGCCTCGGAAACACCGCCTCATTTCAAGCCAAGCCCGCCCTCGCTACCGGCAGTCAGGGCTTAGCTGATATGACCTCTTGGTTGTCTTGGTTCTGTAAAACTATCCCCGTAAAACTCTCTTTCTGGACCACTGAGCAGTGAGTTCCATCTAGAACCCTTCCTAGATGCCAAGGGGCGCCTCTTGGCTACTAGTGGTTATGAGGATGCGATCGGAGCAGTTCAGGAACTTTCAAGGCCGCTTTTAAATAGCAGAGGTGTGTGCATTTCAAATAACCACCCGATATCTCCATTATCATCCTCGGTATACCGTTTGGTTGATATTTTACTGGCTTGGCGGTCAGGAGGAACACTAGCACGAGAAAGGTGGTTATTTGAAATTGAAAAGAAGGGGTCGAAGAGTCATTCTCATGCGCCTGGATAGTGCTAGTGAGACATCAGTGAGAGAGAGAGTGTGTGTGTGTGTGAATATGGACACGCCAGCATGGCCACTTCATCAATCTGCGTTCGCTCGATTGTGCAACGGAAATCTGCCAGCGCTATCGAGATAGATAAGGGACGTCATACCCAATGCAGGGGCATAGGCTGATACGCAAGCTGGTTGCGATCAGACCATGCGGTCCCAGAAGGAAAAGAAGCCTGCCATCCTGACGTTGGTGAAACGAATGGAGGGGGATCAACAGCCCCCAAGTGACACGAAACAAGGCTAGAATTATCCAAAGATGGTTTTTATTAGTTTGACAGTGATGATCTATCGTTGAATCTCTGCCCGAAATGCCCATATCGGGGAAATACAAAAACAAATTAAAGGGTATCGAAGATCAGGGGGGCATATCCATCCGCCCTACTCTATCTTGAAGATTGTCTTCTGTTCATCATTCCGACTGGATCAGACCCTTCGAGCCGTCCCGCACTGGCTCTATTTTGGCGCTGGGGTCGTCGTTATCTGACGTTTTCGTATGTCGCGCAGATGATAGACCAGCTCGATCTGCGCCCGTTCAGCCAAGGCGCGGAACCAGCCATATGTGCCCCTGTCGATTCCATGCACGACTATGCCCAGAACTCGTTGATGCATGTATTTTTGGACCCCAAAAGTCCCTTTCACTCTCGGCCCTCAACAACCGGACTCAACGCACCGAGGTTGTTCAGCCGGTCACGTCAAGAGTTGGCAAAGACCAAGAATAATCTCTCCAGTCCAGTAAATGCCCTCAAATCCACCACGAACCCCTTGAACCTAACCTCCAATCATCCTTCATATAATCTAAACCCTTCCCATAGCAAAAAAAACCTAAAATTTCCCCAACGACCTCAGCGTAAACTTCTTAGGCACAACAAACAGCCCCGTTGCCTCGGCACATAATGTACCATTGATATCTCGAACCTCCCCCCTGACCACGCCTTTCCGCTCCGTACTATTTTCATCGTCATATTCCACAGTGACGGTGTAGAACTGGCGTGCGTGGACGGATTTGCGATAATCGATGTTCAGGTTGGCTGTTACACCCGTGCGGGCAGGAAAAGTGCGTATCGCTACTCGTCCCAGGCTCTCGTCCAGGACCGTTGCGATTGCGCCGCCGTGGGTTGTTCGAGGCCAACCAGTCAGCGCGTCGCCAAAGTAGACGACCGTCACAGCTCTGTGAAGTTTTTCATTGTAAAAGATACGCTATCAAGGTTCACATATCAATGATTAGCAGCGGGGAAAGAACAGAAAAGGAAAGAAAAGAACCCCCACAAGAGGCCCTTTTTTTTCATATAATAAATAAGAAAACCACCAACACACCTGCACCCCCAACCCAGCACTCCCACTCATCGGCCCACTCGTAAGCCGATGCGGCTTCACATCCTCCGCAAAACTCTCATAAGCCTCCCACTCCTCATAATCCGGATCCGCACGCAGCATCTTCACCACCTCCAACGTCTCCAACTTTTTCCGCAAAGACTGTAACTTCTCCACATCCTCCGCAGAGCCCGGCACCGGTGGCGGCGTGACGAAGTCGTCCAGTAGTGATCGCCCTATCACATATCCGGTCGTTCCCGCTATGCTCGTGTACAGTAACCAGCGGTAACGCCTGTTGAATATCCCCGGGCCCCCATTACCGGGCGGAGCGGGTGATGAGGCCGAGCGGAAGAAAGTGCGTCTTGCGGGTGAGGATAGGGTGCGGAGATCGGGGTTTACGCGGGGTGCGGAGGAGTTTGGGGTGATCTGGCGCAGGCCCCCGCGGGGGAGGGCGCGTGCCAGTGGATAGGGAGGGCGGAACATTGCTGGAGCAATTGAATTGCGAGTAGATTGGGCCGGAATGTTCTTGTTTCTGCGTTCATGAGTTGGGCGCGATTTTGCCGGCCGAGGTTCAATGTCACGTGATATTAAACCCCAGGAAAAGGGACAGAGCTTATCAGGTATTGGCTACGAAAGGTACCAGAGAGCTTTATTGGCAGTACATTAGGAGGTATACGGTTTATGGTAAGGCGGGCTTAATAGACATCTCATTTCAAAAAAACATAACGCAAAGTAGCACAGGCGTGGGTCCATCTATTTGCTTTTGATACCAAATTTCTCCGGAAATTCAATGGTGTCTAGATACAAAAGGACTAATCATGGAACTCATGTCACATAAACGGAAACAAATAGCCTTCGCTGGATGGAAACTATGTTGCAAAAATCAATTTCATAGTGCTTTGGAGACTCCAAGAGGCTCTGCATCACTCTTTAACCTCCTCCGCAGATGGCAATTCGATAGCCCGGTAGAGTAGAATCAACGCAGAATGGGATTCGCCTATAAAGTGGGTTGATTAGTTGCCGGTTCTGGACGATCAATAAACGGAAGACTATAAGTCACTTACCACCACCAGCTAGGGTCTCGATCTTATCTGCTTCAACCTCGGATACCTTGTCGTCATTGAACCACCACCACTTGCCATCCTCCTCCCTTCTCTTGCCCCCGGGGGCGGAAGGGTCATCAACCAATCGTCCCTGCTTCTTGACGTAGGAGGTGTAATGGCCGCTGTCAGCACTGGCGCCCTGGTGGGTAATGACTCCGCGCAATTCGTAAACACCGGATTTGTTGGCCCCATCATCTGCCGCAAGCTTGGGATCGATCAGAGCGAACAGTTCCTTCTTCGCAGCCAAAACGGCCGCAGCTCGCTCCGCTTCGTATTCAGCATCGGTTTTGAAAGTCTCCGGGGGAGCGCCCTCCACAATTGCATCCGCCTTCTCCTCAACTTCCTGTTTCTTTTGGAGAGGCTCGGTCATCGTAGTGTCGGCTGCACGGTCTTGTTCTTGCTTATGAGCAATCTTTTGGCGTTTGCGGGCGCGTTCAATATCCTGCTCATCCTTGCGGATCTCACGGATCTTGTCCCTCACAGGAATAAGCTGCTTTCGCAGCTCGTCCGTGCAGAATTCAACAACATCCAGTTCCGGAGGGAAGGTGACTTTCCGCATGATTTTCGCCTTCTTCTGCGTGTCTCGTTTCCAGAAGAAACGCACAAAATGAACAGTAAGGTATTTCGGTAGCCGAGAAATTCGCGAACGTTTGGTGTAAACAGCATCCCTGTCGAGCGTAGGTGAATGCTTTTCCATCTTTTCTTCCAGACTGGCCAGAATGCCATCCCGAAGGTGGTTAATGTTTTTATCAATGTGGCAATCTAACTTGAGGAAAGTATCAGACGTCTCCACAGCTGGTTCCCCGGCATCTTTCGCCGCCTCTTCATCACACTCAAGAATCGAATCGAATCTTCCAGAGAGATACTTGTCGATGAAGGACATATCACCGGACCCCTCGCCGTTTTCGGGCTTGAGTTTCTGGCGTAGCTGTGATATAATCTGAGACCAAGCCTCTTCCGCATCCTGTTGAGCGTATCCATGACCGTCCCTGGCTTTCTGGGCGAATTGTGGGAACGCACTTCGGAGAGCATTCAAAAACATAATGGGTGGAAATCCCTCCTGTGTTTCCGACATTTGTTTATATAGATCTCTCAGCGATGCAGTCAGGTCCATGGACGAGCTCATTCCCAGGAGTGCTGATGTATTACGTTCGCGGGTCGAAGGCTTGTACTTTAAAAGCTCCTCCTGCAGCTCTGGCACGATCCGTAGAGTTTGTAGCGTCGAATTTAAGTAGCAAGTATTGCCCAAATTTTGCAATCCCGCAGGAGTAGCACCCTCAGCTCTGGCAGCTTCAGCTTCCGTCATGTCTTCGATGAACTTTGTGGCCTCTTTTGGCTTGCCCAAGATCGACGAAACGTCGCCAGATGCCGGAGTTCCCAGCATCATGAATGTTTGGCCAGGCCGGGCCCCGAGGGTCGAGAGGTCGGTGTCATCCTTGAGCTGGCCGCCTTTGACTAGGACCTTCTGGCGTTCCGGTTCAACGCCAGTAAGCGAATAGAGCTGGAACTTGAAGGTCTCTCCGTTGGAGCTGGGGTCAAGATCGACTTCGTGGCGTTTGCCTTGGTGCTTTACAATCACTAGCAAGAAGGTTAGAATAGCGGCCGTGTGATGCGAGAGGAGGGATATGCAGCTCACCAGGTATCGTGGTCATGGCTGCAAAGGGTATGCTGTTACTGTGCGCACTCAAGCAGGATGTATGTTCAAAGTCTGCAGCTGTCAACAGGAGCTTCGATGGGTGTCCAAGCAGGTCCAAACAGACACGCTGAGAAATCGGTGGGGTGGGTGCAAACAGAGCAAACACGCAGCTGGTGTGTTCCGCCATCAGCAACGTCAACGCCCCAACTCGACGCAGCCTGACAACGACAGCGGCATTCCAGGGACCGTGGCTTTTCCTTTGCGACGAAGACTGTACAAGAAGCCAGTGGTGTGCTTGCTGTCTATGCTTCAGGACTCCCGCATATAATTTCCTGTCCAATCCCCCCCAATTCCGAACTGTCAGGGCCAGGCCGCCATTCCCCGCTTCCACCATGGTATGTTGCCTCAGCCCGGACGGATATGGACGTCTAGCTAACAGCGTACAGTCTCAATCATTACGTCCATACCTTCAATGTGTTCGATCCTCCCTCACAGCCGCCCTTGCGATATCGAACTTCGCTTCGCAGACGTCAGAACGACACAACGTCCCAGAAGTTGAAGCGGCCACCTCCCCGGAAGTCCTCCTCAACCCGCTCACAATTGCGCGCAACGAAAACGAGAAGGTCCTCATTGAGCCAAGTGTCAACAGTATCAGAGTCAGCATTCGGATCAAGCAGGCGGATGAAATCGAACATATCCTAGTGCACAAGTTCACGAGGTTCCTGACCCAGAGAGCGGAGGCATTCTTCATTCTTCGACGGAAGCCTGTCAAGGTCAGTTAACCCTTTATCGAATATAAAGGTGCATTTCGTTATGGCTAACATAACACAGGGCTACGACATCTCGTTTTTGATCACCAACTTCCACACAGAGGCTATGTTGAAGCATAAATTGGTCGACTTTATCATAGAGTTCATGGAGGAGGTGGATAAGGAGATATCAGAAATGAAACTATTCGTGCGTATTCCATTTCTATGGTTGATTAGATGGAGGGCGAACTTAAGCCCTCATTCCCCGGAGTCTCTATTTCATCAACTAACTATTATGTAGCTGAACGCACGGGCAAGATTTGTGGCAGAATCCTTCCTGACTCCTGTAAGAATCCTCAGCCCCCTGTTTCTATAGATATACTAATATCCGCCCTGCTAGTTCGATTAATTTCATTATTTTCAAGCGTCTGTCTCAACGATTCCTATGCGATATGTTTTTCTAGCACTCCAGTATATATCCTTTGGCGTGTGGTGACGCAGAATGTCATGTCCTTCCCACAGTTTCTCTTCTTTGTGTAGATCACAATAGATCCAACGCTTTTTCGTTCTTTGGGCTTCCGTTTCGACTGAGCAGTTATGCGGCACGGAATAACTCGTTTATTCGGCTTCTTTCTTCATTCTCCCCACTTTCTCTACCATCGTGCTCCCCCAGCCTACTATGCCAATCCCTCGCTCTCAACCGTCCCCTGCAAAGTCTCCCCCGTGCTATCCAGTCCAAAGATTCATTTCTCTTGGACATATAAGAGCGCATCCCATATGGGCGCAACATCTTGTCTAAATGGCGATCCCAAATACATCTTCCGCATTAAACCTTCAATCCTCTTATCCAGCAATGGCCTCCAAACATCGGCCAAATCCATACACCATTTCCGAGCCTTTTCATTCATATTGCACAACCACAGATTACTCCTTTCACGTCTTTTCAGGGGTAAAAGGACCCCCAATCCATGCTCTTTTTCTCAGACCAGCCCCCACCAGATCAAAGAACAAAAGACTGTTCATTTGTTCAACATCTCCTTGTTCCAAATTCAGTGAAAAGGCAGGATCATGATCACATCCATGGCCAGTTATCAATATGGTATGATGCTCCAAACCCACATCTCTTCTCCCATGCCCACTCCCATATAGCCGCCAACTAATCATGTCTGCATCAGATCCTGCTGTGGGCGAGCAATGAACGACTAAGCATAACATGGACCAGGCCTCTTGTTTTCCCTTCTGATGTGTTATCCTATCTCCTTTTCATCCTGTCCACAAACACTGCATCAACGCGCCAGTGGCCTTTCTATCTTCGTTCTTGAGAGCCATTGTCGTCTCCGTTCCTCGAACACGTCTGCAAGCCCGCAATTAGAAAATATTCGTGCCCACCAAACGCCACCTGCCATATCTAACAGGGCTCGGGGTTGTCGATTTGCCGCCATGACCCGCATGACAGACGCGGGTAAGGGGAACTGGGTTAGAAGCCCACCGGCTTCCCCCTATACAATTCCGATAATGGCGAGATCCGATGCCTCCCCATCAACCGGAACGCCCGTGCATCGCCGCAAAGGTCCGTATGCCCAGGTGAAAGCCAGAAAGGGCCAAGGTAGTCCAACAACGCGTGCCAAAGACACACAGGAGCACTCCCACGCGTTTGTCGACAAGGACGGCGAAATCAAATCCGAGAATCCTCCCTCACCAGTTACCACTGGTTATCGGCTCACTCCACAGCCTGACGTTCAGTCCCGGCTCCCGAGATACTACCCCGTGCCCTTGATTCCTCCTGGGACTTTTCTCCCTCGAGCCAGTGCGGCGCGTTGTTCGCGTGGTTATCAAACAACCTATCCATCCGGCCCCGACGCGTCATTTGTCCCTCGCATTCCCCCTTTTCCCACAAAGGTTGTCTTTGGCTATCCACCAATGCAACAGAACGAGTTTGAAGGTGGACAAAACGGCCTGTTGAGCAACAATCTTAGAGGGGTTCCCTCCCTTGGTCCTGATCCCATGGCGCAGTTCCTGGCACCGCAGGAAAACATGCCACTGCCTTTTATTGGGATGTATCAGTGGCAGAATAACGCGAGTCCTCAAGAAGCAGCACAGTTTTCTGGTACTGCTTCAGGAGTGAATCAAACTGGCGTTGGCCAACCTCGTTCTGTTGGGGCAACCGCTCAACAACAAACGTGCACCCAAGTGTTAGGAACCCCTGGCCCCTTTAGTCCTCAGCCTTCACTTCGCTCTCAAGCTCATCTCCATCCCAACTACTACAACAACACTTTACATCCAACCCAGCAGCATCAGCATAGCTGCCATCTTCATTGCTCTACAGCACCGCCAGCTGGAGGAGCGACAGGAATCCCAATCATGGCGCCGGGGATCACCAGCCCCCTTGCGGGATATCAAACCGGCCACTCAACCGACCCTATCTGCTACCCGCATGCGATGCCATTCGACGACGGTGCGAGATACAGCCTGCCACCCAAATGGGGGGTCATCAAGATCACCAATGTGAGTATTAGTCTGATCCTGCGTGCCATATCCATCACTTCTCGCCCTTGTCATTGCCTTCTTGGTGTCTTGAGGACGAGGACCTCGATATCTGAGCCCGTAGCAGATCTCCAGCGTAGATCTAGGCTAACTTGACATATAGATACCGTATTCTGTGACTAGGAATGAGGTGCTCCAGTTCCTTGGCCGCAATGCCAAACCACTGAGCCCTGAGACGGGATGTCCAGTCCATATCATCATGGAGCGCTCCACCGGGAAGACCATGGATTGCTACGTCGAGTTCCCAAACGAAGCTGAGGCCGAGTCCGCCCTTGAGTGGGTTAACCGTTGTCTGGGCACATTCCGCACCCCAAAACTGGGCAATCGCCATGTCACGGTCGAGGCCAGCAACCAGGATGAACTCCTCCGCGACTTGTTCCCTCGGGCCAAAAATGTCACTTGGAAGGATGGGATTCCGCAAGTGAGACATGAAAAGGATGAGTATTGCTCTGGCTTCCAGGGCTTCTTTACTGCGGAGGAGATATATTGCACCATTCGCCATGCTGAGGTGCCTCATCGTGTAAGTTTGACCTTGAGTTATCTCTCGCTCATATTCCTCGTATTGATTCCTGTCTTCTACAGTCTCCCTTCTGCAACAAATGCCTCCAACGCCCTTACGAGAATATGATAAGCACGTTGTACAAGGTAACTCCATCCAAACAACCTCCCACCCGATGGCTGCCTTTCTAAGCTTGTGTTGCAGTTCCCTTGGTATGCATCCATGCATTACACCGTGGAAGACCGCAACTTGCTTTACTCGGCCACTCTGCGCCTTATGCACGCTTTGGTACCTCAAGTTGAGCGCGCGAAGACTATTGGGTTGGATTCACGTCTTGTGTCCGACTTGCTGGATGCAGGATCTCGCTGCCCAGCTTTTAATGAACGTCAGAAATTTACTCTCAACGTCGCAGCCAAGAACCATGCTGCTTTACTCACTACTCCTCCTTCCGCACGCTTCTGGCCGTTCGACACTTTGTCTCGTAAGCAGAGCGCTAGCGAAGAACATGTCATGGTATGTCCAACATCCCTACCCCCAACGTGATAATCATGAAGCTAACATGTTATCTTCTCCAATAGCAATATGCGGACTTGATTGCCACCGGTGCTGCCAACATGGACTGCGGTACTGATGTTTTGAACAACAGCTGGCATCCGACCCTACATGGCGCCTCTCCATTTGGTAGAATCTGGCTGGAATGGGGCTGGGGCAATACCGAACATTCCTGGCAGTCAGCTGTGAACTACGAAACCAACGTTCTGGTTACCATGGTGACTGAGGGGGTTAGAGTGAAGCGTGCTATTGAGGCACCCAAGCCCAAGCCCTGCACTCCGTCGCCAAAGCCACCTGCATCTTATAGCAAGGAGCCGCCAACTACCAACACTATTTCCCGTCCAACTTCGCACAGCACACTCCGATATCCCGTGCACGCCACCCACAAACTCAACCGTCATGCTAGCTCGGATCCTAATTTCTCAATGGACGGCCAAGGCTGCGCAGATGTCTTCACCAACAGTAACCACTATGGCGGGGTCCGTGTCCGTCACCCTATGCACCGGATGCCCTCCAACTCCTTTTCCGGGGGGGTTGAGACAGGCACCGCTGTGAATGCTCGTAACAATATTTTTGGACCAGTTGGTACTCGCCCTCGTCGTGCTGCGACTAGTGCTAGCTGCCACCCTCCCGTTCTGGAGGTCGATGAAGATTTGATTGGAGAGACTTTTGCATGATGCGATACCAACCTGCCACCGCCGTCTGTCCAGGATAGGATGGCTTTTCTTTCGTCTCGACACATTGGGTTTTCAAAGGAACGTCTTTCCATTTTCGGATTCCTCGTCGATATTTTCCTTCCGATTGCTTCTTTCTTTTTCCTTCTTTTTTCTTGTCCTTTCTTTCCCTTGTTCTTCCGAAATCATTCAGTTCCATCTTGGTTTCACTTTACCGCTCCAGGATCAAAAGGAACGCAGCCACACTTGGAAACTCTCCAAAGCCCGCAGTGTACCAAAGGGTCAAAGGAAAAATTTTGATTCAACGTGTTTGAAAGAGAAGGAAAGCGGTGTGCAATTCAGGATCATTTTTCCTTCTTGGGTCATTTCGCAGCCGTCGAAACTTCATTTCATCGTGGAACGGACCGTCCAAAACCAAGACCAAAGACCGAAGTACCCCTTGTGTATCTTCTTTCATTGTGGTCAAATGGGTTTCTTTTTGTTTCCTTTTTTTTTTTACCTTTCTTTTCTTGTCTCATGATTTTCTTCCTTTCTTTCTCCTTTTTACATTTTTTTATTCCCTCGGATCCATGCCAGTTCAAAGTTCGGGGATTTCCAAACGAAACGGTCTGACGAAATGGCGTACGGCAAAAAGCACCCCCTTGGTGGACGGGGATAGGTCACAGCCGAACTGATGGAATTTCCAATTACGGGTGGTATTTGCAGCGTTTGCTGTCTCTTTTTATTATTTCGTGTATCTTTCTTTAAAAAAGTGATCTCTCACTCGTGGCCCCCCTGCAAGATTCGACTGACTGTATGTTTCCTCTACGGTGTATCGCTCTTGTCTTGCACATGTGGTAGCCTACTTTGATGGATGGATGCGTGGATATACGAGCAGAGGAAAGTCGAATGATGGTTTGAATTTGGTCCAGTTAGTTAGCAAAAAGTTAGTTTAGCTAGTTAGTTTGTTCGTTAGTTGGCAAGGGATGAAATGCAAGTGAAATGCCGCTGCTACAGGCAATATGCTGTGGTCATCATGAAGTGAAAGCTTGGATTTTTCTTCGGATATGCGAATATATCATGAAAAACGTCACTCGGTAGATCGAAGTATATACATACGCCCTATATACGTTAAAAAGAAAGAGTATCAACATTCCCTTCAATCCACACCAATAATCTCCAGCATCAACCCGTCCCCATGTTATCTCAGGGCAGCAACAGCGGGAGATCCTCCTCATCCCCATCCCCATCCCCCTCCCTCTCCCCAGGTCCCCCAGCAACAGCCTTCTCCCCCAACACAGCCTCTCTCCTCCTAAGCCCCTCCTCCCTCTTCCTCCTCCTCCTCACCTCCGGATCCTCCCACCCAGCCTTCCTCAACGAAAACCCCCCCGGACTCCCCGTCTCAAGCTGCTGCAACTTCATCCAAAACCTCGCCCTTCGTTCCGCGTTCGTCTTGAACCGCTCATTCGCAGCCGCAAGTAGCATGCGCAGATAGCTTTCGGGCACCAAACTCTGCACGACGCCGTGGTCGTCGTGCTGCACTTGCACGTGGCCGATGATAGACTCCAGTGCGAGGCCGGAGGAGCGTACGGCGACGATGGGGTAAGCGTCGGATTCGTCGAGGCAGCGGAGGCTTTGGAGGCCGCTTTCGCGGAAGCCTGCGGCGGTGGCGGCGGCGAGGACGGGTTGGGCGTGTTTTAGGGAGGTGGCCATTATGTGGAGGATCTGGGAGTTCATTAGAAAGTGGAATTTTCATTGATTCGTGAACTAAATCGGATGGTGCTGGGGGTGAATGGATGGAATGGTGAATGGATAAGAATCAAAGTAAAGGGGAAAACACCAACCATGGGCTCAAAATGAAAACGGACAAGTCTCAGACTCCCAGATGAACCCGTCCCAACATCATTTCCGTTTCCGGGAGTCAGATTGAAGAGTTCATGAAGGGTATCCCCTTCACTGCTGAGATCCATCTGTACAGGATCATGCGAAACAAACAGCCATTTGCCGCTCCCTTTGCCTCCCGTGGGCGCAAACTGTATGGACTCGGGCTCCTCCTTCTTGGATAAATCTTTAACCTCTCCTTCTCTTCTTCCCCCTCCTTCTAAGAATACACTGATTCTCCCCGCACAGCTGCTCGTCGTCACCAGGCCTGGGATCTGATTGATATCGTAGATCAAATCGCGGATACCCGCGTCGACAGACCCCTTGGGCGACAGATCGGTATATTCCTCATCAGGGACAGCGAGGTCTTCGAGGATCTTCTGCTTCTTAGCCTCGAAGCTTGTCATCTTTTTGTTTCCTTGCTCTTTTCTTTTGCTCTTTTTAACTTGAATGCGGGGTCCGCCTTTGGCGAATTTGAACAAAGATCCGCGGCTTCAAAGAATCCCCTTTTGCATGTTCGATTCTTAGTGCTTCATTTAAAGGGAAATATCGGCTTTGTCTGTTCTGTTGTGGGTGTTGGGTTCAATGATTGGTTGGTGCAGGACATAAATTCGATGCATGAAAAATGATGCGGTGTTTCTCCCAAATTATATTTTGACATCCAAAACACAAAACACTTCAACTCCTCGTCTTCAGTCCACCACGTTCGACGATTTTTATGGTCTCCCTTTGGTCAATTTTGGAAGACGAAGACATGCCCTACCCCAGCTAATTCAATAACTCGCCCAGAAGCTAAGATTGCTTTTTCATCCTTGTCATCGCTCCATCCTTGTCCGTATTTACAAAGCGGGAGGATACGAGCTAGAACAAAGCCATGGAACCTCCCACCGTCCGAGTCTTATCTATCTTTTGGAAAGCAAATATCTTGACTCCAGCGTTTTCAAATTGATTGAGCCTATATATATACAGTCCTCACTTGCCCTCGTGTCCAGTCCGCAACAATTCCCACCACCATCAAAATGTCCCGACGTTCATCCCGGCTCGTTCTCCAACCGTCGCCCACCGGCCAGCAAAAGAAACGCGCCCCCGACAACCCCTCTCCCTCCCTCGATACGACCAGAGCGGCGAAACGAACAAAGTCCTCGGGTACGAAACCACTCCCTCGTGAAGCCAAGCCACGCAAATCAACCGGGACGAAGAGTAAATACTTCGAGGAGCAGCCCTCCGAGAGCTTGGATGCGGAGTCTACGGAGCTCTCCGAGGTAGCTTCAACCACCCCCTCAGCCTACGAAGGAAGCAAGCAAGACTCGGCTGGGGTTCCGTCGGACATGGATGAGGCGGAATCTATACAGGGTGACTCGGAGTCGGAGCCTAAGAAGAAGAAGCGTGGTGGTTGGGGTTGGTCTGGTGGGCGGAAGAAGAAAACAAAGGAGGACGCTACGGAAACAGAAGCTGGATCTTCTGCAGCTGGGAAAAAGGGAAAGGAGTTATGGCGGGAGGGCGTGCGGACGGGTCTGGGTCCTGGAAAGGAGGTCTTTATCAAAATCCCCCAGGCCCGCGACGCGGGAGACACGCCCTACGAGGACGGGACGATACATCCGAATACAATGCTGTTTTTGAAAGATTTGAAAGCAAATAACCAGCGGGAATGGTTGAAGAGTAGGTTCAATATGGCAATTGGGTGGAAGGAGTTATATTTTCATTCTGAACTGTTCTAACGAAGCTCTACTACAGTGCATGATGCCGATTTCCGGACCTCGAAGAAAGATTGGGACACGTTCGTTGAGAGCCTCACGCCCAAGATCATAGAACAGGATAGCACAATTCCTGAACTGCCTGCGAAGGATCTGGTATGGAAGTGTTCTGCCCACAAACATCCCAATGTGACCGCTGTCAACGCCGCTAACTGAGATCGTGGGAACCTGCAGGTATTCCGCATATACCGTGACGTGAGATTCAGCAACGATCCCACCCCATACAAGGTACGGCCCCTTGGAACAAGCGTCCTTTGACCAGCTTTCATTGCCCATGTTTCTCGCCAAGTGTGTTCCCTGCTAATATTTTATCAAGCCGCATTTCTCTGCTGCGTGGTAGGTTTTTGAGAGCTCCCTTCACTTGGGTGGATATTAAATCGACATTCTCCAAACTGACGCGCGCTTAGGTCTCGTACCGGTCGAAAAGGGCCTTATGCAGCGTATTATCTGCACATGGAACCTGGTAAATGCTTTATCGGTAAGTTGCCGGCAAAGCATCCGATCCTATCTCACGTCCATTGTTAGCATCGTCTACCATGCTCGTGTTTTTGAAACAGGCACTTGGACCATGTACTCTGTTCCAATGACACCCTCTGGTGCCATTGCGCGTGCCTGATGTCAGCCCTGGTCGCATTGCCATCTGGACTGCTGGCATTTGGAGCCTTCTCTTGCCCCCAGAGTTGGAGGACCCAAACCCAAGCAACCATCTCGGTATCCACTGACAATTGTTCCACTAGGTTCGGGCATCTGGATGCCAGACGCACACAAGCTTGCCCTCCTTCGGCAAGATATGGACCAGAACTCACAACGAATCAAGGCGGTCTTGACTCGTCCTGACATTCGAAAAGATATCTTCAACGGTATTCCGAAGGACGAAAGGAAGGCGGTTCTGGCGTTCGTCGGGCAAAACAAAGAAAGCGCGCTGAAAACTAAACCGAAGGTAGGATCTATTTTGTTACTTTTTGGATAAACACAGACGTGACACCGCATCCACGAACTTACCAACTCCCATGCCTGTCTAACCCTCAGCATTGACGGCGAGCCATCTCAAACCGTGTCATTCCAGCTTTCTCTGCGACTCCGTCAAAGGATTAGGCCATAGTGACAGTTCGTCTTGACGTTTCCGATGGAATCCGGGATTCCGATCTGATGGGATTCGTGACCATTGCACCTGTGGATGAAATCCTAGGTTCACCGTCAATTCGTCATAGATCCGCCGACAGGCATAACCTCATTGGCCCATCTAGTATCTCTGCATTTGCATCCCCGAACGCATTGTAATTCCAGGCTGGTGATTCAGACCGGCCGTTAGATGCTGGTAACAGCAGAAGTGGAAGTATTCGAGTGCGGTGCGGCGTTGTTCGTCGCCGGACTCATCCCGGGCGGCTAGATTGACAGGTCAAACAACCAGTATCAGGAGCGTTTCATCCGAGAGGAATCAAAATCGGACGTGCTGATGACAGCCTGTCCCACTGCTGCTGTCCGGGGTAGCGAGGAGACGGGTGATGGGATTTCCCGCGCGTGCCGACCCTTGACTGTTCTCGCCTAGGGGCGTAGCGGTTTTGGCATTCGCCACCCGTACCGGCCCCTGAACTTTTTCCGCTTGAGAGTTTACACCATAGCTTCCTTTGTTCACACCGTCCTTTTGGGTTCCAAAGTTTGGCCTTCACGACGGAAAATGATGATCTTCCAAACAGAGACTGGAGACTAACAGATCCCTTGCTCGCGTTCTAGGGCTACGACGCCGATAATCAAAACATCGATTTGCTCCGGCTCCGCAGTTTCACCGTTAGCAAGAAGCTTGAGGACAAAGACCTCCTAGGCCCGGAAGCCCTTGATAGAGTCGCACGTATTGTTGGGATCCTGGAGCCTTTCGTAAGACCCTTCCCCTCCCCTATTGCCCTCAGCCAGGCTAGCCTGGACCGCGTCTTGTCCTTGACTATGCCACACCAACATCATCGTTTTATGGGCCGCCCACATTTTGAACCAGAGAAACGTCCTGGCTCCACGGTGCTGTGCCTCCTTCACATTTGGATGATTTCCCCACTTTCTGGCGGTGAATGCTGGCTCGCACCGCTGGATAGTTGCGACAGACCATACCATGGTCCATGGGTGGACCGCTTGGGAGCATCCGCAGACATATTGCCCTAGTTTCGGGCATTCCTGCGTCCCGTCTCACCTGTCCCCGCCGGCTAGTAATTTGGCTACGTCTTCACCCGCAGGTTACAGCGATTCCGCTGCAAATACCTAATGACGTTGGAGACTAGGCATCATATCCGTTCTCCCCGTATTGGCTGTGGAGTCATGATCATATCAACTGTCCCGTTGTCTGGCTAACGTGCATGAATATTGACAGGTCACATACCTAAACAGCGTCGTGATGCCCGACCCGATTGACGAAGATCCCAGCGATGACGACGATGATGTGGAGGAGGGGTCGGACGAGGAGGACGGCGAGCCTAGCGGAGATGCGAATGAACATGAGTAGGAAGCATGGATACGAGCAAGGTGCGATCAGTGTACGGCAATTTTAACGCCCTTTCGCCCATCCAGCCCCTCTTGGGATGCACCTGTCCAGCAGCCTTGATCCCATACTGGGATGGCAATTGGATTGTTTTTGGTTTAACCTGCATGAAATGACCCCCCTAGGCTATGGAGTACAAATCTTTACCTTATAGTTTTTCGTACCCGAGATTTTGGACATGAGACCCGTTTGTTATTGGATTCTGGCACCCCCAGCAAGCAACATGCGAGACAATCAAAATCAGTCACTATTACAGCCACCCGAAGAACTATGATGATTGTCTCCTCAGGCTTTCATGCATGATCATGACATACATCCCCGAATCGCACAGCCCAAGATCCCTTTCACAAGGAGCAATTAAGTCCATTGTCTCCTTCCTGAACTCTATCACAAGCCCGTCCCAAGTCCCACTAGATTTGCATTTTCCCCCCCAAACATGCCTTGAATGAACGCTAGACAGGGCCATCCCTCTCATAACAACCATCTCGTATTAACACGTACACGTACATACCTCCCGACAACCTACCCCTGTCTCCTCCCCTCCCGGGCCTCCCTCACCCACGACTTATCCCAAAACTATCCAATCCATTGATTTCCCACATCCCTAATCCCCCCGATTAGCCCACAGCCTATATACTAGGGTATGGTATGGCCTTGTATCCCCCTTTCCCTGCCGCTCATTTCCGTTGTTAGCAAAAACTAATTTCATAACCCGCCCGCCACCTACCAGGAAGTTTGGGAACCCTGTCAAGCTTAAAAAGTTAATCTGGATTTTGGGGAATGGGGAATGGGATTGAGGAAGGTAGCCCGGGACTGGTGCTGGGGGACTGGGAAGGGGGTAGTTGGATTCTTGAAAGTGTGCCTGTTATAAGACATGCGGAGGGAATTGATGAGGGTGGAAATGAATTATGCTGGTGCTTTATTTGTGCCCTGAGATAATAGTAGAGCGGCCGGCTTGTGGAATGTTTATGATCCCATGTCTATCTATGTATGTGTAGAGATGTTCATACATACATTCTACTTCGGTTTATTTTCTGCACGGTGAAAATGAGTCCAGCTAAATCGACCACGACTTTTATTTAAATCGACCACGGTTTCGCCGC
>JANTQI010000017.1:264219-353096 GCA_032988985.1 Emmonsiellopsis sp. PD_5 | reverse complement strand
TCAATCTATACATTTTCATAGCTTTGAAATTACTTGAATAATACTCAAAATATCCGAGTTTTAATAGGCTTTAAACAAGGAATATCCAGGGTATAAGTAGGTTTATCCAGGCCAAGTCAAGGTGAGTAATTTCCAAGTCCGAGGCAAGTATTACTCAAGTATTACTTGTACTCATCTGCACTTTATATACCATTTATCTGTCTTCTCATCATAGATAAGGTTCTCAAGGCTGGCATCCCAAGGACACCTGTGAAAGCTGAACAGCTTGCTATGACTCAGTAGTTAGTAAAGGTTCAAATAGTAGTTAAGGTGCTACTTACTCCAGACTCTTTGCAAATGAAGCTCTGATCATATCACACTTGGGGAGAGGATAGCTCCAGAAATCACCCAGTGTTACACCTGGGAGCTCCTCTATCATAATAAACATTAAATATTCATTTGGCACAGGCATTTCAGGCCCATGTTACCATGTTTCTACAACAAGAAGCAGCTCAGAAACCACTGTGCATTTCTTCTCATTAAAGTGCCTAAGTAAGTTCAGCTCCTTTTTCATCCAGCCTGCCAGGTTTCTATTTGCTAGCCAAGTGCGAACTGCAGGGTCTAAGCTGGGTGGAAATTCCAGAGGAACTCTATTAGGGTCAAGGTTAATTACAGTTTACCAATATACATATGTAGTCATTGTAATAGATATTGCATATACTTACTACATTTGTACTTTAACAATGGCCTTTTTCCCAGTTGCCATGTTCTGGACAATTTCCTTGCAGTGATAAACAGCCTGGGCCTCAGCTTTGCCTTCCTGAATACCAGGAATTGAGGGTAATAAAGTTGACTTCTCACTGATCTTCTTGTTAATGTTCCAGATTGTGTCTTCATGTAAGGTGGGCAGATAGAGGTTGTCCTATAGATCTCCTATCTAGTTGTTGGGGAAATCAATGCCACCCATGGTGGTGAGGTCAAGTGTAATCTTATAGTAAAGATGGAAGATAGAGCTTTATAAAACATTAAAAGGGTGGTTTTAGATCATGTCATGTAGTAGTTTTTCAAAAAGATAGATCCTTAATGCACTGGGGGGAGGGTTTCTTTGTTTTGATTTTATGCAGTTTAAAAATAGCTGTTGGGTGAGATTTTAGGTGATATTACCTAATACTTGGCTAAATATAACTAACATAATTGATCACCTTCTCAGACAGATCACCTACTCAGACACATCTCCACTTCAACATGTGTCTCTATATTAATTAATTAAAATGTCAACAACAAAAAATATTTGTGCTTCTAATCAGGAGGGAAGGATTCTTTTAGCCATTAAAGTATTAGAAGAAGGTCATATTTCTGGTATTAGAGCTACTGTATGATTATATAATGTCTCTCACTCCAGCCTAGCAGATTAATTACATGGTTGGACAACATGAAAGGATTCTTAGTTAAAAAACTAAAAATTGACAATTACAGAGGAGTTTGCTTTAATTAAGTCAATATTATTTATAGATGAAAGAGGCCAGCCTCTCCAAGTTACAACCATATGAGATATGGCCAATATACTTCTTACTGTATGAGGCCAATCCACCAACCCACCCACAGTGGGAGAATGCTGGGTTAATTGATTTGTTAGCCACCATGAAGAGTTAAAATCAAAGTTCTCTCACAAGTATGATTACCAATGAGCTCTATATGAGGATTTTAAGGTTATATGGGAATGGTTCTGGCTCATATAAAACACAGTTCAGAAGTATGAGATTCTGCTAGATGATATATATAACTTTAATGAGACTGAGTTTCAAATGAGTGTTATTGGGACAGCCAGAGTGATTACTGAATCTGAGAGAGTTAACTGTCCAAATCTTATATAACCTGGAAATCAGGGTTAAGCTACTGTTATTGCTGGAATCAATGCAACTGGCTGGGATTTACATATAATGATTATTCTGGGGGGAAGAATGCATTAATTCTGTTAGTATGAGACTGAGGGACTCCCAGAAGACTGGGTGATTGGAGTTAGTAATAATGGCTGGACAAATGATAAGCTGGGGTTAATCTGGCTTAAGGAGATATTTGACAAGGACACTTAATCTTGTATGAAGGGCAAATACTGACTCTTAATTCTTAATGAATATGGGAGCCATTCCTCAGCTGAATTTAATTAATTCTACTCTGAGAACAACATTATTACTTTCTATATGCCACCCCATTCCTCCCATCTCTTGCAACCATTAGATGTGGCCTGTTTCTCTCCTCTAAAGAAGGCATATGGATGAAAGGTGGAAGAATAAATGCAGCTTGGCATCAACCATATTGACAAGGAGGAATTCTTAACCCTATATTCAGCAGCTCATAAAGAGGCTCTGAATGAAAGTAATATTAAAAGTGGTTTTAGAGCTACAGGGCTGGTTCCATACAATCCAGAGCAGATTCTCTCATGCCTTAATACCCAGATGCATACACCCCCCTGCCCAGGAACTTCTTATAGTTCTCAGGCCTCCTGAGCCACAGTCACACCTTATAATGTACAACAGCTAGAGTAGTAGACTGAGAAAGTCATGACATACTTTAGATGTCATATGCACAGCTCATCCAGTCCAACCAATCAAGTCTTAAATCAGCTGCTTAAGGGGTGCCAGATGGCCATGCACAGTGCTGCTATTCTGGCAGAGGAAAACAAGCAATTAAGACCTGCTAATGAGAAGCAAAAGAGAAAGCACAAAAGGGGTTGTACATATGTAGCCCAAGAAGGTGTTTTGAATGTTTAAGAAGGGATAGATCACATACAACATACTGAAGAAGTGAGAGAAGTGAGAAGAAAGGGGGTTAAGACTTCTAATCCTTAACCACAAAAACAGGCAGCACACCAGTGTAGTATATGTGGAACTGTTGGACATACTGCTTGTATATGCTCTTAGAGAACAGAGAATAACACATAATATAATTAACTAGTTTTTTTACATGGTTGTGGTCAAAAAAAGTTTTTTTTTTTGAATATAGTGGGGAAGTGTCCAAGTAGGTGATCTGTCTGATAAGGTGATGGATTACATTAGCTAATTAGTACATATATACAATAACTCAATCACAATCTCACCACCTTCTAATTCCCTTAGAACTTGATGTTGAGAGGTTATCACTTTGGCATCTAGTCAAAACAATTGGCAGACTGGGCTGTCTTCAACAAGAGGGCTCAGGGCTCAGCCAGTGAACACAACTGAACACAGAGATCAATCATTGATCAACAGCCCCTCTGGTAGAGAGGCTCTGAATGCTATTAATTGCTGAGTGCTTAATTCAAACAATTAAGCTCTAATAGACTATAAATAAACCTTAAAGGGATTGGGCTGTCAATCCCACCCTCCCAGAAACCCCCCCCACTTTTCCTTCCACACTAAAGATGATCTTGAAACCACTTAGATGCTAAGATCCTGTTACTTTCTATATGCCCATTAGGATAATGTTGTTTCAGCCTTCAAAAATGAGCTATTACCCCTCTGAAGGGGCTACCACTTTCTATTAGAAAATGTTTTAAAAGAAAAGCTTGATCTCTCCATCTTTACTTCCTCCTTCTACCTCATCAGTTCACCCAGCTTTTCCAATCTTATAGTATCTTTTCCCAAACCATCACCTTCTTCACTGAGTTTTATATATCTACACCCCATTATTTTTTCAACATGCAGTACCAGACCCTGCTTCTATTAGTCAGTCTTCATACTTCTCATGATATCCTCAGTCAGCTACTGCCTTAAATTCTTACTTATAAATATTACTGAATAATAAGCTCTGCTCTCCATGCATCCCATTATACAAAAAAGCTAGTGAAGTGAAATATTAGCATCAATGTCAAACAGAATACAGCTGATATTCACTTGAAGAAGGATCCCTTGAATGCTAATGTACAGATTGTCTTATAAAACCTATTCCATCTCAAGGCAGAACATTATCTTTACAGTGACAAGTAAAGTATTTGTAGTTGATATTCTCACAATGCTTTGGAGCCAGTAACAGCCATAGCATACCTACACAATTTAAGGATATGTTTTGGTGACCACAAGGCATCACAAGAAAGCCACAACCCAGGGATCAAGCAGTATATCCCAGACTTTACTGAAATGTTTTGTCCTGCCTTCAACTTTCCAGATCTAGAAAGACTTATGAAAGATAACTCTGAGCACTAGCTACAGATAAGAATTATGGGAGAAGCAAAAACTTACTGAAAATACAATTTGATAAAGTTTTTCAATATGGTTACAAAAGAAGTCAAAAAAGTTGAATCATACCTATGGTATGCACTAGATTAGCTTCTCCTTTCTACACTATTTACCTCAATTAAGCTAAGTGGTTTTCTAGGCCAGATTGCAGCCTATATGCATATATTTAAAATGTGATTCACCTTCCTAATGACATATAACTTTACTATTTTCCTCAAGCAAGATTTTGTTGGTAAAGACAATAAGCCTATACTTTATTATACAGAATTAATATCAATGCATTTAGAGAACAAGAATACCCCTTCTGTGCAGTAATATCTTTACTATTTCATAATTTATACTTCCCATGGCAACCACTTCTGATTCATTAATCCCACTCCCTTCAAAGAATGGGTTACTGATGATATAACAGATCTTCTAAAACATTAAAATTTAACAGCATCTGTGATCAAGCATTCATTGGCCCTGAATAACTTTTACCAAATGACCACAACACTGAGAACTGAAATGTTGGAATCAGAGTGAATATCACTATATACTACTGACTCTAGTGATTGATACAGTATAATATTATAATATCTGAGGAAGCATATTTACAGCTTGACTACTGGCCCTTACATTAAGATTAATAATTAGGCCATAAATGTGGAACTCTTCAGTAAATCTGAAGTCAAGTTTAATAACAATCAGGATTCAGATGATGATGATAACAACAACAGTAGCAGAAATGATAATGGTAGTCTAACCTGATATAAACACACATACATTAAAGTAACAGCACATAATATGCTCAAATTATCCAGTCCCATATTTAAGACTTCCACTGAACAGTCCTTCAACAACAGGATCAGAGGCATGAGAAGTACCTCAGAATTTACACATACAATCACACCTGTTATACAGTAGGATACACATCCCATCTTCAGTGATTATCACTCCTATATGTAAGAATCACTGTCACCAAGTGAAAGGCTTGGCTCATAACAAGACCATGCAAATAGATACAAAAGTAAGACTGAGGAAGAAAGTGCTCATCATAAGGTGGAGGAGAAGAACAAGGAAAAGTAGAAAAAGCCAACTGCTGCTACTCCTGTGGATGGAAACACATTAAACCATCATCTGCATTCAAAGAAGGATGATAATGATAAAGAGGACAGGAAGTCATCCAGCACCAAAACAATAACTGCCAGTTTAAGGAGATATAATAACTGATTGATAATTATCATGTGGGTGGGATTGAGTTGTTCACTGCTGTCTTGGAATGTCTCTGTAGGTACTTGAGCAAGGTGTATCATAGATCATTCTGATTGTTTTGGTCAAATACTTTATACTTGCTTGAAGACTTCTAGAAGGAACAAGGAAGAGTCATTCTGAATGTCTTTATATTCAGGAATGTCAACTCTATAGCCTCCTCTGTAATATCATTATGAAAAGAAATAATTTATTCTCACCATATTTAGTCTTCTATCAGACAAGAGGAAAAGGCAGAGATCTCAAATTAGCTCATATTAACTCTAAATCAACATCTCCTCATTTGTCTTCATAGCCCTTTCCATCTAACATTAAATCTTCAGTAGCTCTAACTGTCATTCTAAGCTATCCTCATGAAATCTTTACATAAAGTGCACTTTTCACCAATTACTGATATGGAGAACTGGTGCAAATGTATCTCCCTCCATTAGATGCTTCTTGATAACTTATCCCTGATGATTTTAAGGTAAGCCTAATAAATCTACAATTTTCACCCCATTCATATTCCTTGCAATTTCCATGCCACTGTTCACATGTCTGTACCTTGCCATAACTGTGCAAGCCATGTCCCAGACAGCAGGAGAGTCATATTCATAGTCAAAAACCAGGGCCAGGACAATTGAAGGTATATATATGCTTATAAAAAGAGAATTATTATTAAGTATTTACCCATTAATCTTCTTAGGGATTACATTGTATTTGTTGTCATTGTCATGTTCATTATCATGTAATCAGAAGGACATATTTTCCAAGCCTATTATCTTAATTTTATTTCTTATGAGTATGGCCATGCTTGCAGTAGGCTCTGGCAACTTTGCACTTTAATGAATTTAGTCAGTAACTTCCTAAATGAAAAGAAATTCAATAGATGAGTGCATGAGTTCTTGGTACTTACAGACAGGGAGAGAGTGTTGTAAATTAAGAAGTAACAGGAAGAGGGGCTGAATAAGTACAAAAGGTAACAGCACCTACATGAGGATAAGATAAGGTAAGGAAGTTAAGAGAATAGAAATAATTTGTGTGAGAGGTGAGAATGTATAGTATGTCAACAACTATAACATAATAGGGCTAATTGCCTAAATAGGTAATAATGAAGTTTAGTGAATGCATTATAATGTGTATAATATAGTAATGAGCATGTGGCATATACTATTCCATATCCCCCACTATGCTGATTATTCTTGGAATATGTTAGTCTGATCTGAACTCAGACTTCTGACCAACTAGTGAGTAATATTTTAACCAGATTTGGGCAAGCAGGAGGTCTCAGGCTTAAAAGGTGAGAGATGTCCACTGCTTAAAAGCTAGGAAGCTATAAGTTCTAATGACATATTTATCTCACCTTTATCTGTTACCCCAGAACAACCATCCATTGATGTTTTCAGTGAGAACATATGGTTTAACATTTGAATCTTTAATAGGTTTGACATAGATCTTTATAAGGCCATTATCCTCAAACTCAGCATCATCCATCAGATACTCTGTTTGGCCAGACTTATATGTTAGTTACCTAATTCATAAAGATAGTAGATAGGTGAGATTATCTCTAGGTTGCAGCCCACCCATGCATGCATGCTGAATATTTGATGCTAAGTGTCTTTCAACAGCCATCAACTTATCAGTTAGAGGTAGTTTTAAACATTTTATTATGACAAGGGCATCATAAAGTAGGATAGGATTTTGCTCCTCAAAGTTTCAATTTCATAGAAATTTTGTGTCATGGAGCTTTTGAAAGTAAGGCCATATATCAGATGTAATGGTGAAAGTAGGCTTTTCCTTACAAGTCAGTGAGCTTATTGGTAAAAAACCTAAATTTCTAACTTTACTCACTTTGTTTGCAGCTCTTCCCATTGCAGAACCCATCTATAATGAAGAACTAAGTAAGTTAACCTATTTATTTCTTATTCTCCACTATCTCCCAAAGAGTTAATCTGACTATAATTGATTTGATTTAGTGAAGAAATATAAGAATGAAGAGCCTCCAAACCATTATAACCTTGGTGAATCAGATTGTGATCCAGTTCAGTTACCCTTTACACCTGAAATCTTTGTGTCTTCCACTTATGGTATTTCCCCTAAGATCTTCCAATAATCCTGCTAAACACATGTGAGTATAGGGTATACAGAAATGGGTAGAGAAAACTCACAAGAAGTGACCAGTCAGAGCTGTAATCAGAGCTCAGAGAGCTAGACTGACTGAGGTATTAAAGAAGGTGATAACTTATTCTTATTTTCTTTTTGAAGGGCAAGCACACAGTGTAAGAATCTAGATGGAATGAGAAAATATTAACCCAGTTACTTAGCAGGCAAGAGGGTTTCACATTCTCTTTTACTTTTCCTTCTTTTCTTTCTCACCTTCATTCTCTTGCATAATGCATTACAATTATAGGTAACCAGATGAGAAATGTGCCTTTTATAAACATAGATTGCTTGGCTGCATTTCACCTGAATTCATCCTGCAGCCTCACATTGTACATTCATAAAGTTAATGAGGTAAATAAGTAGGTAATTATAGAATAAAATAGTTGCTCACCAGAATAGGGGTCATCTTCCATTGAGTCAATGCCAGTATGAGCTCAAACAGGACCCTAGTTGCTGCATTCTAATAGACATGTCATCCTTTCTTTATCAGGCTTCCACAGTAGGGACATGGAATCCTTTCATCCATTTTTCTCCCAACAAGATTGAATGAGATGGACTAGACAGATGAAATGGATGAGTTGGACAAGCTGTGAACAAGCTGGATAAGTTGGATAAGTTAGATAAATTAAACAAGTTGGATAAATTGAATGAGTTGGACTAGCTCCTCTGTAGGCTTAGTGTTAAGACCTCTGCATGTTAAGCTATAACTGGGCAGTAATGTTCATGCACTGAGTGAGAATCCAGCAGAGAGGAGCATGGCTACAGAATGAACAACTAAAATTAAGGTGAACTGGAAAGCCACATCTATACACCTTGAGGCTTGGACCTCCCATGGACTGATCCATGAAAGCAGGAAGTTAGAAACAGCTGAAAATGCATATTACACCCTCTGGTATCCTGGGGGGCATGTCTGTCCAATGTAATGCATGTGCCAGCATTAGCCATACATGTTAGGCAGTAAGTTTTCTCTCTGGTGATGGTGATAAATTAAGTGGAAATACCATATTAAGGACTCTTATGGCATGATGAACCAGCTATAAGGGGACTTTATGTTCAGAGAAAAGGTCCAATAGTTTGTCTGTGGCTCTGAATCATCAGCCATCTGTTTTATATTTCTCTGACAGTGAGTGTCCTCTATGCCTTGTTTAATTAATATTCATATTCTTAGGTCCAAGCTAACTGATAGATAGCTGGTAATTGGACTGTGATATTTGACAGTTGTAGAAAATGCTGAAGGGTTTGAGAAGCCAATTAAATGATGAAATGCCACTCCTATTGACTTTGGGCCATGTATGACTTGAGTTCTCAACAACATTATTGCCCCCAAGTTGGTTTGAGAAATGTTGTTTGAGAAATGTTACTAGTCATTCTTAAAGTTGTTTAATGGCAGGGCAATCAATGGATCTGGATAGCAGATTTCATTGGCACCTGTCACCCCTGTGTGCTAAGCCTAAACAGAGAAAAGTAAGACTAGTCTATTAAGTTTCTATCAAACCTCCCCAACCTTCCCATTTATCAAACCAGCAATTTCTCAACTTCCTTACTTCAATTTTAGATCATGTAAACTACTCTTTTTGATATCAGCACTTCCAATTTTCCTGTCCAGCTTATCCAACTCATCCATCTCATCCATTTTAAGCTTTCTATTACAGACTAGTGCTCTCATATCACACTTCACCCTCTTTCATGGTTGAGTTGATGCATTTTTCCTTTCTTTACTTGTATGTCCCCATTCCAGATGATAGACACACCAATTATTTAATCAGTACTGACTGATGTTTGAAAGAGTATTGACACTGGAAAGCTACTTGAGCCGTGCTGGTTATAATTATGGGTTAATACTTCCACCTTGTCACCCCTTATTATTGGGAAAGACTTAGCTGGAGTGGCAAGCTCACAGAGATTCTCTTTGATGGATTTGTAATGAATCTTGTTTCTCTCTTTACAAGGCCCATTATACCAACTAAATATGAGGGAAAGAACAGCAGCACTGGCCCACCTGAGAAGTTAACAAGTCAGAAACAACTCATCCCTCAGAAAAGATAATACCAGTTAAGTAATCCTTCTGATATGGTAATATCTTAACTGGTCCAACTTCCCAACAAGATAAATAATGCTATTATAGACCTTTTGGATATTAAGAGTGTTTTTCTCTTGGGCCTTAGCTGTTAGCATTTCTAAGTATTAGTAAGATTAGTGATTACAAGGCACTTTACAGACTATCTGGGCCTCTGGGCTGGAACTTCAGTGATTTCTGTAAATGATGAAAGTAACATGAATGGTAAGTATTCTGATAGGTTACTGTTTCCAGAGGATTTGGAAGAACTAGCTGAAGGGCTGAAAGTGAAGGAATTGGAGGATGAAATGCCAGAGGAATGTGCTGAAAGACCTGTTAATTTATATCACTTGGCTGTTACTTAATACATAAGTATCATAGTGGTAACTAGTAGATTTCTGCACAATCTGTTAGGTCTTACTCCTAATCTCAAGTATAAGCATCTCAGCCTGGCAGATCTACTTTACATGGTGAACCTAAACTGGTTGAGTTTCTATCCATGTAGCAAGAAATGGGTACTCAGAAATTTAATAACATATAAATTTGTTTGACTTTCAGTAATTACATTTGATGAGAAGTACATTCACAGCCCATTTATTGAGGGATTGGGTTATAGGGAGGTCATTTTCTCTAAGATTTATTGGTTAATGCATGATTTTACATCAGTCCCTGGGGAATTACTCCACCAAGGAGCTTGAGCTGGACATGCACTGGATATTATACCTACTATTTATCTGGACAATAAAAACCCTTAGAAAGACATCAGTGATAATGTTGCATGAGAGATTGCAGATATTTGACAGAGCACATATAGTAAAAACTGGAGAAATGACCTGATTTCAAAATGGGGAAACCATCACTGGCAGTATAACTAGCCTATTCTCAACCTAGCAAATGGGTGAACTGGGGACATAGGAATTTTACATTCTAACCTTATTTAGAAGGCAGTGCATGACAAATATTCAGACTTAATGGAATCTCTTCACCTAAAATAGATAGAATGAATACAACAAATAAACCAGCAGAATGTTATTTTAACCCCAAGTGCACACTAAATACATTATTGCTGGTGAGATCTGTACCTAAATACTACAAAGAAAGATTCTATTTTAATGACACTACTATTCAACTGTTAGATTTCCAAGCTTGAATTGGGCAATCATGTCATTATATGCCTTAATAATTAGATCATATAAGCAGCTTGGGTCTTAGGGAGTGCCAACAATAAGGCCTTTGGCATTATAAGGAAAGAGTATGTCTTGTAGGGCCTTGCAGAGTGATATAACACCATGAAACTCTGAAGGGAACTCCCTTAAAATGAATTTAAATCCCATATTTTCAGCTTTACTTATATGACTGAGCTTGGCATTTACAATGTCTTCATAGTTAACAGTATACCAGGCATGAAGTTTACTATACTTAGAATGATAATCCTTCCCTCAGCCATAACAGGCACACTGCCAGATAAGCATGTAGAAGAAAAACTTAAGATTATACCAGTAAGTATGATTAATATTAAGTAGCACCTTAATTACCATGAATTCCATTATACCTGTCTGGTGCTGTGCACTGCTTCACATGCTTCCAACTTCTTTGGTAAGATTTAAATCAATTAGCATGCCTGTGTGACCATCAGATAAAGAGAAGGAAACTCAAGACAAACAAGCACCCTGAAATGCCTATAAGTAGAACAACCCTTTTGAATGATAAAATAATAGGGGCCCAGGATAGGATTCCAGAGATACCTGTTAAGAAGAGCTGTAAGAGATGGAGTTTTTCTGACTATAACATGGATGTAAACAAGTAACCCTCCAAGGACATTAACACCAGCTAAGGTAATAGTAATGGAAATGAGGATGAGAATGGCAACAGTGATGGCTACATCTCTAATGTTGAAGATGGCAAAAATATGTTATCCTTTTAGAAAGTGTTACACTTTTAACCCTGTAAGAATACTCTATTACTGGATTAACTCTTTCTTACTCATTACAGATATGCCAATTGTTCTTGGGGATAAAGAGGCTAACACTATTAAAAAGGCATATCTGTTCTATGCTATAACTTTGGCTGGTTGAAAGCCCCCTCCAGATCAGGAGTGTTTTAAATGCCACAAAATGTTGGCTGAGAGCTCTTAGGTCTAACCATTCATCTAATACATTTCAGGAGGATATAGGTAAAAGTGAAATAATTGTCTTTATATAAAGTCTTACTCTTTCTTCAGATAGTTATTTCTGCTTGTAATGATATTAGATATATCCCTACCAGTGTGACTATATGTAAATTTGACAAGTTTGAGAATTCATAGAATAGTTTCTTTTTTAAGGGAGAAATTACAGAGGTCACAGTGTAATGACTTCAGGCACATTATCCTTAAGAAGTCAACAAGATATTTTATTGCAAAGATATATAATTTGGCATGGAATAGAACATCAGGCTCAGCCAAGAGGAATGCTGGTTGTCCTGTAAAATTCAAAGCTCTAAAGCTCTCCCAGAGTTGCTGATAAAGATAATTTTTGCAAGCTACTTCTTTAGAATATTTTTTCCTCTTCTTTTTCCACTTCCTGTTCAGAACTAACCAAAAGTCAGACTTCTTAAGAGGCTCAGGTTCATCCATATGGGGCTCAACAGGATTGCTTTTTTCATTCTTTATATGTAGATTACTTAGGGTAGTTTTACTTAGGGTAGTTTTAAAGTTTCTTAAACCACTAAGATTTCAGTCTCTATCCTTCACAGTCTCCAGGCCTGGTATTGTGTATGTATGAGTGTATAAGAATTCATAAAATGCAAGAAATGTGTCTTCCTCCACATTCTCCAGGATTGCAAGTTGTAATTTTAACTCTTACATCTGACCATTATTGATCATTACATAGAAAGGGTCTGAAATGTACTGCACAGCACCAGCATGAATTGTCAGACAGGAATGGCCTTTACCAACAAGAAAAGTGAAGGTATAAGTGTGGTAGATGCTATGACTGTTAATATAAGCTTGTAAAACAAATGCTCAAGTATAGCCATACCTCTTATGATCACCCATGCTCCTATGTTTCTAGCTAAAGAGTTTTATTTTCCTTAGATAAGTTGATTAGAAGACTGGCAGGTGTGTCAGTGATATAGTATCATTCAGTAAATTAAAACCTGGCAGTTGGTAAGCCAAATGAATTGCAAGATGATATCCATGATGAGGAATAAAGGAGCAAGCCATTTCTGTGGCTCTTGATAGGATCTTGCCAAGCAGGACAGAGTGGGGAAATGTTTTACCACTAGTATGGCTGGTCAAAAAAAAAAAAAAAAACACAACCTCACCCAGAACAAATTCTTGAAATTTCTCTACAACCACAAGTCCAATTGCTTTAAATTTGTATCCAACCCATTCACCTGACTTCTGGCTACTGCCTGATACCAAGAAGTCATGGTCAGAGGGACTGGCCAGCTTTGGGCATCCAGCCCCCAAACCACAATGAGCATGCCACTCAACTCGCAGGAGAGGCTACAACACTGCTTGAGCTTGATAACAGCAAGTGCAGCAAATTACCGGCCTAGACCCTGTATGGTTTTTTAATAGCATATCACCTTTGCCAAAAAGTCCCGTGAACAGCCTGCATAACCTTCGCGAGCAACGACTGGACCAAAAGATAGTAGGATGGACAGCAAGCTTCCTACAGAACCTTTTTTTTTTTTGCTGGCTGGGCACGTGATCCCCCGCTTTTCGAAATGACCCATCCAAAAAGCCATGGAAGAGTGCAAGGGCAAGGAATGCTCACTAAGTCCCGGCAGTGTCGATTTGCTTAGAGTACTGACAGACATCACCTAAACACCAACTTTGAGCAACTATGGATCTGCCGGAAGTGTTCTGTTTGGGCCACAAGATGGTTTGCTTAAAGCCAAGATTCTGCTTTGAGGGCATCTCAACCCCACTCTTTTGGCAAAATCTGTCCAGAACTCAGCCCGAGTTCGCAGCTTTTTTTTTTTTTTTTTCGCATTCTTACCCTCTGGGGATATTTGGGGAAAGGAGCCAAAGAAGTTTGATTCCATCTAATTGTCTACTTCAATTACACCAGCAAATTCATGCTAACTGGCTCTGCACGAGCTAGCATCCCATCAATTCCGTATGCCCAGAGCTGGCTCGGCTCTCATCACATCCTCATACAACACATCTTTTTTACATCTCCCATCTTTCGCGACTGGCCTGTGCGCTTTGAGTTACACCCAATACATCCTAGTATGAATGCGCCATTTAGCGTGGTGTCTGCCAGCCAATCCATAGCACACTTGACATTGGAGATACATGAGCCACTTCAAGCATGATGGGATTGTGATCGCGGGCCGGCTCGAAACCGGGCCAATGTGCGTTTTCAGCCGTTTCCCCGCTTTCATGGATCAGACGTGGCTTTCCAGTTCGCCTCGATCATAAGCGTCGCTGCCCAGCCATAGCATGACACGAAGCAGACTGAAAACAAGGTCAACAGCTCCTCCAAGGAAGAGCTGATACCACACCAGGTGTGCCGTGGATGCTCGCCACATTAGCGCCCTGCAGGACGTTAGGAAATTGTCACCCACTTGGAAGGATGCCCTTCCACAAAGAATGGGTGGGCGGTTGGTAGGGTGAGTGACCAGTTGGGAGAATTTTATTTAAAAGGGCATTCCTTCGCTCGTCATATTTGCTCAGCTCACATCCCTTGAGTATTTAGCACCTGTCTTTCTGTCTTGCCCATCCCTCATCCATGACCTTCTTGCATCTTAATGCCCACGGATAACATCACTACCAAAAAATTTGGATAGGTATGAAAGGAGTCCTGAAAAGAACGCAAGCATATGCTGATAGCTTGCAGCTAGAAGGGCAAAAATGAACAGTCCTAAACTTCATGTTGTTTTCTATCGACCCCGTTACGGCAACTTTCAACATTGGGCATTGTATCTTGATGCCGATGACCTCGATGTAATCTTTGAGGTTACTGGATCGCATCCAGTCTTCCAGCCCAATGTCGTACATTCGAGACCGGAACGTTCGAAGAATTTTGCTGGCAAAGTCTTCGTTGCTACAATTAGCAATGAAGACATCCAAAGAGTGTATGATGTCGTCAATGCGACCCCTGTGGATAACGATACCGTGGAATGGGATTGTCAGGAGTATGTGCTTGATATTCTCGACAGGCTAGAAAATGAGTTCATTTTGGAAGAGGATGATGAGGAGTACCGTGCAGCCAGAGAGGAATTGAAGGAAAAGCGAGGCGCAATCCTCTAATCTAGTTTTCATTGCTATCTAGTGTCAATTTGAGATCCCTCCATTCCCTCCCAAAGCCAAATGATAATCACTCCACGAAGCCCCCCTGAGCGTAGTCCAGTAACCACCACATGCCATAGCGCTCTGGTGAAATACACTCAGGTAGGAACAAGTACCAGTCATCATTCGAAGAAGAACTGAGGCCATTTGTGCTTTTGATCAACTCGTGATACTCAGGATAGAAACCACTATATTCCCAATCTAGAAGACCAGTAACTCGGAACTGGTCGTCATTGCTTGGTTCCACAGTGATATTATCTGGTCGTAGATCACCATGTGTAAAGACACATCGAATTTCTAATTGCTGGGGTGGGGTGCAGGGTTGACGGAGCCGGTCGATAAACTCTGTGAAAATAGGAGCGCGCGAAGAGGGGAACAAGAAATTCTTGAAATCTTTGACAGTCAGAATAGGCTCATTACTGCGGCGGAGATGTCTCCTAACATCTTTACAGCCTTCACCACAAACCCCTCCTAGAGGCGTCCCAGTAGGGTGTGAAAGAGACCTTAGGTCAGCTAGGATTTGGTTGAGCTGATCTTGGATGGACCTTTTCTGTGATATATCCAGTCCTGCCCAGATGTCTGCCAGTGTTGTCGTGGAGGTGTAGGTCATAAAAATTAAAGAGACATCGTTCATTCGCAGTAATCCAGATGGCCTTGGAGCAGGTACAGTCGGCTTGTGCACTTCCAGGTACTGTAGTGTTGTATATTCAGTGTAGTCCAGCGTGTTCTTTATTGCTTTGATGACAATATTTCCATCGCATTTGAAAACCATTTTCTTTCGAGGGAATGGGCTTTTCCAGAGAATTTCACAGCGCCACATAAGCCCTACTAGCGCCTCGGACATGTCTGCATCCCCCAGCAGACTTCGAACTGAGTCAGCCAAGGGAAATATAATGGCGGTGGGTTCGGAAGGCCTTAGAAACACGCGGATATCTTCTTCAGTAACTGATCCTGACGCAGCAGCAGAAATAGGTGTTACTGGCAGAGAAGTTAGAAGAGGCAGGCTATAATGATGGAGGGAATCTTAACTTGTTGGAGGGAGTAACGGAGCCCGCATTTCAGAAAGACGTCTGGAGTAATCCTTTGGGAAGTACAATGTCAGGTCAATTTCCGGGTCCGCTGCCACCGCCTTTTGCAGCTGCTTTAATGTGTGGATGTTGAACCGTGTTGCTCTTGACTCTTTTGAGCCTGCGCCATTCGGCTCCTCGAGTCTCTTTCTTTTTGACATTGTTGGGCCAGAAACCAGGGAGAACAGTTGACCTGAAAGAAGGTGAGATGTTGACCATGAAGCGGTTGGTATCAAAAGGGCTCAATTTGGAAGAGGAGATGGGAAGAGCCGCAGAATACCTGAGCTTCGAAGGTGCGAGGTACATGAGAACAACCAGCCACGGTGGTCATGATGATCCGTCAGATTATCTTATACGCCCTGGCGAGTGCCAAGACTAACAGAACTGGAGTAGCAGGTTCCATTGGCGCCTGTCACTTACTATTGCGCGCTAAGCCTAAATAGGGGAGCTAGTCCAAAGTAAGACTAGCCCACCATGTCTATCAAACCTCAAACCTCCCAACATCAAACCTCTGTAACTTCTTGTTCAGGGTTAACCATATCTGCCCATACCATATCCTCCCATGTAGCCACTCAAGCTGTGGAGCCAGGGCAGAGAGATTTGAGGAGATTACAAGGTTGACTGTTTTCTGGGTGATCAATCAGCCCATTTGAAGGCCTGATTAGTAGAAATATTAGCTATACATGAACTGTTTTTCTTGGACCTTGACTGAAAGAATTGATCAACAGTAGTAGGATGAGCTGTGTACATTAAGAAACTGAATAAACAGTGTTTGACAGATAAAATATCAACAGTTCTATTTAAACTTCAACTTTAACTTTCTAATACCCAGCTTTGGTCTCCAGTTCTGCCATTATGCCAATGCAACCTTCACATTGATTTTCTCCAGATGGATATCACTATAATTATGTTTAAAGTGTTAGCCATCTGGACCATGTAAAGGACATGATGCTTTTAACATATAATATTAAAGTCAAATTGGGTGGAATCAGGCCAGGAAAGCCCCTAAGTTTTTGGTTAGTAATATAGCTGATGATAGATAAAGAATGTCTATACCCATTCCCATATACATAGTCACTATGTATATAATTAGCAACTGAGCAGCAGTTATCAGTTATAGCAGCATGTGAAACTTATGGAGTAATAGTCAAAATGCTTCTTTCACTAAGGGTCATATTTAAAAGACCTTCTTCCCATTCTATGAAATAATGATTAATCTTATTTTTGCAGGTAAATATAATATGCAGTTACCTCAAATATTTTTCCCAGCACTAATAGTAAACTTGTAGCTATCTCTCTCCTTGAACCTAGCAAAAACTGATTTAAGCTTGGTGCTAACCCAGAGATTTATAGTATAAATAATAGATGAACTTACCAATCTTCCTTGCAATGGTTGTCTTCTTTGCTGGCATCATAGATATACTCTTTAAAGCTGACCATCACTTCATCATTTATAACCAGTTTATCAGCACAGTTTCCAGCTTTAAGAATGTTTATTACAACACCCATTGTGATAGTAGAAGAAAAGAAAAGATTTATTGGCTTGGGCAGAGTGCCTAGAACAGTTAGAATTGGGAAATGGTAGAGTTTAAGTCTTAAGAGCAGATAGGTATATCCATCCCCTCAGAATTTGGGGGAGGATCTTACCTCTTTATATGTCAGTCCTGGAACACAGAATGTAAAGGGGAGCATTTAAAATTAAAAGAAAGGGGTAAAATCTGAGTGGGGATTAAGTGTAAAAAATGTGCAAGGTGTGTAGAATCTATAGACAATGCAGCCTTCAGTTGGATATGAATATAAAACACAAACAATAATAATATAATAAACAACAGGTTAGTAAATAAAAAATAGCTATTATTTAAGCAAAAGAGCCCCATTGACAGAATTAATGAAATGAAGGATACTAAGATTACATGATGTAAAAGTTTCTAATTCTCTGGAACACAGTAATCAGATATACTAATTGTTCCTCTATTTGTAGTTCTACCCTTATGTTATCTTAGAAACTTTTAAAACTCATTCTGATCCTCATCAGGTACAGTGCCATCAGATTTAGTGCCTGAAATTGTCTCTTCTTTGTTGGGTGATGGTGCATCTTAAAAGTGAAAGCAAATTCTACAAACTTCACAGCCACAGGACAAGCATTTTCCACATCTATCTGACATGCCTATATATTTACAACTGCAACATTTAATAAGGCTTTGGCAAATCCTTCTCCCCTTCTATCTTACCTCTTTCTCCTTATCTTGCTGTGATCTCAAAATCTCTTTCAAGGATATCCTATTGTCTGTATAACATTGAGAATCAACTTCAAGTGGCTGGTTATCATTTTTCCTTCTCTTTCCCAAGGGCTCTTCTGGCTGGTCATTGCCAATGTCCACCTGGCTGGGACACTTCTTCAGGTTTTACATGCTTGGTTGTAAACCTGCTCCATCTGAGTGCATATTTGATTTGCCAGGCAATGTCATAGAAAGATATTGCTGGAACACTGCTGCAAAACATGCATTAGTCAGTCTCAAATTAAACCTGTATAGATCAGACTTTTTATGGTATATACACATCTTTCAGGTGGATAAAGTATGTCAGTCAACAGTTTAACTTTAACAGTGAAGTGAAAACTCAGATATCATTTCAGTGCCTCTTAACACTGTAGGATTGGGCAACAATAGAGATAGAGAGTTATGGAAAACAAGGATTAAAGTGATTGAAAAGACAAGCTTCTCTGTCTCAGGGATAATGAGAGTGTTTTATACATGATGAGACTTTTTAATACTCCAGAGAGATGGAGATTTTCAAAAGTAATTAGAGATAGAGCTCAGGTAAAAAATGTATTTACTTAAAGTTTAGCAACTAGAAAGAGAGAGATGGGCAAAAGCATGAATGAATGAAATGATATTTGATTAATCTAAGAGCATTATGCAAGAGAACAAAGGTGAGAAAGAAAAGAAGGAAAAGTAAAAAAGAATGTGAAACCTCTTTGCCTGCTAAGCAACTGGGTTAATGTTTTCTCATTCCATCTAGGTCAAGTGCTAGCACCAGCTCCTAACAAAATTTAACACCTCAGCCAGTCTAGCTTCCTGGGCTTCAATTACAGCCCTAACTGGTTACTTCTTGTGAGTTTTCTCTACCCATTTTTATATACCCTTAACAGAAGCACTCACATTGTTCTTATGTGATAAAAAGTAATCTTAGATCTCTACAACTGTAAATTTACCTGTAAGAAACAGCTCTATAAATGCTTCTGCAAGGGTTACAATCCCTTTATTGGCATGGTTGGTTAACACCTACTCCAACATCATTGTTTTTGGGGTACTGCTATTGTTTAGGGCACTGTTAGTTAAAACCTGCTCTGACACCATTGTCTTAGAAGTACTGCTATTATTGGGGGTCATATAGATCTTAAGAAAGAGTTCTTTTGCCACTGCTTTATCCACCATTTTGAAGGCAACTTCCTTGTCTACTCAGCCTGATTGGATGAGCACTGAATCAAGCTTCTGATGATGGTTGGTAGTCATAAAAAGGAGATGACCTTCTGGTGCACCTGCACCATTAATGGTGTTGAGAAAAGTAAATAGAGATAACCACTCTGAATGATTTTCACTCTAATTTTTCATCTTAGGTGCCAAAGAGTCACTGCATTTCTGGGAAATATTAACATAATTAATGTCCTCAAGTAATAAGATACAGTGCCAGGGTAGTGTTTGAAACAGATCAGTCAGCCTTTCCTCAGTAAGACTGTTTGTATTAAAGTTGAGCAAGTAAATATCTAAACATAATTTGTCAGTGAACTAGACTCATTTTCCTGGTGCCAGGTAGACCATAAAGTAGGTAACCTTATTGATAGGAGATGCCATAATTATGGTACCAGAAAGGTGTAGCTGCATTAAGATACTATTTAATATCTGTTAAAAGGTTCTATTTCTCTTCCTCTTCTAGAATTACACTTGATAAATATCAATGTGGTGTTGAGGTATACTGTAACCATTGAAAGGAATCATATCTTTTCATCATATGGTAGATAATGGTATACTGTCTTTCATAATCAATGTAAAGCTGCTGTGCATTTTCCAAAAGCCTTTTAAGTACCTTTGAACTCCAAAATGCAGTAATAACAATGTACTCAACATCTAACAGCATTGGAGTACTTGTTTTTGTGGCATATAGCACTTGTTTTAGCCATAGGAGGTGCCATTTGTAGCAGAATGTGGTTGTGCCAGTTAGGGTGTATAAAAGCTTCTTGTCATTGTGAATTCCATTGCCATTATTATCATCATTAAACCAGTCACCTCATGCCTCTGTTGTTGCCATAGTGTTTGATGCATTCTTGGCAAATTGTTGTTGTGAAACCCAAAAATGAAGAGCTCTGTATAGTTTGTCACTGAACCAGATTTCAACACTGGGAAAAAATTAGGTTCCAACATATAGTAAAAGTGGAATAATGTGAGCAAGAACAACAGTGACAAGAAGATATAACAAGATATCAGAATGGAAATAGGAAGAAAATGCTGGCAAGAAAGAGGAGTAATCAAAAAGAATGGTATTCAGTACAGTCATATTGGGAATTAGGGGTGATATGCTGGACAAATTCATTGAAGAGTAAAACATAGTAATTTTATGTTTTACTTTAATGAAGGGATGAGATCCACAGCTATTTTAATGTGAATATTGAAGAAAGAGAAGCAAAAAATCTCTGAAGTAAGATTCTGGCTGGATAAATATGTTTTTGAAGAGATGGAGAAGGTGCAGAAGGAATTGTGAAGGATTATATTTTCAGGAGAATTCAGCCAGATAGGAATATAGATGCATTTATAACTTGCATGTATGGGTTAAGAAGAATACCCATAGAAGCTTTTAAGGAGGTGGCTAGGATAGCAAAGCAAAAAGAGATATAGCTACCAAAAGTGACTTTGGTTTCTTGTGGATGATTTGCAGAAGACACTTAAACACATGTAAAATAACAAATAGATAAAAGTTTCTATCATACTTAATCACTTAAAAACTAGTCTTTCTGCTGTTCTTGGTTTTCCTATTATTCCCATCTTCTTTAACCTGCTTGACCTTCTCAATCTCTTTAACCTGCTTGACCTTTTTGACCTCCTTAATTTCCTCCCATGAGGTTGGACATTTAACACTGAGTTGTATGCCAAACTTTGCAAGATCCAGAAACTAATTGATAGGGACAAGTAATTTAATTGTCCTTTCCTTGACCATCCCCTTTTCCACCCTCATGGTAAGATTCCCAATATATGGACATACTAAGGTAAGGTTGGCAGTAACAGCAGGATAAGGATGTCTGAATGAGATATACTGATCAACTCTATTAAGGTAAATGGTTGACTGGAGCATCTGTGAGCAAGTAACTACCCACTCTGCAATGTCTCTATTTTCTCCCTTAATAATCTTGCCTTGTTTGTATATAAGAAGCTTTTGCCAACAGCACCAATGAATATAGTTGAGCAAGTAAGAATGCACCTGAAAATATCATTCCATTTATCAAGGGTAAATGCTAAATCCACTGCAAGAATCTTTTGACCTGGCATGTGTCCCATGATACTAAGTTGCTCCTCAAATTTTTCATGGGTTAAAAGGAATAAGAGGCAAGGTCCATTATGTTTATATTCAATATAGGGAACCACATCTAGCTGGGGCAGACAAATAGGGGGTTGTTGAAAATTGGAGCTGAGAGACTTAAGGTTTAAGGTATATAGGATTCATAGATTCATCATACATTGGAAGAGATTGGTTGCAGAATAGAGCTGTAGATGATATTATCCAGAAACATCATTAAATGAGAAGACATAGTCTTATATACAAACTAAGCAGCAGACAAGATAGCTGTATCAAAAGCCAGATAGTTATGCACCTTGTGTTGTCTAATTCTATATCAGGCAACCAGTGGGTATTCAGTATCAGACATTTTGCACCACCCAGCTGTTTATCCCATATTGAAAAGGATAAATTTAACTGTGAGGCATCAGACTGGAATAGAATAAGGGGACAAAAAGCAGCACTAACCCATTAAAATAAGAGAGAAACCAGAAGATTCATCCTTTTGGTTGTTTCTTCTCAATCATTTATTTATACTTTTCCCATGTGAGACAACCTTCCCTAAATGATTCCAGCTGCTCCAATGTGTAGCTTTAAAGTCTTTTACCATTAATATCTGCCATTATACATGGTTCTTCATAAAAGTCCCAGATCTCAATTTTTAGCCCAGATTTTGAACTAGGAGAATTTCTAGTTGGAGGTTAAGAAAAACCACATGGAAGAGTACCACTATGCATATGTTAGCTTGGAAATGAATAAAGTAATTAATGCATCTGTCTCTCCCAACATTGGTCATCTTCACATTGGGGGTTTTGGATGGGGGAGGGTGATCATATTTAGAGTCTATGGTATGTGAGCACACAGATCAGATAGTAATGTGTGCAACCAGCTTTCTATTAATTAAGGTTAAGTGCTTTCCTCACAAGTAGGTAACAAGTAAAATGAGGCTGACAAACTATGGCTGAAGCTAACTTTAATTGGAACTGAAATCTGTAAGGTAACCAGAACAGCAGTGTATCTTTTTATAATAATACTCTTAATGCTCTGAGGGATCCTAAAAGGCTCTGGGAATCCATGCTAGCTTACTTTTAGAGGTTAATATCATTATTATCCCCATTTTAGGCTATGGCAGTGATGGTCACTCATTGTGCACCTGGTCTCTCTGAGCAAGGAACTTAAAGTGGATAGATACCATATAGTGAGCCTCATCAAATAGAGTAAATAGACATGATTAGACAAAGAAAGGTGATAATATTTTAAAAAATGGTCTTGATCATTATCTGTGAAAAAGAAAGCATAAGGAGAACTGAGATAATCTTTAGTAAAAATATATGAGCAATGAAGCTAGTTAGCATGAAGCTAGCTGACCTCACACATTATACTCATTAGTTAACTTGCTATTCCTGATTTTAATGGTAAGATTATCTGCAAATCTTACCATTAAAATTAGAAATAGTGTGCCAAGGCAGGACTTTACAAACAGTGTTGAGAGATGGCCTTTATATTTTACATCAACCTTGAGCCTCAACAATGGGTAGCCAGATAAGCAAGCAGATAGTAAAGGATAGTAAAGGAAGTAATATTAATCTGTAAGAAGGCTGATGATTCAGAGTGAATAGACACAATTATTGAGTAGGATATAACAGTAAGATCCAATTATTCCATATAGAATGCTCAAGTCACTTAAATTTTGTTCAGATTTGCTATCACCTTACCAAACTATGGAATGATATTCCAGTGTTACTACAGAAGGGGATCAGTGGCAGGTAATGCAGGCAAAAACAGGACAATTAGGACTGAAATGTTGTATACTATCATATGTACAAAACCCTAGTATTCTCATCAGGGCTAAAACTCATTCTGGGTCTTAAAAGTTATCTTAATGAATGGTATCAGAGACCAGCAGCAATTTACCAAACAATTAGCCATAATTGTACAGACAGTGGGTCTGATGACAACCTAATGCAATGGCATTTCAATGCTCTATATAATCTGCACTTATCTCAGAATGTTAATACTGTTTGATGGAGGCTACTCCTACTTCCTCTATGCCACTTGAAGAGAAAGTTTCAATTCCAATGCCAAAGGACAGAAGATGGTTGGAAGGCCTTTGCAGATGTACTTATAAAAGTAATACTCTTTAGCCCTAATATTATGGAATTTGTTCCTGCCTGGATAAGCATCACAGAGTGATATAAGATGATTCTGAAGGCTATTGCAGAGAAGGTTAAGCAGGATGAAAAAAGAAATATTTGTAAGCAGAATGGATCTTTAGAGAAACTAACTTCTATTACTGAGTAGCTTGATTGTATTCCATAGGATATCTCTGAATCTATATAAGTTATCACAATGTCATATTTAACTGACTTCATCTAATGTGTGTAGCTGGGAAAAATATCTTCCTAAATCAGATGCTGTGAATATGTGATGGGCTAGATTCCTATTACAGGTGAGATCTAGCTACACTATGTATAAAGTTGAAATCACTGAAGAAGAAAAGGAAAGAGAAAAGGAAAACATGAGATCATATAATATAAGAGATTTTCAGGTGGAGTAATGTTCCCCCAATCTGGTGGTTAGGTGAACAGTGGCCTTTAATTGGCCAGGTGATTTCTGAGCCCTAGGCCCAGAAATCCCTGATTGGTCAGGTAAGATATCAGAGAAAGATCAGGCTGATTATGCAATTAAAGCTGTAAGGTTCAGATGAGCTATAAGATAGGGGTATAAGGGTGCAGCCCTTCACATTATCCCCCCCTACTCAGAGGGTGGATGGGCAGAAGTGGAAAATCAGGCATGCAGTCATACAAATGGAGTCTCATTAAATGAATGCAGCTCTTTATATTAGGTAAGCACAGTGGTATCTTACAGTGCAGAGGCTGATTCCCACATTAGGACTGTATAACTAAGTTATTTTATGAGGTATTAAAAGCTGCAGCCACATGGGTAACAGTTAAGAATGACTTCTATTTTATATTTAACTTCATTGTTTTCTCTGATGATGCTGGGTGGGTACCAGTCAGTGATATCTTACCAAGGGAATAGGTCATTGGAGGCTTTATGGAGCAGGTTCATATGAAAAACATCATGGATTCCAGGTAGTGTGTTAAGCTGATAATTATAGCTTCCCAGGACTTTAATTATGGTGTACTTCACATGGCAGTAATCAAGCATGCAAGATAGGCAGTTAGTGGTGATATTCTGCAGGTTTAGCCAGATCTTATCACCTACCTTATAACATTTAACAGACTTTTATAAGACATTCACATGAGCTTACTAGTTCTATTGAATGCTTATCATACCAGCTTCAGCCCATTTGCAAGCTTGCTGGAGCTTCAAGATGATGGTATCTACTATTTGGATTAAACTGCAGGGCAATGGAGGCAGTTTGGGAGATTCAGCAAGGTTGAGCACTTTAAGGTTATAGTCATATAAGAGAAAAAACAGGCTGATGTTCATGCTAATGGTGTTGCAGCTATTAATCATAAATTTAGCATGCAGGAGAAGCTCATTCCAGTCATCCTGAGCATATGAACAGAACTTTCAGAGGTAGATCTTGATCATTTGAATCATACATTCAGTACTGCCATTGGTTTTAGGGTGATAGGCAGTTAAGAGGTGTCAGAAGATCTTAAGAAGCTGACATATATAGGCCCAGAGGGCTCCAATGAACTGAGTTCCACAATCTGAAACAATTATATAAGATAGTCCATGTTGGCAGTAGAATGGGCTTCAGAGGAAAGCATCTTCAACAGTTAATGCATTCATTTTCTCACATGGTTTCAGGATGATACCTTTGCTCAGGTGGTCAACAATGACTAGGATGTTCATGCAATTGCCACTTTTAGGAAGGCTGACTGCAAAATTAATGGCAACATCATGCCAAATATGTTCAAAAATTGAGAGAGACTTAAGGAGACTCTGGCAGTAATCTCACCAGATGGTTGTGAATCAGTAAATGTTACAGTTTCAGGTGAATCATTGAATGTCCTGTAATATGTCAGGCCAGTAGAAATCTTAAGAAAGTATTCAATAAAGAGCTTTACAGCCAGAGTGACCAGTCATAAGGGAATTATAGGTTTCCTGCATGATTTGCATATGGAGTGGTTCTGAATTAGGAACCTACTACCTTCTTCAGAAGTAGAACAGGCTGTCTTAATTAACTGTGCATTTAGTGATATTCATACAGATGTGTAGTTCAGGTGGAAAATGGTACTCCTGTCTCTTCACAATATTAATCATTATACTAAGCTGTTTGTCTGAAGTGGCTGCAGACTCCCAGAGGTCTTTTAGTAAGATTGGAGCTACTTCAGAGGATCCTCCCATTGAGGGTATAGATACAGGTAATGCATAGATTATGTTATGTAAAATGGTCTCAGAATTCTTAATTATTATAGGGTTAAATAATCAGTACTCACAGTTTGCCCAGCAGGCATCAGAATCTTCAGAAGGTATATCTTATTTACAGTGGGATAGTATGTTTGCCATAGAGTTCTCAGTGCCTGAGCAGTAATGAATTGTAAAATGGAATCAGCTAAGAAATTCCACTTAATGCATCTGACATTTAGAGAGTTTACAAGTTATTATAAAATGCTGAAGGTTCTTATGATCTGTGATGATCTTAAAGTTTTTTACACTATAGAGTTTAGAGTCTTATTCCTTAAGGCATCAGATAATAGCAAGTAGTTCCTTGTCATAGATCTTATAGTTGGCTTTAGTGGGACTGAGCTTCTTAAATATGAAGACACAGAGTTGTAAGATACCTTTACTGTTCCATTATATAAGGGTGTCATCTGTTATATAGCCAGAAGAGTCTGTTTCTACTATAGTCAGATAATTAGAGTTAAAGGAGATAAACATCAGTGTGAAGATAAACATCTTCTTAAGGCATTTAAAGGCATTTTCAGTGTCTTTAGTCCACTGGAACTGCTGGTCCTTGCATGTAAGATCTGTAAGAGGTTATATGATGTCAGAGAATTCTTGAATAAAATGTTAGTAAAAGTTCATAAAGCTGAGAAACCCTCATACATCTTTAACAGTTATAAAGACTTCTTATTCAATGATCACAGTAACCTTCTTGGGGTCCATGCAGACTCCCTTCCCTGCCTCCACAATGAAGCTAAGGTAGGTAGTTTCTTTAACTTTAAATGCACATTTATTGATATCAACAGGAAGGCCATGCTTATAAAGTTAAGTGAGGACTTTTCAGATGTGCTGCTGATGCTGTTTAAGGGAGCCATCAGTGAAAATCAGAATGTCATTAAGATATGCAGAGGCAAATTTGTCCAAATAATCTCATAAGGCCCAGTTGATGTATCATTACCATGTGCTAGGTGCATTTATGAGGCCAAACAGCATAACAGTCCACTTAAATAGGCTATATCTCATATGAAAGGCAGTTAGCCATTCATCTCCTTCTGTGATTCATATCTTATAGAAGGTGAAGATAATATCAAACTTGATGAATCATTTAGCTTGTCCAATTCATTCAATCATCTCATTGATGAGTGGCAGTGGGTAGCAATCTTTTCAGATGAGTCAGTTGAGACCCTAATAATCAATGCAGAATTGAAGGCCCCCACCAGATTTCTTAGTAAAGAGGACTGGTGCACCTGCAGGCAAGTTACTGACTTATATGAAGTCTTTATCCAGAAGATCATTAAGGGTCTTACAGAGGACAAGAAGTTCATTATGTGACATATTGTATAGTAGGCTCTACAGTGGTTGGGAGTCTTTACTGTCCATCTTTTCAAGCTTGATATGGTGGTCATGTACTCTGCAGAACAGCAGAAGCTTGTCAGTGGCTTTATAGTTAAAGATGTTAAGGAATTTATGGTAGTGTGAAGGGAGAATAGTCATAGAGTCAGTCTTAGGCTTCTTAGAGAGTTATGAGAGTGCCTTCTCTATATCAGCCATACTAATAGTGAAGATCTTAATGGGCAATCAGCCTTTAGGCTTACAATTACAGCATCAGAGAAGGTTATAGGCATTGGCAGAGATCTGGCAGAGATTGACAGTCTTATAAATGTCTCTTTTGGAGATGTAGATGTTTCCCAGAAACACCACATAGCAGTTATGAACATTAATGAGTACTTGGTAATCAGATAGTCATAAGAGGCTAAGCATAAAATTGTATAAGAGGTTTTCAATCTCATAGATGTAGATATTTTCTTAAAGGTGGCTGGTGAGATCAATGTCAAGCTTCACTATATTTCATATGGAATTATCAGTGTCTCCATCAACACCTTTAAGCTTTCAGAGGAAGATTGAGATATATGGGAGTTTAAAACAGTTAACCATGTAAGAGTGAATTATTGTATAGTAACAGTAATCACTGTCTACTATAACATTCATATTAAAAAAACAATTAATTACAATAGGAACAAAAATTATAGAAACAGTCATTTTCTTCTTAAAGATCTTTCTATCTAGCTCCAGTAGCTTCTGTGTGCAATTTCAGGCAGAAGCTAGTCTTTTTTTAAGTTTAATTGAGTGTCTTTAAAGTCCTCATTCTCATCATTATCATTGGGAGTGGTCTTTGGGGTTCAAGTGTTTGCAGATCATATGAGTGCAGATTTTGGTGGAACATGGGTGTTACAGCAATTGATGGCTCTATGGCCAGATTTATTACAATTAAAACAAATGTTTCATGTGCAGCAATCAGTGACAGTGGTGGCAGTCATATTAGAAACATAGAAAGTGCTTATATAAGGTGTAGACTCCCAGTTCATAACATTTAGGTCAGATGAGTGGGTGGTAGCAGGCAGTGGAATATTCAGAATGATGGGATTTCAGTGGAATTAACTCTGGATGGCATTAATCTGGGCAAGATTATTTTTGATTTCATAGAGCTCAGTGTAATACTCATTATATAATGAGAGTTCACAGATGGAGACAGTGTGCTTCAGAAGGTCCAGATTGATGGCTTTCTTAAGCAGGGCTTTTTTTATGATATTATCTCACAACTGCCTGCCAGCTTTCAAGATATTCTGGTTGAACTTCAGGAGAAACACAGCAAGGGTATTATTCCTCTGGTGAGTACTGTAAAGTTAGGTCAGAGCCTTTAAAATGACTGTGAGGTTGCAGAACAGAACATTAAGTTGGTTGAGAATCTTATTAGAAGATAGTGTGATATGTAAATTAGCCTTCATCTAAGAATGAAATTGGGTGGAAGTTATTCCAGTAAGTTATGAGAAAATATACCATGCTTGATCAGTAGAACTGCTAATCATGGGACCATCAATGTTGATTTTTACCATAACATTAAGTTGCCAGGCAGGGTATTCAATAAGCTTTTCACCACTGAAGGTGGCCAAGGTGGTAAGCTTTTCTTTTGGGTGTTTTGTGAAGTCTCCCAAGGGAGTGGTCAGAGGATTATTCAGAGTATCAGCAGGGATATTAGCCTGGTTCATAAGAGACTGAATCTGGGCCACAAGCTGTTGTATGAGGTTTTAAAGTTCAGCTTCAGAGCTCTGAGAAGAGCCACTGTCTTTATGTGGGAGATTCATATCTATGGCAGTGGATTCAAAAGATTGGTCAGATTCAGAGTCAGGGTCAGATGAACTGAGGGAAAATCTCATGAGATTTTAATACAGACCATTAGGGCTCTCTCACCTTTCACTGACATGTCATCTGGCTATGCTGAATGGTTATATGAAGCTGGTGTTCTAGGTGAACCTTTCATCAATACTAAGTTTCAGATATTTCAGAGAAGTTAATTTTTTAGAAGATTCTGCTGTATACATAAGTTATATTCAGAATGTGTAAATTATGTTCAGAAGTTTCAATACAAGGATCTCTGAGAAGAGATCAAGGAGCAATTTTAAAATGTAATGGGCTAGATTCCTATTACAGGTAAGATTTAGTTATACTATGTATAAAGTTGAAATTGCTGAAGAAGAAAAGAAAAGAGAAAAGAAAAACATAAGATTATGTGATATAAGAGATTTTCAGGTGGAGCAATATTTCCCTGATCCAGTAATTAGGTAAACAGTAGCCTCTGATTGGCCAGGTAATTTCTGGGCCCTGAGCCCAGAAATCCCTGATTAGTCAGATAAGATATTGGAAAAAGATCAGGCCAATCATGCAATTAGAGCTGTGAGGTTCAGACAAGCTATGAGATAGGGGTATAAGAGTGCAGCCCTTCACAGAATACCTCTTGCATAGAATGGCTCATCAACAAGGGCATCAAGTAAGAGGTCTTGGTTAATATCAGCTAGAACTCCAATGTTATTATCACTGTACATATGGCTTGCCAGTGTGTCATCCAATATCTTATCAACCTTTTTGAGCTGTATTTATTTGTACTCCAGCCAGTCTAAGCTGTTAATCAGCCACTGAATGAACATTATGGTTATATGTGTAACAATCTGCCAACAGTTCTAATGCAGATAAATGCAAATGGTACAAGTTAAGGTTAACTTGAATTTACTACTTCTGGATACCTAATAGCTAATTTTCTTTACAGCTAAAAGTAATTGAGATAGCTTTTCTGCAACCATAGAAACTCCTAAAGGTAGGTCTTCAAGTTATTTGCTTCTCTGATGACTCTAACATGTCTTAGATCATACTTTAATAAATGCTTTTGCACATTAAGATTCTCTTGGCTCAATTTCACTTGAAGAGTAAGAGGCTGCCTGAATGCTTCAGCAATTCCAATAACAGTTAATATTAATCAGTAACTCTGATCAACAGGACTCTATGATATCATATTTATATTTATAGTATAATGTTGCATGTTATTCTTCTGAGCAGGAATTCAGTACTGGTGTCACTGAACCTGTTAATAATAGTGACTTTAGCAGCAACTTAGATGCATCTCATGGCTCTACCTATGACCCAATGAGTGGAGTGACAAACAATTATAATAATAGACCTGGAATTAGTCCAGTTGTCCTCATTTCAGGGACATTGGGGTAAAACCAGAGTGTTAGCTTAGAGGATCTGGAAACCCCAAATAGTATAAGGCCCAATCATGGAATTCTACTGCAGAATTTAGATATGAATGAAAGGACTTCAGGTAGTAAGTAATTAAACAGTTATGATTCCTGCATATATTGCACACTAATAAAATATAAGGTGAAGGTAACAATAATGAGCAGGAGACTTGTATGGTTTACATGGACTGAAACAATGATCCCTTCTTCACCATTAAGTATAACTGGAATGATGACTGATGTCCTTTCTATTTGTTTGTCCCATTAAGTGGGACTTGTCATCAAGTGATACCACTCTGGAACAAACAATACTTCTTTCTTCAACTGAATGGAAGTTACTGCCCTTAATTTAACTATAACTGTATTATCTGCTTTCACCACCCCATTTTTCAAACTGAGAATGTAAACATTAACAGGATAAAAGGAGTTTTTGAATTTAAAAGGCTTAGGACCATGTATCTAAAATACTCTATGTCTTGGAGGATTTTTCACTCCCTATATATAATCAGCCGGTTAGGTCCCTATATGCAGAGAGTACACACTCACCAACTTCTTAAAAAATGGTTGGGTTTTGGTTTCAACCTGCAAGTTAAAACACTGTTGCATGCCATATCCCACATTTTTCCATTCTTTAGCTTCACTCTTCAGCCAGTGTGCCAAAGTCTTACACTCATTAGTAGTGTCCAGTAATGGGGTTTTCATAAGATGATGGGACCCCTCCATTGTTTCTGAACATCTGGATGCAGAAAAGAATGATATGGCTGAGAAGGTTCAGTATCTTAGAGATCAGCAGTAGCAGAGCTTTACTGAGTCTCAGGAAAGTATCATACTGGACTCTACTAGCTTAATAAGTCTAACATTACTAATGTCAGCAATACAGCTTTAGGAAGCAGCAGCTTACAGTTCTATACATTATGAGGAAACTGCTGCTGAACAAGCCATCCACATTACTCTCTCTAAAAATCCACTTAATTTCCAACCCTTAAAAGTGGTACCAGATTGGGCCCAATCAATTTATGCAGCTCTGATAGAGAACCAGTCAGTGACACCTTTTCAGCAGATGTATAGACCTCTTAGTCAGAAATTTATAGGTTATATCCAGAAGAGGCTGAAAGAATATACAAATAAAGTGAGATGACATACTTATAAATTAGATGGATTTAATTGTACAGTTATCCTCTCATATACTAGAACACTCTTTTCATATATTGCACTTCTGGAGTTGGCAATTAAAACCTAACAGGTAAAGTTTGTATCCCAAGCTTATATTAAAGTGTGGTAACCAACATAATGATGCTAGACTGAGACACTGTCCAAAAAGAGCATCATACAATCAGCTGGGTCTGAAGGCTAGAAGAACCATAGAGAGCAGCAGTAACATTATTAAAGAGGAAATAGAAGTATGCAGCAACTAAAGACAGGAAGTCAGATGACCTCCTAGGGATTATAGACTCTCCTTTAGTTAGTGTGTTGGCACTGGTAATTAGGCCTAATTACTAAGCAAAGTATTAATCCCATTCCAGGCTAAATGCAAGTGTGTGCATAAAACAATTTATAGATAATCATTATTTTCTCTTCTTTTGGCTTGGAATAAAGTAAGAAGAATGAGGGAAGTAAAGCTAAAACTAAGAGAGTAGACTGATAATAGCAGGGTCTTTGCATGCATGCATGTTTGAAGAGTTACACTCAACTTTATATCTAGATGTCTGAGGCATTGGTCCAACACTTTATCTCTATCATCCTAGTATAGAAGAGGTAAGAATTTAAAGAATAGTTTCTTGCATTTTAAAGCTGCTTTTAGAGCCTAAGGAAAATGTTTTGCAAGCTGGAAGTAGTATGGCCATAAATTTAAATTTTATAGTTAAGTTGAATAGTAAGTTAAAATGGTTAAAGGCCATGATTTTAGATTATAGAATTGTGGCCTGAGTGTGCAAGTGCCACAGCAAAACAACTGATCACTTGAAATAATGTTTAACAGAAGTACTTTTTTAAAAAGCTCCTTTTGGCTCAATGAAGATCACCCTGTTTCTGAACACTCTCAATTGTAGCTATAAATTAAGAGCTCTTCCCATAGTGCCAAGGATTTCCAAGGCAAAGGCACAGATGGACCAAGAGCGTCCAATTGAGCCACTGAACACAGCTGCTGGACTGCTGCACAAAAGAAGTAAACTCCAATAGCTAAACTGACTGTTGGAAATGTCTGCCTATACTGGTGATCTCAAGCTCATATGTGAAATAAGGAGAGATTTTTGAGAGCAATATAGTTTTATTTTAATGTAATCACTGTACTGACTGACCCATAACACATTTGGCCACAAGGGAAAAGACACAAAATAAGATAAACTCTGTGCCATCAAGAGCTCTATAAATGTAGACTTAAAGAGCATGTCTTGATGCAGCCATTTCAGAAGAGAAGACATATTAATAAAAAATCATGAAGAATGGCCTAGGCAGATTCTTTTAGATTCACCTTTATCTTATTATAATTGTCTCAAGGCAATTTCAGTTATCCCCTTGTCCATTTTTTTTGCCATAATTAGCACAGTATGGTTAGTGGTGTTGGAAAAAGCACTGGTGTAACATTTAAACCAATAGAATTGCATATAAAATTATATGGTAGATTATTGGCTGCCATGGCCCACTGATTCATGTTTCCTGCTGAATAATCATAAGACACACTACAGGACCCGCGCCAAAGACCTCATGGAAGACCTTGTGCTTGGTTCAAACATCCACTTCAATGCAACATACAAGGTTTAATATGAGGAAAACCATGGATTCCACTGGTATTTTCCCTATTCTCTATCAATTGAATGCACCTGCTAACCAATAAATTCTCTAGATAAGTAAAAAACACCTGCAAAACAAAAACAAATGGTGTCCCAGGTCATTGCTGAGATTCTGCCACTGAAATCCATTAATTTCACTCCTCTATGTCACACTCCCTGTGAGCCTACTATTCATATGCTGCCCAATATCAATATGGAAGATCTGTATATGCTGTTTACCCTGTTTTTCCCAGAGGAATGCTTCAAAATCATCAGTGATTTCACAAATACATATACAAAACTCAAGTAAGAGGATGAAGATACTGATCTTGAACCTCCTGAGCTTTCAGAAGCAGATCCAGATACTGATGAGGAAGTCCCAGAGTCAAATAATGGTCCAACCACTGCATCAGCAAAAGAAAAGCAACATTCAAAACCATCTATTCATGCCTGACCATGGAAAAAGACCTGTCCAGTGGAGATAAAGCTGTTTATTAGGATGCTTATCTATATGCAAACCCATAAATCCAGTTGGACTAATTATTACTGGTGAAATGACCTGAAGAAGGGCCCTATTCATTCTATCTGATCCCATATGCCCTGTGTCCAGTTTGAGCAGCTTAAATGGTATATTCACATCTCCAACCCCTGCAAAGCTCATACAGCTCAGCAAACCAAATCTTGGGCTCAGAGCAAAAACTGATGGTATAAAGTAGAGCCACTGGCTAGCAAATTCTCTGTGGCATGCTGAAAATACTATACACTGGGTTCTCAGGTGTCAATTGACAAAATAATGATCAAATGTTTTGGGTGGAGTTAACATACATACAAAATGCCCAATAAACCAATTCCTCAGGGTTATAAGATATTTGCACTAGTGGAACATGGGTATATATGGTCATTCTCCTGGTCCAGTCATTGTCAAGGCATAATGCCTATGTTTCAATTCTCTGAGCTCTTAAGAACTGGATCTATAGTGGTTCATCTCATTAGCTGCCTCCCATGGCTGGAATCAGAGCAGCATTCTTCCAGAATAGTTCAACCAATCAGCAGTGAGAATGAGCCAGAACAACCTTTACCCTCTGCTGAAGCTCTAATTACAGTGGCTGCCATTACACTCACTGCTATGCCTGCTACCCCTATGACTACTACAAATTTAAATTCAAATACATCCAGTTCCACCATAATGGAAATATCTACCTTATCAGAGCTTACTCAGTACATTATTTATATGGATAACTACTTTATGTCTGTTCCACTATTCAAAGAACTATAAAGTCAGGGCTTTAGTGCATGTAGAACTACTCATCCAGGTAAATTTCCTTCTATCCTTGTGAAGCTTCAGAACCATATTAAAGATATTTCCTGGAATTCCCTGTATACTCTCAAGTAATAAGACATTCTCTGTCTTACTTGATAAGATAATAATGTAGTTCTTGCACTATCTACAGTTCATACAGCAGACAAATTTGTCAGTCAGAAGCAGAAACATCCTGGAGAGCTTTCCACTAATGCAAGAATAGTTAGGCCAGTATTTGAGGATGAAGCACAGAAAGACATGGATATTCCAGCCTTTATAGATGACTATAATCACTATATGAATGGGGTGGACCTAGTAAATCAGTACCAAGCAGTGTATATTACTCATTGAATTACTTATCAGAACTGGCTACCTATTTTCTACTGGTTAATTAACACTGTAATTGTCAATGCCTATCAAATCTACTACCTATATAAGAAGCAGAATGGTTGTGAAGGGCTGCACCCTTATACCCCTATCTTATAGCTCATCTGAACCTTGCAGCTCCAATCATATGATCAGCCCAATCTTTCACTGATATTTTGCCTGATGAATCAGGATTTCCTGGCCCAGGGCCAGGAAATCACCTGGCCAATCAGAGGCTGCTGTTTACCTAACTATTGGATTGAAAGAATGCTTCTCTGCCTGAAAATCTCTTATATTGCATGATCTTGCATTTTCCTTTTCTCTTTCCTTTTCTTCTTCAGCAATTTCAACTTTGTACATAGCATAGCTAGATCTTACCTGTAATAGGAATCTAGCCCATCACATTTTGAAATTGCTCCTTAATCTCTTATTAGAGATTCTTGTACTGAAACTTTCAAATGTGATCTACATGTCCTAAATGCAATTTGTGCATATAGCAGACTTCTCTGAAAAATTGACTTCTTTGAAAAATCCAAAATTCAGTGCTGGCAAAAGGTCCACCCAGGACACCAGCTTTATATAATCATCCTGTATAGCCAGATAATGTGTCAGTGAAAGGCAAAAGAGGCCTGACAGTCTGTATTGAAATCTCATGAGATTTTCCCTTGACTTATCTGAATCTGAATTCAATCAATCCTATAAATCCACTGCCATGGATATGAATCCTCTGCATGAAGGCAGTAGCTCTTCTCAGAGCTTTAAAGCTGAACTTTAAAACCTCATACAACAGCTTGCAGTCCAGGTTCAGTCTCTTATGAACCAGGCTAATACTCCTGCTGATACTCCAAATAATCCTCTGACTACTCCTTTGGGAGACTTTGCACAACACCCAAAAGAGAAGCTTGCCACCTTGGCCACCTTCAGTGGTGAAAAGCTCATCAAATACCCTGCTTGGTGACTCAATGTCATGGTAAAAATCAATGTTAATGGACCTGTGATTGGCAGCTCTGCCAATCAAGTATGGTATATCTTCTTGTGACTTACTGGAACCATTTTCACCTGATTTCATCCTTAGATGAAGGTCAATTTGCATGTTGTACTATCTCCCAATGAGATTTTCAACCAACTTGACATTCTGTTTTCCAACCCTGCAGTTGCTTTAAAAGCCTTAACCTGGCTTCACAGTACTTACCAGAGGAATGATACCCTTACTGTATTTCTCCTGAAGTTTGACCAGAATATCTTGGAAGCTGGTGGGCAGTTGTGGGATAATACTGTCAAGAAAGCCCTGCTTAAGAAAGCCATTAACCTGGATCTTCTGAAGCAGACTGTCTCCATCTGTAAACCTCTGTCATACAATGAGTATTACACTGAGCTCCATAAAATTGAGAACAACCTCACCCAGATCAGTTCTATCCAAAGTTAATTCTGCCAAAATCCTGTTATCCCAAACACTTTAAGCACTCTGCTGCCCACTACCTGCTCATCCAACCCAAATACTATGGACTGGGAGCCCACACCTTGTGCAAGCACCTTCTGCATTCCTAACATGACTGCTGCCACTGTCACCAATTACCACATATAAAATGTTTGTATCAATTGCAATAAGCCTGGCCATAGGGCCATAAACTGCTGTAACACTCATGTTCTGCTGAAATTTACACTCATATAATCCATGAACACTTAAACCCTGAAGACTATACCTTCTGATAATGAAGGTAAAGACTTTAAAGATGCTTAATTGGACTTGGAAAAAGACTAGCTTCTGCCTGAAATTGCATGCAGAAGCTGCCAGAGTTAGATAGAAAGATCTTCAAGAAAAAAATGACTGTTCCTGTGATCCTTGTTTCTACTGTAGTTAATCATTCTTTTAATATGAATGCTATGATAGACAGTGGTTGCTGTTACTATGTAATGATTCACCCTTGTATGGTCAACTGTTTTAAACTCCTGCATATCCTGATCACCCCCTGAAAGCTTAAAGATGTCAATGGAGATACTGGTAACTCTATATGAAACATGATGAAGCTTGATGTTGACATTACTAGTCACCTCTGAGAAAATGTCTATGCCTATGAGATTGAAAACCTTTTATATGACTTTATGCTTGGCCTCTTGTGGCTATCTGACCACCAAGTGCTCATTAATGCCTATAACTGCTGTGTGGTGTTCCCAGGAAACATATGTATTTCCAAGAGAGATGTACACAAGACTGCTGATATCTGCCAGATCTCTGCCAATGCCTATGACCTGCTTTGACACTGCAACTGAAAGATCAAAGGCTGATTGCCCATTAAAATATTTACTGCTAGCATGGCTGACATAGAGAAAGCACTCTTGTAGCTCTCCAAGAAGCCCAAGACTGACCCTATGACTATCCTCCCTTTGCACTATCATGAATTCCTTGATGTCTTTAACCACAAGGTCACTGACAAGCTCCCACTGTTCCACAGAGTGCACAATTACCATATCAAGCTTGAAAAGGTGGACAGTAAAGACCCCCAGCTGCTGTGGGGCCTGTTATACAACATGTCACACAATGAACTCTTTGTCCTCTGAAAAATGCTCAATGATCTCCTAGATAAAGAATTCATACAAGTCAGTAATTTGCCCACAGGCACCTCAGTTCTCTTCACTAAGAAGCCCAGCAGAGGCCTCCAGTTCTGTGTCAACTATTAAAGTCTCAACTGGCTCACCCAGAAAGACTGCTACCCACTGCTGCTCATTAATGAAACAATTGAATGAATCAGACAAGCCAAGTGGTTCATTAAGCTTGATATCATCTCCACCTTCTACAAGATCCAAATTGCAGAAGGGGATGAATGGCTAACTGCCTTCTGCATGAGATATGGCCTGTTTGAATAGACTGTTACACTGTTTGGTCTCACAAATGCACCTAGCACATGGCAGTGGTACATCAACTGGGCCTTGTGAGACTATTTAGACAAATTCACCTTCACTTACCTTGATGACATCCTGATTTTCACTGACAGTTCTTGCAAACAACACCAGCAGCATGTCTGAAAGGTTCTCACCTAACTCTGTAAACATGGCCTTTCTGTTAATATTAATAAGTGTGCATTTAAAGTTAAAGAAACTACCTATCTCAGCTTCATTGTGAAGGCAGGGAAGGGAGTCTGCATGGACCCCAAGAAGGTCACTGTGATAATTAAATGGGAAGCCCCTATAACTGTTAAAGACATATAAGGCTTCCTCAGCTTTACAAACTTCTACAGACATTTTATTCAAGAATTCTCTGACATTGTACAACCCCTTACAGACCTCATGCACAAGGACCAGCAGTTCCAGTGAACTAAGGATGCTGAAAAAGCCTTTGAATACCTCAAGAAGATGTTCACCTCTGTGCTAATGCTCATTTCCTTTAACTCTAATTGCCTAACTGTAGTGGAAACAGACTTATCTGGCTATATAACAGACAATGCCCTCATGCAATGGGACAGCAAAGGTGTTCTATAACCCTGTGCCTTCATGTCTAAGAAACTCAGCCCTGCTGAGGCCAACTATGAGATTTATGACAAAGAACTACTTGCTATCATTTAATGCCTTAAGGAGTGGGACTCCAAACTCCACAGCATGAAAGACTTTAAGATTATTATAAATCATAAGAACCTCCAGTACTTCATAATGACCTACAAACTCTTCAAACACCAGATGTACTGGGCAGAATTCCTCAGCTGATTCCATTTTATGATCCACTACTGCCTGGGCACTGAGAACTCTATGACAGACACACTATCTTGCCATAAATAAGACATGCCTTCTGAAGATTCTGACACCCACTGGGTGAACTGCAAGCACTGATTGCTTAACTCTGTAATAATTAAAAACTCTAAAATTACTTTACATGGCATCATCTGCATGTCACTCATATTCATGAGAATCACCCAGACAGACCCTACAGAAGGATTACCTGAGTCAATCTTACTCCTACTAAAGGACCTCTGGGAGACAGCAGCTGCTTCAGATGAATAACTCAGTGTGGTAACTAATATCATTAAGAGACAAGAATGCTGTTTTCTGCCTAAGCTACACATCTGCATGGACATTACTGAGTGTACAGTCAATTGAAATGGCCTACTCTACTTCTAAGGGAGGCAGTGGGTTCCCAATTCAGAACTGCTCCATATGTGAATCATGCAGGAAACTTATAATTCCCTTATAACTGGCCACTCAGGCTGTAAAGCTCTCTATTGAATACTGTCCCAAGATTTCTATTGGCCCAACATGTCACAGGACATCTGACAATTCACCTGGAATTGTAATATCTGCCAATCTACCACTGCCTGGTAAGACTGCTACCAGAGCCTCCTCAAGTCCCTTCTGATTCCTGAATGTGTCTGGTGCAATGTTGTCATCAATTTCACAGTTAGTCTCCCTGAGAGTGGAAATTGCACAAACATTTTTATCATTGTTAACTGTCTGAGTAAAGATGTCATCTTAGAACCATATGAGAGAATGGATGCACCAACTGTTACAAATGCTTTCCTCTGAAGCCTGTTTTACTGCCAACATGGTCTACCCTGTACAATTGTCTCAGATTGTGGAACCCAGTTTGTTGGAGCCCTCTGGGCCCATATATGCCAGCTTCTCAAGATCTCCTAACATCTCTTGATGGCCTATTACCCTGAAATGGATGGTAACACTGAATGTATGATTCAGACAATTAAGACCTATCTCTGAAAGTTTTGCTTGTACACCCAAGATGACTGAAATGAACTGTTCCCTCATGCTGAACTTGCAATTAACAGCTGCAATGCCATTAGCATGAATGTCAGCCTGTTTTTCCTCTTGCATGGCTACAATCTTAAAGTGTTTCACCTCACTGAATCTCCCAAACTGCCTCCATTACCCTACAGCCTAATTCAAATATTAGATATCATTATCTTAAAACTCCAGCAAGCTTACAAATGGGCTGAAGCTATCATGGCAAGCATTCAGTAGGATCAGCAAGATCACATAAATGCCTTATAAAAGCCTGCTGAATGGTACAAAGTGGGTGATAAGATCTGGCTAAACCTGTAGAATATCACCACTGACTGCCCATCTTGCACACTTAATTATTGTCATGCAAAGTACACCATAGTTGAAGTCCTGAGAAGTCATAATTATTGGCTTGACACACTGCCTGCAATTCATAATGTTTTTCATATGAACCTGCTCTGCAAGGCCTCCAATGACCCATTCCCTTTGTAAGATATCACTGACTGGCATCTACCTGGCATCATTGGGAAGGATAACAAGGTTGAATATGAAATAGAAGCCATCCTCAACTGCTGCCTGTATGGCTGTGACTTCCTGCCCAAGCAACCACATGTCTGATTCTCTGCTCCTACCCACCCACCCTCTGAGTAGGGGGGGATAATGTGAAGGGCTGTGCCCTTATACCCCTATCTTATAGCTCATCTGAACCTTGCAGCTCTGATCATATGATCAGCCTAATCTTTTGCCAGTATTTCACCTGAGAAATCAGGATTTCCTGGCCTGGGGCCAGGAAATCATCTGGCCAATCAGAGGCTGCCATTTACCTGACTATTGGATTGGAAGAACACTTCTCCACCTAAAAATCTCTTATATTACATGATCTCACATTTTCCTTTTCTCTTTCCTTTTCTTCTTCAGTGATTTCAACTTTGTACATAGCATAGCTAGATCTTACCTGTAATAGAAATCTAGCCCATTATAATGATGAACCACTCCTAAACCAACTAACCTTCTGTAAGAAGCTATATTAGTGACTATTTGACTTCTGACCAGAGATCCATGATAACCTCCCACCTCAACAATTAGATCTCAACCTCAATTATGCCCAAATTCCCCTGCCAAAGCAGTTAATTTGCACCTAATGTAAGTACAATTAGAAACTAGATCTGCAGAAATAACACTGTGTAGGCCATTCAACTACTGGTTATTCTGCATGTTAAAATATACCCCTATATTTAAAATTATAATGCTGGGATGAATTCCATAAGTTCCACTGGGCTGTGAGTACTAAGGTAGGTGCTGAGAGTGCCAAGGCACTGATCCTGAATTAGAGTTCAATATAATACACTATTACAAATTGATACTCAAAAATACACTGTTTGGCCAGTAGAAAGTCATATAATATATACTAATAAAACTGCACTAATTATGGCAAAAAAAACAGATAAGAGGATAAGACTCAAGAACTGTCTTAGTCAGTAATTTATGCCATTAACTATCTCAGAAGTGTCCTTCCAGACTGTAAGTAAATCTGAGACCTATATTGCTACAGACTTTAATCTCAGTAAGTATTTACAGCTAATGGCTAAGGTTAGAGAGTAGTTACCAGCTAACCAAATGGATAGGAGGTATAGAGAGGATACAACCTATTACTAGTTAACCCAGCTGGGGCCTGAGACTTACTATAACAGTAGGCTAGAACAGCATGTTATAGTTAAGCATCTTAGGGCTTGATATACATTCAGCAAGGCTGCCAATGATGTGCAATCAATCTGAAAACAAGAAGTTAGGTCTTAGGATTTGTAATCAACACAGGGGGTCCAATGGAAACTAAGACAGTATAACTAAGTAAAGGATAAATAGTAGATATACAATCAGTACTATTATAGGTAAGAAAAATAACCAAATTAATCATGATTAGGAAGGTAAGCCTCCATGATTCTGTAAATGAAGAGCATGCTTATATTTTACACTGGTAGATATTTATAGATGCAGTAGATCTCATTTACTCTTAGTCTATCAACCTACTATATCTATCTGATCATGTGATTCCAGCTCAATAGATATTTCATTCTTATCCTTCCCCACTTGACCCACACATCCTTCAGAGCCTTACACTAGATGGCTAGTTATATAGTGGAGGTCACATGCTGGTCACATGATAGAGAGGATGCTTCTGGTGACAAGGAAGCAGATACTGACTAGATTATAGGGATAATAATTTTATCACAGAATCTGAAGAGCCAAAAAGAGAGTCTGATAATAAGACTTTGTTGTAATTATAACAAACTAAAACTAACTTACTCTATATGAACCTATGATGTCATCTTATTACTCTGTAACCTATCTTTTGCTATATATGTTCTGAGTCCATAACTTCTTACCTCATGTAAGTCTATTTTCCCCTATGTTACCATTTCCTATATCTAGCATTCTCTTGATCTAATATTCTCTTGATCTAGCATTCCCTTGGTCTAGCATCCTTTTGATTAAGAATTTTCTGGGTCTAGCATTTTCTAGATCTAGCATTCTCTTGGTTAAGCATTTTCTAGGTCTAACATTCTTCCTTTTACAGACTGAATCTATACACTTGGTCATATACATTACAATGACCAAACTGCGCCCTAGGTGAGCCATCATTCTTTTTACTTTTCCTCTTCTTTTTAAAGCACCTGCTGAGAGCTTAGTATTTTCCAATCAAAAATTGTCTCATTCAAAGTGGGACTAAAATATAAGACTATTTTTATGCACTCTGAGGTGCTGAAGTCCTTTCTGAAGTCATTCAAGGATAAGATAGATAAGTGTTCAGACACTGTTGAAATAGATGATGTTAATATAGATATCTTCACTTGATGCTGCAAGTACATTTATACAGATAATTATTCTGTGTCTAAACCAAGCTATAAGCCCTTCTTAGTGGCCAGCAGTCTGCAGTCTAATTATGGTACACTAATGATAGCACACAAAAACATTTTCAGCATTGCAATGAATACCCAAGAGCTATAGGCTCAGGCATTTGGTGATTTAAACCTCAAGCAGCCCCCTAAAGCATGTCAGAATAAGAATGCATCTAAGAACCATACTGGGATCTTCCTCATGCATGCTTAAATGGCCTCTTTTGTGATATGATATAAATGGGAAAGATTAAGCACACTTACATCATATAAATTGTTTTACACCCTTGCAAACTTTATCCTCTTTAAGCAGTAGGTTGAAGATGTCATTCAACTGCTTCACTATACTTTCTGTGACAACTCAGGAACATCAGCTTTGTTTGAGACTATCCTGGCATACTATGCAGCCTAGAAGGTTAGAAGGCTGATGTTAAATGATAACTTCCAATTACTTCTGAAAGAGGTCCCATTGTTTAATACAACCATCCTTACACTACTCTGCAACATCAGCCCTGCTCCACTATTTAATATTGTATGAATAAGATAGAAACTGTTACCTTGTTTCCATTTTTTTAGTAATAAGGAATAATATGTATGTTGATTTCTTTTACCTTCTGGCCCTTGCAGTGAACAATTAGTCTAGTTAGAAGTTACAAATTCAAGTGTAAAACTGGAAAAGAACTGTGAGATTCCTCAATAATGTATTTACTCCCTAATAAAAATTGAAACACTATCCAGGTCATCCTTCACTATCAACTACAGGAGGAATCAAGAAAAACAAATAATGATAAAGATCTCAGTCAACCTAAATTATCTTAAAGTCATCATTATTAATATTGTTGTTTTACTCCTATGTCCTATACTGTTTTTCTCTGATATTTTCTTCTCAGAACCATTGATCCCTCCAGTTAACTTTATAGAGACTTATACCTTCCCATGTATCCTTCTTTAACACACTTTAAATATAGTTTAATATATCAGGAACATCACATTCAACTGCTGTAAACTACAGCCTCTAAGAATTTTCCTGGTTATTATACATTTCCTCCAGCTTTATACTTGCTGCTTCTGGATCATCAAAATTTACTGGTAATATCCAAGTAGGGTTAAGGTAATATAGGTACTCATTTTCATGGATGGAATAGTATTAGCAGTTAATAGGGCTGTCATACTTTCATTCATCACTGTAAGCACTTTCCATTACTAAAGTGACACTGTCAGTAAGAGTAACCTCTAAATTATCATTTAAGTAGGAAACTGCATTGTAGCCTCTGTGGCCATCATAAGTATTATAGTTATTATAAATATTATAATCATTATAAGTATTATGATTGTTACAGACATTGTGGCCATCATAACCATCTAAAGTATAATAAACATTGTAATCATTATAGGTGTCTTAAGTATTATGGCCATCTGGAGTATCATGAGTGTTATGGTCATTACCAACATTATGGCCATTATAGACATTATGGGCATTATAGCTGCCATGGAAATTATAACTATTTGGGATGTCTGAGCCATTATGGCTGACAGGATAATGATAGTGGTGAAAATATACTATAGAATGATAATGAGGTACATCTGAGTGCCTCACTTCTCTCGAATGTAACTTGTAAGTATTAGCTATTTGAATGGCACTGATTTGTCTGTGGGTTCTAGCCATACTGTCAGAATGGGAGGAAGTAAATAAGAAGTAAATCTGAGTGAGATAATAAGAAAGAAGGAGAACAGAAGGATTTAAGGTAGGAACCACTTATACTTATATCTACAGTGAAAGCACAGCTGCCTTATAATTATAAGATCAGCTAGAATTACATTCTGTGGCAACTACAGAAGTAAAGTTGCACTTAATTAAGAAAGTTAAGCTATATCCCTAGTCCCCAGGAAGAGCAGTGTCCCCAGAGAGAGAGATATTATTATTATATTTAATGTATAGTAGATTTAATTAAATTTAGACTTTTTACAGTATCTATACTTTTAGCACAACAGAAGGGGGGATGGCAGATGTAAAAGAGAGAGAGAGTCTGATCTTTCTTAGCAGTTTTTAATTCTCACTGGTTACTCATAAATGGCTACAGATTGGCTGGGCTAACCATATTATAAATACAGTAGATATGGCTCTGAAGGTCTATCTTACTCTCAAGGACCACATTACAGTATAGGCATCTGATTGTGTTGTCAGCCTTAATGTGGTGTAGGTGACTTCAGTTAAAGTGCTTTATCACTCTACTATAGGTTGAGAATTTCTTCAGACAGATGAAGTAATAAAGAGGTTAATGGTTCTTTATTACAGTTCTTGATGCAATCTCCCTCTGGCTTGAAGGCAGAGGGATATAGACCTCCACCTTAACCTTTTAAAGTGTTTAGGCAGTAGGTCTCTTGTTGTGCAACAGTCAGCATGTATCCCCCTCCTTAAAAAGGGAGTAAGTTATAACTGTGTCAATCACCTTAGTGCATTAAAGCATCTCATCCTACAGTGTCTTACAGGGTAAAGTGAGAAGTACTGTGGTTAGTCTTTACTGTAGCAGTAGGACAGTGTCATTAATACTCCTCAGAGACTCACTGAATGCCTTTAAGATCTTAATCTCTGACAGCTGTCACTTAATCTTGTAGAGGGGCTCCTTAAAGTCAAATTTCTCCTGTATATTACTTAGTAATTTATCTCTCATCCACTGATGTACACCTAATAGCTTATGACTGATCTTCTTATAAAGCTTATATGTAACAGTCCCCTTATGGTTCTTATAGAGTCCTCTAAAATAATTACTGAGTAAATTACATTTCTGGATGAGCTTCTGGATGTAAGACTGTCAGTTAACTGAGTTTAACTGGGTTATAGTTAGTTTCTATAGCTAATGCAGATTAACAGAGTAAAGTATTTAGTAGGCAGCATGCATGATATGCTCCTGTGGGTTCAGACTCTAAACAATAGCATAAACATTCTTATCTACCTTCCTGTGAAGATAGTATTTGAGGAATATATAAAGGTTTAAGTGCTAAAAGATCAGACTGTAAACTGCTTTACTAACATGCCCTGCAGAATTAAAGATGAGTGACAGATAGTTTAAAGTTAAGGTTTTTTATCTGACTGAGACTTACCACTGTTATCTAATGCCTTACCAGCACCATACTGCAGGCTATATAGTTAAATAATATTATAAAACACTGATAACTCCCCAATCTGCCTGAGCTAGAGTCTGATGGTACTGTATGTCAGAGCTTTAGTGGTGAATATCTTAATCTGTTTTAATGTCTACTCCAACTTACAGAACATTGGGACATCATTCAGAGCTGGTTTCAGATGAAGTTTAAGCTGATAGATATTCTCTAGTATCTTCAGATTGATGAGCTGTTATGCTGAGATAATAATTCTCTCACCATTAAGACTAATGAATGCACAATCAGCAAACAGGAGCCCTAGGAGGATAACATGTGGGCTGAGAATTAAAAAGGGGTTAAAGATAATTTCTAAGACTATAAATGTGGTCCTAGATTCATAGGTATACAAGTCAGTTATATTTGCCAGATCAGACAGATGGATGTTCAAGATTAATGTACTTCTCTTTATCTCCAAGAAATGTCTTGGTAAATTCAATGGTAAACTCAATCAGGATGTTATTGAACCTGCCATCAGAGTCCTTTAAGAGAGTTATCTTAATGTGTCAGTAGCATAGATTTAGCAATGCCTGTGGTTGGTTAGCTGAAAACCTAGCAAGCTGGAAGAACAGGCAGAGTAGGATCTATTACTGATTATAATCAAACTTCTTCTTGGTGGTGGTTAGGGTTGTCTTTATAACCTTAATGAGATCATTCAGATAGACAACTGACTTCTTCCAGTGTCCCTTCTTGAGATGATACAGCTTTGCCAGTTTTGGGATTGCCTTGAAACAGAGAGACCAGGTCAGTACAGTGAAAAAATCCAGCTCAAGATGTCAAAGAGGGTATGGAAAGCCCACATTTTTGATCACTCTCTTTGATGTCTTCTGGTTGATCTTTTTGTGCATCTCCCTCTCATATACCAGATGGAAGATCTTCCAGTATGTGTCCAGAGAGCTCATATATTTAAGGCTCTGTCATTGTCTCCCATTTTTGCTGCAACATTGATTCAGAACCCAGTTGAAGAAGGTGTATAGCTTTTTCACATCCATCTGCTGATACATCTTCTTGGGATTCTTCTTAATAAAAGTGCAGAAGCTACATAATGAGAACCCAGAAGAAAGAAGTTGCAGTTTAGGGGATAAAAGATGGGGATAATCAGGGCCCTTAGAACACTCATTTAAGCCATTCTTGCTTAATGCACCCAAGCAGCTTCAGAGAGTTATTTATGTATTTATTATACTAAAGTAAGGATTTGTCATTACTATTCAGCATCTTCATATAATACTCTGAAGAGTGCTCATTGTCAGCCAGCAGACTGGTCAGATCATACACATCATTTTTATCATTTTTACCCCTTTCATTGTAATCAGCTGGGTCCATCAGATCAATCTCTCTGCTGGAGCTGGAGGTTGTACTATCACTATTATAACTATTATAGTTACTACCATTATTATCATTTATATCTATTTTGTCTTCCTTGCTATCTTTATCACCCATGGCAGGTGATAGTGTGCTGTGTTGATGCACCATCTTTACCCAGAATATAACAGGCAAGCAGAAAAGGATGGGGTAGAGGCATCAGTAGTAATAGATGATTAAAGGAACAGAGAGTATGTTAGTGAGAGGGCCATAAAGATGGGCAAGAATGGCTTAATAGCTGGGGCAGTAAGGATTAGATTTTAATTGTGAGGGTGAACTGGTCACCCACTGAAGAGAAGGGGGCCATAATTTTATATGAACTTGCTCTGAGAAGGCCACATTTGGCCCACAGGCCTAAAATGGATAAATGGGGTGACTGGGGGAGGGTAGAAAAGTGAGAGAATATAAGCACTTATTTAAGAGAGAGGTAGATGGGTGGATGGGGGCCACAGATGCTAAGCTATAAGGATTGATAGGCAACAGGCAAGATAAGGGTGAATGGTGCATGGCACATAATGGTAAAGAGTAATTAACAGCCTAAAGTGGCTGTTAAACCAGTCTACATCTGGCCTTCTGCTCACCATCTGAACATTTAATGTAATAAAATATTAGTGAAAGATCAGGCTGATTATATGATTAAAGCTGCAAGGTTTGGATGAGCTATAAGATGGGGGTATAAGGGTGTAACCCTTTACAGTTATTCATCAAGAGGAGCCACTAACTGCCAGTTTGATAGGCCTTTAAGTACCTATTGAAATGTTTGATCCACTGGAGACCTATCTTATCATTTATAAAGTCTATATCAGATACAGCTGTAGTATAACTCTCTAATATAGAGGTCTGTGTATATCAATCTTTCATATAGGTTTTCCCTGGCAAAATCATGAGTGGTGGAATGACTGTGTCATCTGCTGAGATACACTTAATTACTGTTATTAAGCTGCAAGAATATAATGAAGATATGATCTTGGTGGCATTTAGATGTCTTATAATAACAAATTTACTGCAGCCCTGTCCTTCTTGGAATCCTATTTCATTAAAGTTGTATATATTTCCCACCAAAAATGAATATTTTCCATTGAGGATGAAGAGACAGTCATATCACATCTATATATACTCTAGGTCTTTAACTATCAGTCATTTTAAATCCATTAGCTTCTGCTTCACATGATGAAGCTCTGAGTGGCACTTATAAAACCAGTATACCCACATCTTGCTAATTTCAGGGAGGGAGGTTGTAGGGTCAGAGTGGTGGTGGGCAAGGATAGAATTAATGGCCTTATGAACTTGTTCAGAGGTTGATGAGCAATTTGCATGATCCAATTGATCAATTCACTCTATAAGTGCCCCTTCTTGGGCATCTGTGAGTCTCTTATTCACAGGAATGGTGGAGGTTTATAATGGATGGCCTTTGATCCTTCCCATGAGTTACCCATAAGGAACATCATATTCTTGTGCCAGAGGTGCAATTTTAACAGTTGAATTATGTCTATACATGACTAAGGCCTGCTGAATGTGATTCTTGATGATTTCTTGGTTATCCAGCATTGTGGTGGTTGGATATCAATGATTTAAAAGAAAACGCGTTGGAAATTGATGTTTTCGAGGAGCTGCACGCTGAGAGGTGCTGCGGGCCGCCAAGAAGTGGCGGCCAAGCAGCGTAGGCACGATTACTAGTGGTCTGACATGTTCAGTGATGGCTCAGGACAAAGGTGCTTTCTTTCTCTAGGATTTATTATGCAGAGATTTGATAAAGTTTGACTAAAACCTCCACATGGGGGTGGGAGTGTGTGGGGATATGGCTGGCTGTGGGAATACGGATGGGAAGGGTTGTGGGTGAGTGAGGGGGTGTTTGTGGGAGTGTGGGAGTGTGGGGAGGGGGAAAAGGGGGAGTTTGTGGGGATGGATGATGGATGATGGTGCTGGTGTTTTATGCTTGGTGACACGTCATAATAATCCATCCTTGATAGTGGAAGCCAGATCAAAAACAGTGCTAGAAACAATCAATTTCCTTATTATTAATGATAGCATACTATGAAGTCAAATTACAATATCAAACCATAGCCCCCAGACAAACTAGCACAATCTTAACTATCATCACAACAGCAAACGCCCAATCATAGCTTCCACTTGAAGCCCGGATGCCGCCAATCCAGATCCTCCATATCCTTCTGATTCAACCCAGCCAACTCCTCCTCCACATTCCTCTGCTCCCTCTTCTTATTATCCGCCTTCATCCAGAACAACAGCCCAATAGAGCAGAGCAGCGTCAACGCCGACGTGGCCAGATTGAGCCCGTTCCCGATATGATAATCCGGGCTATCGAAGGGCAAGAATGACCAGGTCGAAATCAACCCGCCAATGTTCCCCATCATGACATTCGTGCCGATGGCGGAGGACTTGGCCGTGTCCGACACGACGTTGGCCGCCGCGTGGGCATTACATAGGGAGCCATAGGAGAAGGCGCCTGAGGCGATGAGGAAGGTGGCGCCGTATCGGGTTTGGGCGTCCGAGGTAGCGAGGAACATTATGTAGCCGATGATCATCAGCGGGGCGCTCATGATGAAGAATATCATGCGGCGATCGAAGCGCCAGCTCATGAAGGGGAAGAAGACGGTGAAGAACGCGCCGACGGCGTAGGGGGGAACGGTGTGGAGTTGTTGGGAGACGACGGATTCCTTGGGATAGATGGTTTTGACGATTGTCGGGGCGAAGAAGGCCAGGCCTTGTACGGTGATGTTGTTCAGGAGGAAAATGAAGGAGATCACGGCGGTATTTGGGTTGAAGATTCCGCGCAGGGTCTTGGGCATGTCTAATTTGTCGAGAACTTCTGTCTGGCCCACGCGTTCGGATTTGATGCGGGCGATGGCCAGGTCCTTCTCCTCTTGTGACAGCCAGATGGCCGTCTCTGGACGGTCGGTAAGGGTGAAGAATGCAATGACGGAAATTCCGCATGTAAGGATCCCCTCAATGGCAAATATCATCCTCCAGTTATGAAGGCTGCCAAAATGGTCCAGTCTCAGAATGCCTGAAGCAAGAAGCCCACCAAAAGCGCCTGCTAGCGGGGCCATGACAATGTAGAGGGACAGGCGGAACGCCAACTCACCCTTCCTATACCATCTGCTAAGGTAATATGCGATTCCTGGCAGCATTCCAGCTTCAAAAATACCTAGGAGGAACCGCACGCCGGAGATAGCAGCAAAACTGTGGACGAAAGCGGTGGCCAACGAGACAATTCCAAAACCAAGGGAGATAGCAGGTATGTACCACCCTGGGCCAATCCACTTGCACGCCATGTTGGAAGGGATTTCACAGATGATGTAGGAAATGTAGAAAATAGAGAGGACCGCGTTGTAGTCATTATTTTTCAGGCCGAGATCCTTCTCCATCCCGGCGAGTTTCGCATTACCTACAAATGACAAAATGTGAGAAAAATGCACAAACTAGGCAAGGAGGGCAAGAAGACGAGTCATACCAATATTTGCTCTGTCAATGAAGCAGAAGAGATAAAGTAGAGATACGGTCGGGACTATGCATAGATCGATCTTCCACCGAAGCTTGCGTTCGGCCTCTGGGTCAAACTGGACGAGCGAACGGCCATAACTGAGGGATAGCGGTGAGCGACAGCTATGATAGACGGGAGGCGCAAACAGGTAAGTTATTTACTTGTCAGTAGCCGCCTGGCCCCTCTCTGCAACATCATGGGCCGTTCCCTTGTGGATTGTTTCCGTCTGGTTAGACCCTCCTTTTTCTTCCACCGAACCATTGCGAGCAGGCTCGTTTTGGTGTTTCTCGGTCGCGGTCATCTTGCTACACGAAGGCCGGGAAAAGGCCAAGCAAGGGGAGAGCAAAATAAGAATAAAAAAGGAATTATCCACCAGCAACAAAAGAAAGAGTTCCAAAATTCGGCTGTCAAGATCAGCGGCAAGCAGGGACTTTTAAATATTTTCGTTTGCGAGAGCCCGTCCCTCACAGCTTCCAGAACCTTGCTGACAGTGACAGGGAAGACGAAGTCGCGCGGGATTTGGACATCGGGGAAGATGCACGGCTGCAAGAGTCGACAAGGTTGCAGGGATAGATCGCCAATCGGCGGCGGGTGTGCTGCAGCTAGAGACGGGCTTGTAGGGAATACGGCACATGGCTGAAAACGGCTTGATGTCGGCCGCGCAGATACTCAATCAGATATTCAGAGAGACAGAGACGAGGCTTGCTTAACAATCGAGTTGTTCGCATTCTAACGTTGTTCTCGAGCCTGAAACGGGGGAATCCTCATCTCGCACATCCCAGCCGATCCTTGCCTTGCCAGTGTCTCGCGTTATTCTTTTCTTTTTTTCGGCGCTGCCTTGACGATTTCCCCTTTCTTGTTCTCTCTGTGCAATATTTGCCGTCATTCAAGAATTCGGTCGGCCGTCGGGCTCGTTCGGATGGTGAAAGATTCTCCCATTGATTGGATGAAGCTCATCCTGGCGGTCAACGCGAACAAAACCTCCTAAAGCAAAGAGGCCGCAACATGCTGTAAATTGTAACTTGCTGCAAATGCTCGTCCTCGACTCTGCTAACTAGTTAAATCATCGCCGTGCGGGGGTGGGACTCGCATCGCAATCTCCACCGCCTAAGCCTCGGGAGGTTGTGGGGGGGTTTTAGTAAGGGGCGCTTATTTATTCGGCGTCAGGTCTAGCTGTGGGAAAACACCTGGGCAGCAGCTTGCAGCAAGGTTGACGAGATTGACAAGATTGAGGATAAGGCTCGTGTCGGTGAAGACTTGCGGGGAAGTGAAAAGTGTCTCGGCTTGGTCGTCACCCTCCCATATAGTTATCCGGCCTGGCATCCTCGTTTATGACGAATTCATGGCGAAGTTTCTCATTGGAGGCTGCCGCCCACTGCCAATGGCTGGTAGGGCTGCAGATATCAAGCCGGTTTTCTTTGTGTCGATCGAGGCATCTTGTGGAGGCAGTCCGCCCAGCCTATGATCTCAGATCCAGTCCATGGATGGATGTTTATCCATACATTCCACCCAGCATAGCATCCAACGAGAACAGGCAACTGCATGATGCAGAATTTCAACTCCTATTTATGCCAGTATACAAAACCCTTGCTGATTGTTGGAGCAGCAGCAGCAGCTGTCCTTTCAAGCCGGCTGTCGTATCTCTTCATTCATGTCAGAATATGCAGTGTGCACTCCCCGCATATGCATGGTGCGCATCTTGATAGTTACGTGCCAAGTACCACTGGACCACATTGGGGGTCAGCATCGAGTTGGCCAAATCGATAACAAGAACGCCTTAAATAGTCTGTCCCTTACCAGTCAAGCTTGGCTGTAAGAGTGAGTCTCTAGAGGAATGGGAAGCAACCGTCTTAAATCAAGTTGGAGGGCCCTATCTTCCTAGCTTGGGTATCTGATATTGAATTGTTGTTAGGAGTAAAGGGGAGGGGGGAAATAGGGCTGAGAACCCACCCCTTGGTTTTTTTTCTCTGTTCGTTTAATGTGAATATGCAGATAACCTTTTTGTGTGTCCGGGTGCTGCAATTAGCACTGGATGAGAAACCATCAAAGGGGGGGATCTGGGGTTTAAAAGTTAGACATGCTCCAGCAAGTAGCAAGTATCATATAAACAAGATGCGTAACATAATATGGTGAAGAAGAAAGCAGCAAAGCCAAAGGCAAAAAAAATCAAACAGAAATTCCCCAAAATTATGTTGCTGTGGAAAGTAAACCCCATAGCCATAGAAAAGCCGAATTGCATCGAGTAAAATAGAATAGTAGTTGCCCCTCTCGCACTGTATGTAGTCAGTGAAGCGCATAACTATGCATTAGTTACGGAGTACATATATGCCCAAGATAAATCAAAGAACAGTTCACAGTAATTAATTTAATTCAATATATTCTTTTCTGTATAAAAGCCCAATAATGATGTTCAGTTCGTTATCTTTTTTCACAAGTAAAAAAAAAAAAAAAAAAAAAAAACAAGGATCATCCAATGACATTGTCCAAGTTGCTGCTGACTGCTTTCATTTCATCTCTTCTCTTGTTCTGGAAAAGCGCGTGGGAGATGCAAGAATGCGGGGCGACGAAGAGAAAGTTTGCGTGACGTCCGGCAAAGAAGAGAGGGGGATATATATCCTATCTCCTTAATTGGTTTTTTTTAAAAACAAAGATATCTACAATCTCATCATTATCAAAGTCGAAATTCGTACCAATTAATAAAAAAAAGAAAAGAATACGCATCCGTTTGCTTTCTTGATTCGGCCGGTCGTGTTGCTTTGCTCCCCTCTCCCCCGTGTTCGGTTCGGCTATTCTCTATTCTTTCACCGACGACATCGCGACTGATAAATAACCTCTTCCACCACTGCCAACCACCACCACTCTCATAAACCCAATATCCAGTCTACCACACAAAAGATCAATTCCCACTCCTCCCCTCTAAATCCCCATTCATCCAAAAAGCAAACAAACCCCGCCCTCCCCGTACCGAAACCAAACAGACCATCATCACGAGCACCGGGTACAATGGACGAAGAAGCAAGATACATCGACTTCCCCCACCTCCCAGACGACGCGACCCGCGATGGCAAACCGGCGCTGAATAAATATTCGACGTTTCTCACCAAGGATCATGACTTTCCGGGTGCCCAGGTGTGTACAATGCAGTATTGCTGATGATATGATATTTACCCCGCAATTACATGTTCATATATGCCAGTCCAGCCGGTTTGGGGGAGGGAGTGTTTCTTTTCCATTAGTTTTGCCTAGAATGGGACCGTTTATTATGTTTTATCTCTAGATTTAGATGCTAATGAACCTTCCAACGCGCAGGCGATGCTATACGGTGCTGGCGTGCCAGACCGGGAAAGCATGAAATGCAGCCCCCACGTCGGTATAGCTACGATGTGGTGGGAAGGTAACCCGTGTAACACGCACCTCCTCGATCTTGGCAAGACGGTAAAGCAGGCCGTTGTCGATCGGGGGATGCTTGGTTGGCAATTCAATACTATCGGAGTCTCGGATGGGATTACGATGGGTAGTGAAGGTATGTATACATACGACATCCTCCCGCATAGATCGTAGCTAAGTGCCATATTCACCCCAGGGATGCGGTATTCCCTGCAATCGCGGGAGATCATCGCGGATAGTATCGAGACAGTGACATGTGCTCAGGCTCATGATGCCTGTATTACCATTCCTGGCTGTGATAAGAACATGCCCGGCTGCGTTATGGCGATGGCACGACATAACCGGCCGTCTCTGATGATATATGGCGGGACGATTGAAGTCGGCTACTCGGATTTGCTTCGTAAACGCATCAATGTGTCGACGTGTTTCGAAGCTGCGGGCTCGTATGCTTATAATACCCTCGTCCAACCTGACGATGGCGGCGACAGGTCCAAGACGAAGGATGACATCATGGAGGACCTCGAGCGCCATGCTTGTCCTACTCCCGGAGCATGTGCTGGAATGTTCACGGCTAACACCTTGTCTACGGCAATTGAGTCGATGGGTCTGAGTCTTCCCGGCTCATCATCTACCCCCGCCACGTCCCCAGCAAAAATGAGGGAGTGTGTAAAGAGTGCCGACGCCATCAAACTGTGTATGGAAAGGAACATTAGGCCCCGCGACCTCCTTACCAAGCGATCGTTTGAGAACGCCTTGGTCATAACCATGGCATTGGGCGGAAGCACCAACGCCGTCCTCCACCTCATTGCCATGGCTAGAACAGCCGGTGTCAACCTGACGCTTGCCGATTTCCAGCGCGTTAGTGATAAAGTTCCATTTATTGCTGATTTGGCTCCTAGCGGGAAATACTACATGGCAGATCTCTATGACATTGGTGGAATCCCGTCAGTGCAAAAGCTGCTCGTGGCAGCGGGTCTTTTGGATGGCGATATCCCAACTGTAACTGGAAAAACGCTTGCGGAGAACATCGCGTCTCATCCTTCGCTTCCACAGGATCAGGTTATCATTCATCCGCTCAGCAATCCCATCAAGGCGACTGGCCACCTGCAGATTCTCAAGGGTAACCTTGCCCCTGGCGGTGCGGTGGCCAAAATCACCGGGAAGGAAGGCACGAAATTTACCGGCAAAGCTCGGGTGTTTAGCAAGGAACACGAGCTCAACAGCGCACTCGCCAAGGGCGAAATTCCCCGTGGAGAAAATCTTGTCTTGATAGTGAGGTATGAGGGGCCAAAAGGTGGTCCCGGTATGCCCGAACAGCTAAAGGCCAGCGCTGCACTGATGGGAGCAAAACTCACAAATGTGGCATTAATCACTGATGGAAGATACTCGGGCGCAAGCCACGGATTTATCGTCGGGCATATTGTTCCCGAAGCTGCAGTTGGAGGGCCCATCGCGGTGGTTCAGGATGGAGACGTGATCACCATCGATGCAGAGAAGAATGAACTCAGCATGGCAGTTTCCGATGAAGAGGTTGCAGCAAGACTGAAGACATGGAAACCGCCCAAGCCGCAGGTTACTCGCGGCGCGCTGGCGAAGTATGCCAGGCTTGTTGGCGATGCGTCGAATGGTGCCATGACTGATATATTTTGAGTATGGCCGGCATCTAGATTAATGTTCAGTTTAGTTTTAAATAACAATTTAATGACTCTTCTCTTAAGAAAGAAGGTGTGGTTTATATGATGATGCAGATAATATCGAAATAAATAAAGGGGGGAGGGGTATCAAGCGGGAGGACGCGGGATATCAGAGCCCTCCACATCGCTCCACGTCAGTAATCAACGTGTGCAGCCACCACTGTCAATTTGGGCATCGACACAGAATGCCTCATCACATTCAAGTTCTGAATGCAGCGGAAGAAGTTCATCAAAAGTTCTATGTTTAGGTAGCATTCACTGGTGGTGGCACGTGATAATTGCCGAGCTCGCTGCCTAGGTACAGCTGAGCATCCAACCATCTTATCTCAACGCGAGGACGATGACGATGACTGTCTCCCCACAGCATCCAACTCTCCATTCTGCCTCCAAGCCGTGAGGAGTGTTATAGGTAAGCCCTTAAGCCACCTTGGGAATGCCCAACAGGATTTTTCACAGTGCCCAACAGCTAATCATCACTTTGGTTGCAGTAAGCCGCAAAGTGCCGCTTGTATGTATGAGCTGGACATCCAACCTGCGATCTGACATGCCGCAATAGCTCGGGTGTCCGCTTACCTGCTCTGTCCCACCGCTGTCTGTCCAGAAGGCGCAAGAGACCATGATATAGACTGCCCGGCTTCAGGGAGCCATTCCTTCCACTGAGTGGTGCGAGCCTGCCTGGCTTCAAGTCAACCAGGGCCTTGTTCCCCCGAATGGCAGAAACAAACTGTCAACATAACACCCCAGACATATTCCCCGGCCAGTCCCGTACACGGAGAGCCAGTGACTTGACAGCAATCGGACCTGTAATCTATCGAGTGACCGCTCGAGGAGAAGGAGACTGACCTTTGCCGACTCTTCCTCCGCGCACTGGTCTTGTTCAAGGGCTGCAATTGGTTCACTGCATCCCTTGTTCCTTGGCAGATGCTCGTTCGACCTGGTGAAACCATATAAACCGCCTATAATCAAGGCCCAACTGTTCCAGGAAACCCGGTCTATTTTGTCGGACAAAGCTTCCTCCCGCAACCTTATCCGCTAGCCTACTGAAGGCCTGGACTTGGGAAGCGTGGGTTATCTACTAGGACACCCTGCTCGCATACACATATAAAGGAGATCAGTTCGCCATGTCGACCGACACACTCTCCCCGTCCTTTTCGGCGGGTGCCTCTCGTTTCTTTTCCTTCATTCCACCTGTCATCTCGGATTCTATCGCTCGGTTCTCCCCCAATCTGAATATTCTGGGGTGTTCGGATGATTCTGGAACCTGCATCACGTCTAGTAAGGTGGCTGGTCGGGTTTACAATTCCTGGGCCGCTTCTCTTGTCCTCATCATGGCGGGCTTCGTTTTCGTCTATCGATCCCTGAATAGGGACAGAACAAAGCGATCTGGAGTTGCCTTGCGTAAAAAGCACTCCACAGCACCCATATCTGATGGGGCCTCCACTGAAGGCACCGATTCTTCGGTCAAGGAAAAGCAAAAGTCTCTGGACGTGTACGGACGTCCGATTACCTCTCAAAGCGACCACCTGAAACGCAATGGTAAGTCTTATATAAATATTCTCCTCTAAATCCCCTTGGATCTGGCACTAATCCGAGGTATATCCCCTAGGCGCTGATGATATGGACCCTGGGCTACTTAAAAAGCACTCTGCCACCGTATCGTACACTACAGAAATCGCAACATATCCTTCAATCAGGACCTTCTTTTGTCCTCACCCACACATTGAAAAACTCCCTACAGAGCCTTCTCCCTTACCCCTCCTCGTTTTTATCCATGGACTCGGGGGCTCTCTCGCACAATTCCACCCCCTTTTGACAAGCTTAGTCAATGTAGCCCCCTGTTTTGGCATTGACCTTCCAGGGTGTGGGTTGTCGTCATTTTCGCCGAAACCATGGAACGCGTACTCGCCTATGGCACTTGCAAACTTGCTAGCCGCTGCAATTGAACAGTTTCACGACAGGAAAAGGAATCAGAAAGTTATTTTGGTCGGGCATAGCTACGGGTGCTCCCTCTCTGCGATGCTTACATCTTCCGAATCTCCTTTTTCGTCTTCCCTGAGAGAACACATCATTGGTTTTGTGGCTATTTGTCCGCCTGCTGGGCCCCCGCCGCCACCAGTAGCCTCGAAGTATGGGAGAATGCTTTTAATACCAACTCCTATCTTTGATATCCTGAGATGGTTGGATAGAAGAGGAGGGCCAAACAGCCCCAGCGTTTCCAGATTTGTTAGTGAAAATTCCGATCTAGAGACGAAAAAACTCCAACTTCGATTTAATGAACAGAGCAAAACACCTGTATGGAGGAGAATGGCATGGGGAACCCTTCCGACATATAAAAGTAACGGAGAAGCCATCGGGGGCATGCCGGGAAAAAAGGTTTGGGCTGGAGTGCGCGTTCCACTGCTACTCATCGCCGGCGAATCAGACCCGATAACGAAGGCCGAGGAAGTCAGAAAAATCATCGACTGTTTATTAAATACAGGAGGCGATCGGCATGCCCAGCCAAACTCCCCTACTAGAACGCTCGTGGAAGAGACACTTGCCCCTCAGACAGAGGATACGAAACTCCATATGGAGGGTGACGAGAGGGAGGCCGACACCAACCACGTATTAAATGGCTCTACTTTCTCAGAACGTTGCGATTCAGCGAAGCCGGAGACCCCCAGCAAGAGCGCTAAACGAGGAATAAAGGCGTTTGTTTTTCCAGCACCAGCATCCCATGCGCTTCTCTACGAACGTAACACCTGCAGAGCTCTCTCGGGGCTGATACGAGACTTTGTCGCCCAGTACATTGACCATCGTCTTAGTTTGGGTTGGCAGCTTCAACATCTCACTACTTCTGGGAAGTGGGATGTGAAGAACCTTGAGAAATGGAAGGCAGTGAATCCTGTTTCGGACCCTATGGGCGAGACGTTTGTGGCCATGAAAACCCTGCGTGAAGTTGACGAGCAACACACGCCAACAAAGTTTGCGCAAAAATGGAAGGGTAAAATATACGCCGTTATCGATATCAGCCATGAAAGCCCCGTTTACGATCCGTCTCAACTTGAGAAGGGCGGAATCCAGTACCATAAACTTCCAACCGTCTCCAAAATACCTCCCACGGTTGATGAGGTGCGGGAGTTTGTCGCTCTGGTCGACCGTCTCAAAGAAGAGATCTCCACCGTATCCCAGGAGCTTCCGGAGGGTGCTCCGCGTCCAGTGCTCGGAGTCCATTGCCACTACGGATTCAACAGAACTGGGTTTTTCCTTACGTCGTACCTCATCGAGAAGCTGGGTTTCACGGTTCAAGGTGCGATAGACGAATTCGAACGATGCCGGTCCCCAGGGATCCGGCACGAGCATTTCATCGACACTCTGTTTGTTCGATACTGCGTGGGCCTCCAGAGAGCTTCTACCTTGTGAAGGCATTATGATGATTACGGCCTCCTTCCAAGTTATTTTCTTACCTGATAGTTCTAGTGTCGATGGGGATCGGAGTGGTTATTTTCTTTTTGTTCAATATACCTAGACGCCTTTTTTATGATGCATTTCCTAATATGGACGACAGATGAGGATGGGAATCGGTCTGGAATTTTGACCGTCACGACTAATGTTTGAAGGGGCGATGTATGGCGGGCGACAGACCATGGAATAGCCATAGTTATGAGAAGTGTATCAATACTAACGGGCAATATCAGAGGCTCAGAGAGTATGAAATGTATCATAGACCACATAGATAATCTACAGCTGACCAACAAGTCATATTTTATCATCGTTCCAGTGCATTGAAGCTATCTTGAGTTTCTTGAGGTTGATGGGGGCTGAATCGGGTTTAGCGCTCTAGGGTACGACTAGGCCCAAACAGGCTAAGCGACACACCTCCACACCCACACAGTATTTTCGAAGCGAACCTCCGACCAAGAGAGAAAAATCCCGACGACAACATCGACAAATTCGACAACGGAATACATCCCTCCCGCCCTTTCGTCCCTCTCATCCCCTCTTTTTCGAAACCCAGGACAAATCGCAATCATGGGAGGCGTTACCGTTCGTGATGTGGATGTAAGTTTTTGATTGTTTCTTCTTTTGTTGTGGGGTTGGGGGGTTGGGGGGTTGGGTGTGTGAGTGTGTGTGTGCCTGTGCCTGTCTGTGTGCTCTCGGGGATGGAAGGATAGGGTATGTTATTGGGGTATCGAAGGGGTGACGATATGATATGATACGATACGGGTGCGTTGGGATTTTGGAGGTGGATGGATGGGGATCGATTCGATATACAAAACTCGGACCGGGCGTGCGATGAGACGGGACGGGACGAGATGGACGGAGCCCCGAGGCCGATTGGAGTATTATTTACGGACGATAGCGAAACGAGACAGAAATGAAATGAAATGGGTCAACCCTTCGAATTCGTACGACGATGGCTGGAATGCGGGTGGATGGATGGGATGGTATGAGATGAGATGAGATCGAGAGCACACGGATGGGGGCAATTTCGCACAGCATGCGTGAATGGGATTTTGGGGATATGGATATGAAAATTTTGTTGTCAAAAGACATACGTGCAGGAGGCTGATATATTCTTTTAACGAACAGGCGCAGAAGTTCATCGAGGCATACTCGGCGTTCTTGAAGAGACAAGGCAAATTGCCCATCCCAGGTCCGTTCCCACATACCTACGCCCCCTTCGATATGCTCGCACGATGCGACGCCTTTTCTATATATCATAGTGGAGGGACATGGATTTCTGACAAATGATCGCAACTACAGGCTGGGTTGATACCGTCAAGACCTCGAACGCCAAGGAGCTCCCCCCTCAATCTATCGACTGGTATGGAATCTGCCTTTTTTTCTATCCAGCCCAAAAAACAAACCGTTGTTTCCCCAACGGAAACAAACCACTTTACGCCCGACCCAGATGGATACAAAAGGATTGCATTTGTCTAATACGCCGCCAAATAGGTTCTACGTCCGCGCCGCCTCCGTTGCCCGACACATCTACCTCCGCAAGACCGTCGGAGTTGGCCGTCTGCGCAAGGTCCACGGCAGCCAGAAGAACCGCGGCTCCCGCCCCTCCCACCACGTCGATGCCAGCGGATCCGTCGACCGGAAGATCGTCCAGGCCCTCGAGAAGATCGGCGTCCTTGAGACCGACGAGGACAAGGGTGGCCGGAGAATTACCCAGAGCGGCCAGCGGGATCTTGACCGTATCGCCAAGACGACGGTCGATGAGGAGGAGGAGGATGAGGAGTAGATGTGTGTGTGTCTGTTTTCGCCATGTCTGACGAGTGAGTGGTGAGGGGGGTTGTGTTGTGGTGTCCGGTGGGGGAGCGCGGGGGGGTTTTTTTCTCCTTCCTCGTGGTCTGGTTTGGATCAGGCTATTCCAGGGCAAATAGGGTTTTCACCGGGCGCTGTGGTTTGTATGGGAGGGGGGGGGGAAGGGGAAGATGCTAAGGAGGGGAAATACACGCAAAAATGATGATGACAGACTGCGGGTTGCCAGCCACATGAATCCAGCAATTTTACCAGGCGTTGAATGATAACGGCGGGGCATTTGTCGGGGTTTATGTGATCCAAAAAAGGCAAAACAGAAAAGCGGTTTCTGTCTTGTCTTTTTGTAATTTTGAATGAACTACGCGCCTGATAAAAAATCCCTGTTTTCTTCCCCTTTCTTTTTTTGCGCCCCTGTTTCTTTCTCCGATCTGCTTCCCCTCTTCCATCCTCTCCCATGTTCAAAACACAGCATCACATCCCCTTCTTCCTCTCTTGAAAGCCTCATGTTTTTGTTTTTTTAATTACATCGAAAGCGTGTCTGCTTTTTAGTTAACTCCCGGTTCCTCTTTTTTTTTTCCGCCGCCTCCCTTTTTCTCCTATTTAAAAAACTCCCTTCAAGCTCGTCCGTCGGATATCGAAAAATGAAATTTCAAAACCTGTTCAAAAAAAAAGAAAAACTCTTTTTTCTCTCTCTCCTTTCCTTTCCTTCCTCCCGTGAATACGGCCCGGGGTGCCCCTCTAATAATACCCCCTCCTCATCATTTCTCTCCATATCATATACCCATTTCCCACCGACAGATCCCCATATTTGTCTATCACCCTTCTCTTACCCCCGTTATATCAAATATAACCCCCTTTCCCCCATGCCAAACAACGAATCGACTACATCAAATCTCCTAACTACACCAACCCATTGATTAACCCCTGACTGACTCTCTCTAGACCCACCTAACCAGCCCACCACACCCATCTATTATTCTACGAGAACGAAACTTCCACGACAGCCAAATCCCCAACAATCAAGGGAAAGAAAATAACATCCATCTACCCAGGCATCAACAGCAAAAAAATACAATACACAAGGTTGTTTATGAACCTAACTAAGTACTAAACCATCATATCCGAAAAAAAAAACGGACGTCCTATCCAGCGCATGAACTTTCTTCATATACGTATGTACCAATCACCGTACGTACGTGCCCATTGCCCTATGTATGTACCATTTCCCTCGCTCCGTCGGATCTTCGAATCTAACACAGGCAGGGAAGAAACAAAACAGGAACCGTGTTTGGGTGGGTGAACTGGGTGGATTATTTATCAAAAGGAGAAGCTTCGCTGGGGGGGCTGGGAAATTGAGAAATGAAAATGAGACGATGAGAAGGGTGGTTGGTAAAAGAAAGGACAGGAAAGGAAAAGCGGGAAAAGAAAACGAAAACGACATTTGGTTTCCTCCCACTAGGATGGCGGAGTGAGAGATTGGAGAATTTCACTTGACGGTGCAGATGATCCAGGAACAGACGAGGCATTGGCTTTTGCTAGAAGCGAGATGTTCTCTCTCCCTATCCAACGAAGATATGTGTCCCGGCGAGCAACTACCAGCCTAAGCCTGCCTGATCATCCTGCCCAGAAGATAAATCGCCCTGATACCTATCGACAACATGATCATGAAATCCACCATTCCGGTTCCCAACGCCTATGACGGCGCTATGCGGATCAGCAATCCCCTCTATCTGATACTGATACATGTGGTAAGGGGCACCGCCAACCTGGCTTCCACGTCGAGGTTGCGCTATCGGATTATACCGGTTTATCTCCAGTGGCCTGCTAATGCTTGCGGGCTGAGGAAGAACGTCTTGTGCGGGTGGTATATTCTGATCGCTGCTGGAGTTTTCAATAATGTGTTCGGGTCGCTGGAAGGCTACTGCTGCTGCTGCCCAGCGGAGATACTCGTGAGCTTCGGTTCGAAGTTCGTCGTCGTCGAAATCGATTGGGTCGATGAAGATGCTTCCTGGGACGGAGAATGGGTGGTGGGTTGGACGGCGGTGGGTTGGGTGAGGAGGATAGTAACCTTGTTTATGGAGAGATTGGTGGAAATGCTGGTTGGGGATGGGATAGGGGTTTGAGTCGATGAAGTCCTCGTTGTCGATATCCATGAGTGAGGGGATGCAAAGGGTTTTGTTCATCAGGATGGGACTGTCGTGGTTGACTGGTGTGCCTATCCTTTCATTCTTAATATCCAGGTGCGCGGAAGGGTATCGGAAATAGCTTATTACTTACGATTTCGGCTGCTTCCTCCTTCGAGATCATGGCGAGTATTTGCAGTTGCTTGGTCTGAAAACAGGTTATTCCCGTGGATAGCGGTGTTTTCGTCCCCGTCGTCAACCATTGAGCTGTCATCGTCATCATTCCGATAATCTGATGCATTGTCTTGATCTCCCTCAACCCCTGAACCCCCTTCGTCTTGACCCCCTTGACCTTCATCGCCATTCCCCCCATCTCCCCCGTCCTGATCATCTCCATCACTTCCTTCACTCGTCCCACCGGCATCATACAAACTACTATCATCCCCCTCACTCTCCGTCCCACCATTCGACTCCGAATCCCCAAAATTCGACACCCCAGATCCAGAAACCGCATACCCGCCTCCTAAACCACCACGCGGGCTCCTCGGTCCCATCCAAACAAGCGGATCACGTCTAGATGGTGGCGTACAGAGCCAGTGATAGTCAGCGCTGGAGGGTGCTGGTGCTGGTGCCTGCCTCGATCTCGATTTCTTTCTCGGCAACTCCTCGTCGTTTTGATCTTCTTCATTCGCACGTCTGCATCTCTCTCGTGCTTCGCGGGCGCGGCGGTTTCTTTCGATCACAGCGGCAAGATAGGGGGAGGGAGGGTCGCCGAAGACTGCGCGGCGGTTTCGAGACATGTATTCGAAGGTGGGTAGGGGGGGGGATTTCCGGCATGGGTTTCTTTTACCCATTACTTTTTATGAATGTGGATGGTTTGTCTAATTGTTGATTGGGGACTCTGGAGGAGTTGGGATTGTTGGAGTGTTGGGAGATTGAAGTTTTTGTGGCGATGTGTTGGTCGTCAGGGGCAGCGATGTGTTGTGTTGTGTTGTCTTCGAGACAGCTCAGGGCCGGATATTTATCTCAATGGTTAGCAAGGCAACCAAAGAAAAAAAAATCAAGATGGAGGTGGGTGGTTGTATGAAGGAAGGCGACGTGGTGTGGAAAAAAGGGGGGGATATGACGGTGATAAAGAGAGCGTAAGGGTTTGAGATCCTTTGCAATGTTTATGAACAACAACTCAGTTGCCCCCTTAACTAATTTGATGTAGTTCAGAAACATCCAATTTGTTTTCCGAGAAAGGCCATGTTGTCTCCAGGGCAAAGGGGCCCCTCTATGAAGGAATAGGGAGCTCTATCTAGTTCAGGACACACGGTAGCTTAATATCCCACTTATTTTACAAGAGTCTTCTACTTCATGGCTCAAAGTAGCTACTTTTACTATTTTTGGCTTTGGTATTTGTGACGGGCAATATCTCTGGACTTGGAACATGGGATATAATTTTGCTAACCCGATTCTATCTACATTCTTCGAGCAAGGACCAACCCATAGCCCGCGCAGTGCCATAAAAACTCCATTTAATCCGTTAAGCCCGCGCTTTAGTCCCTGCTTACAGTGGGATCCCAGCAGACATGGTGGTATTCGCCAGTGTTAAGAGACTCCATGTCCTCATCTGATAGCTCAAAGTCATACAGGGCGGCATTCTCCTCAATCCGCTTGTCGGACACGGATTTGGGGAGGGGAACGAAGCCCTACTCAGGGGGCAGATCGGTCAGTAACAAATTACCAACACGCAAAAGGACAAAAAAAAAGAAGCAAAAGACAAAATCCTCACCTTCTGCAAACTCCACCTCAGCAAAATCTGCGCCGGGGTCTTATTATGTTTCTCAACCAACTTCTTCAGCAGGGGATCATCCATCCTCGTCGCCTGTACGAGCGGGGAATAAGCTTCAACGACAACATTGCGCTTCTGGAGCCACTCGACGATATCCGGCCGAGCAAGCCAGGGGTGCAGTTCATATTGGCCAACGTCGATCTTCCCACCGATGGATTTGTTGTACTCCTCCAGCTCATCGAGATGGTGCACGCCATAGTTGGAGACTCCAATGGAACGGGTCTTCCCCTCCCGTTGGGCCTCGACGAGGGCACGCCAGGATCCCTCGCGCGCCTCTCGTCCGCCAAACGGGGCGTGGAGGAGGATGCTTGGGGAATATATGTGTTAGCAGCTGCTGTTACTTCGTACTGGTGTTCTTCAGGGACTGACTTACAGGTCAGCATAATCGAATTTAGCAGCCTTCAAGCTTTCATTGATGGAGTTCTTGGTTTGCTCGTAGCCCATGGCAGTTCTTGGAACCTTGGTGGTGAAGAAGACGTCTGAGCGTTTGAGGCCCGATTCGCGGATGGCATCGCCGCACTGGGCCTCGTTGCGATAGGCTTTGGCAGAGTCGATCTGTTGGGTTGGTCAGTGGGAAGTGTATCAATTAATTGGTGCATTGGATTGGCGCATTTGTCTATGTTTTCTCAGATATGTAGCAGGCGGGGGTTCCATACATGTGTATATCCAACCTCGAAGGCCTTGAGCACCGCCGTTCGGGTTTCTTCAGGAGGTCTAATTGAATGAATTATTAGATTTTTTTGCGCTTGCAATTGCTATATTGATATGGACCAATTTTATTTGAATAAAAAGGGATTTGGGAGACAAACGTTTGATAGACCTAATCAATATCAACAATTATGGTCAGCTATATCAGTAACGCCAGATCTTCTTATCCTCGGACTCAAAAGACAGCAATGCGAGTTTCGAGGAGCTACTTACACCAAATCCAAGAACGGGGATCTCGTATCCCGAGTTTAACTTATAGGTCGACTTGAGGGTTAAAGGAGCCATTTTTGCAAATACACGGGGACTACGGGTAAGAGGGGTATGCTTCAAAAGAGAACTGAGCATGGGCAACTGAAGAAAACTTGGACCTTGCTGGGGAGTCTGGCCGGTTTATATATACGTTTTATACGGGCTGAGTCAAGCTAGAGCGCGGTGGAGAACGGAGTTAGGAGAAATCACATCATAACTACGTAGATTCCCAAATAATCCAATATGTTCCATAGTTGTGGTTTTTGGACTTGGTGAGAACTGCCTTGGGTATACACATAAAGACTATATAGACGGATATAGTTATCTTCAAAATAATCCTCCGATGTTGAGTGATCACAAACTGATAATTGCTGCCAAGCGTCATGGAACTGAGTTTATTTCTGAGAACCCAAATTGCGTGGGATGTTAAGAGGGGTAATTAAATACTAAATGTTTAGTTATCAACTTCATTATTGGGCTGATTATGACGACAACCTCGACTTTTCCCCTCGACCACCACCACCAACCCCACCACGTTCACAAAAGCTGCTATCTATACCCATCCTTAAGAAGACCACTACCTAAGAGATTCACTACACCCATCTTTGCTCAATATCACAGCACCCTCTTACGGTATGCGGCTAATCAAACAGACCATCGAGCGCAATGGCTCGGGGTCAGTTACGCTCTATCCCGAAGAGCCAGAAGACATGGTATGTACTTTCAAAAAAATCTATCTCTATGCCTGAGGATGTGCCCCGGAATGCCCAGACCTAGCCAACTTACTGTACGCATAGCTAACCCGCTCCCCTTCGTCCAGTGGCATTGCTATAACCTCATCCGACCCCACGATCTGCTAAAAGCGAGCGCGATCCGTCGCGTCACTACCACCGCCGCGACAGGGTCCACCAGCTCCTCCCGAGTCCATATGACATTACAGATCCGCGTGAAAAGCCTAGATTTCGACCCCCAGAGCTCCCAGCTCCACGTATCCGGTCAAATCGTCGCGGAAAATCCATATACCAAAATCGGACAATATCATACCATCGATCTGGAACTGCAGCGGAATTTTACACTTGAAAAGGAGGTGGAATCCTCCAGCGAAGCGGGGGGATGGGACAGTGTCGCGATTGAAATGTTGAAGGATGCGGTTGACGAGGGCGGGGATAGACGGGCGGAGGCTGTAGCGGTCGTGATGCAGGAAGGCCTGGCGCATATCTGCTTCATTGGTCAATTCCAAACGGTATTGAAGCAGAAAGTCGAACTCAGCATTCCGCGGAAGAGACAAGGTGGGAGTGATCATGACAAGGTACGTGTATATATGGAACGCTGTGAGTTGGAAGCGGACGGGTACTAACGAAATATCAAAAAGGCTTTGACGAAATTCTTCCAACTTACGCTTGACAATCTCCTCCGTCTGATCGAATTCAACAGTACGAGTACGTCCAGCCAACCGACATCCGGGAACACGACCAACGGGAATGGGACGTCGGGCAAGCCAATATTGCTGGCCTCTCCCGGCTTCACCGCAGCGGGATTCCAGAAACACATGCAATCGGTAGCAAACACGACGACTCCCGCTCTCAAATCTCTCCTCCAAAATGTAGTCGTCGTCCACTCCTCCTCCGGCCACATGCACTCCCTAGCCGAAGTCCTACAATCGCCATCCGTCCAAACAATGCTCTCCAACACCAAATACGCAAAAGAAACTACGCTCATGGACACATTTTTCACCCACCTCCGCAAAGACACGAACAAAGCCACTTATGGGCCACGAGAGGTCGAATCGGCTGTGGAACAGGGCGCTGTGGGCCGCGGTGGTGGTGTCCTAATAATATCTAACCGGCTGTTCCGGGCGCAAGACGTTGCGGAAAGACATAGATGGGTGTCACTGGTAGATCGAGTGAAGGACGTTGAAGGGGGAGAAGTGCGTGTGCTCAGTTCCGATCACGAGAGTGGGCGGCGATTGGATGGGCTGGGTGGAGTTGCCGCGTTGTTGACGTTTCCTATTCTCGAAGAAGATCATGACGATGAGGAAGAGGAGGATGGGGGGCCGGGTGCCGGGGATCAATGACAGATACATACATACATACAACGGTTTTGGAAATTGTTTCTTTTTATATCCGGCGATTTACATCTTGCTCCCGCGGAACGGTTGAGGGGAATGAAATAATGAAATGTTTTTTTATTTTTGGTCTATATAGATAGTTTGGTCACTTTTTACCTCCATCAAACACCGACACGAAATAGAGACCGTGAACAAAAAAATCCAAACAATCCTTTCTTGGTTCCAAGAACCCGGGTCTAACCCACAGAAGTTTTGATCAAAGCTTTTCTGCGCAGTGCGCAGGCCGTGTAACCCACTTAGTCGCCGTCGGCCGCGTCTGAATGATAAATTCTCCGTTGAACAACATAAGCTGCAAGGTAACTAGCCCGCCTCCCGCGCACATTAAACATAAACTATGGATTTTTACTCTCCCGTCGTCAGACAAAATGTAACTAGCTACCCCAGAGCAACACAGAAAAACCCCCACCACCACCACCACCAAAGCCGCTCTTATCTTTTGTTCCTCTCTCAAGTTCAACCCCCAGTCGGCCCCAGTCGGGACCCCGCAGTGCAACCCCTTGGCCGAAAGCCGGACGTCGGCTAGGAGAAAAGGGGGGTCTGTAGATATGGTACTGTACATGTAACTAACTACAGTACAACTCTATACATACCGGACATAATGGGGAAAGCCAGTGCGCGGAGGGAGAAGATAAATACTGGTTTCTTTTCCCCCCAACCGCATTATACATATAGCCCCCAAATAGTGCTGCACAAGCCCCCCCCCCCCTTCCTCTATGATACATTGCATTGCATTGCATTGCAGAGCAGAGCAGAGCATCCATCATTATTGATTGTCTTCACGGGCAGATCGCAGACGCATCCCACGGAGCCTTGATTATTTACTGTTTCTTTTCTTTTTGGAAACCCCTTGCAAACCTGCTCAGGAAACAAATATATATTGGAGAGACATTTTTGCTTTTTTTTGATCTTTGGCGGAAAATCATAATACAGAGCAAATATTGAACCCCTACATGACAGTAAATACAGGGCCTAATTAACTACCCATCCCGCTCCTACCTACCACCGCTCCCAGACCCCCCTTCGCTTCATACACTCACCGTTACAATTCCCCCCCCCCCAATCCCCTGTAGGCTGTAGGCTGTCCCCTGTCGCCTTTCCCCCGAGGCGCGTCAGTCCCCACCAAAACTAAAACCCCCCGGCCACTAATAACTCCAAGCGAAGTACAGCCGCCTCCGGCCCACTAATTAGCCCAGGATAGGTCCCCGACGCGAGGTTAAAATAGATAATCGGCCAATGAAGAACCCCCACGCATTGTTCCATTAAGCGCCCGGGAAATCTGGAGACCGAAGGCTGGGCGGCCGGGCTTTGGCTTGGAATTTTAACGACTTTATCAGACAGCAGCTTGGGGAAGGTCACCTGACGGCGAACTGTGCCTGGGCAAGGAGGAATGATGTCATTGAATATAACGACATTATCTTTCACTCTTCAAGAGGATATGATATATCCCTTGCACCATGACTACACCTGCAAATCCTACCAGTACTACCCAAAGCGATACTGTCCTAACCCATACCTCTGCGGCGCATTTCCAGAACGAGGCTCAATTCATTTTGCATGTTAGGGATGCCATAGACGAAACTACCTCCTTTCGTGAGCTGGTTTACACGGATGTTCCTCTGGCGTGGGGAAAGGCTGTTGTGGAATATCTGAATGAGAACAGAGAGGGTTTTGGCAGGTCAGAGCAGTGCTTTTGTCCTTCTTATTTTCTAATTCTATTCGCACGGCTAATTCTCTTTTCCAGGAAACATTACAATTCAGAGAACAAGAGCTTTTGGATTCGGCTACAGCCAGAGATAATCCATGACTGTGTCCAGTGCTGGTGCAATGCTCAAGTCAGAAACTGGAAGAGCGCTGAGCTTTTAACACCACAAGAGACTGGTCTTTTCTTCATTGCTTCTGGAACAAGTTGGTGTCTTTCAAACTACTTTCCCATTTATGAACATATTCTAATTTGGATATATAGCTTTCGAATTCAATGATGGGCCATATTCTGGATCCAGAAAAGAGCCTGATTGCTACATCTTAGTAGATAATCAGCCCCTACCTAGGCTTGTTATTGAAACAGGATGGAGTGAGTCCCATGCTCAGCTCCTGAATGATATGAATACTTGGCTTGTTGGTGGCAATGGACATGTTCAAGCTGTTATTCTGGTAAAGTGGTCAAAGGTTACGGGCAGCAGGGTCACTGGGATAGCAGAGTTCTATGGACTGGATACTCAGGGCATGCCGGTCATGAGGCAGTCAGAGGTACTACTTTTTTTCCAAATTTTCAAAGAATTTCATACTGGGTCAATGCTGATAAAATGAACGGACAATATTTCCCGTACCAGCACAATCACCAGCACCATCCCAGCTCCAGATACCTCGCCGTGTCCTATTTGGCCCCGCCCTTGTTGCTGGCGCGAATCCCCACACACTACTTCCGTTGAGTATTGATGATTTGCGGAATCTGGCGAGCTTTTCGTTGGCTAGAATGGGTCTTCTTCCTGCGTAGGTTGTTTGTAGATAGAAGGTCAAATCAACAGGTAGTATAGATAAACCGAGATAATTCTGGATACTATGTAACTAAGGGAAAGTTTGACTTGTACATATTCCTACTATTCCAAAAAAACCCTTACACTTGCTCACTCAGATTGCACCTTTATTAGTAAAAAGGGCCAATTTATCCTAACTACAGTGAACTATCCCCTGTGCATCCATGCAATCAAATTTTGTCATCTTCTTCCAACCAATAGAATTATCCGGGTGCTCAAGCCCTTGAAGTAAACAAGGTATGTGCATTGGGTCCCTGTATGTGCATAGGCTTACAAGGATAATGTCAATGAGTGGACGGGAGCTTCCGAAAAAGCAGACCCTCTGCGCCCTTTTCTTTTTCAATCCGTTGTTGTATCACGGCTAGGCCCTTAATTAGGGATCTTTCAATATCCATCCCTGCTGCATGACGGATATGTCACTTGAGGTCTAAGCTACTATTAGTACTAGATACGCGCCGAGGCAGATAGATAAATACCTGATGAGTCAGGAATGGGCGTTGTGTGTGCCGTGTGCATGGGTTAGCCATACCTTGTTGTTGTACATACATAGATAGATATTCGACGGTGCCGTTTTGATATTGCTGTGTTGATGGGGCTGTGGAATCGATTGGAGATGGATGGAAAGTGCCACGTCGGTTTTGTTTCGACGATGGAGCAAAGGGTTTATGGAGGTTTATGGGATTGCGGGGAGAGGCAGTGCCCATAGCGGTGGAATAGGGGCAGTGCCGCGTCAAAGGGTCAACACGGGAAGAAAGGCATTCGTTCGTTTCATCCATCCGAGAGGAAGAAGGGGAAAGAGGCAATAAATGTGAGAGGTGGGGATTATAATGTTAAATGAGAAAATAAAAATAAAAATAAAACAGTCGTATTTCTAAGCTCTATATTATTATTATCCAGTATTCTTCTACTACAAAGGAGAACCGGATCTATAAGAAGATGGAAATATAAAAAAAACATCTTACAATATGAGAGAGAGAAGATTAATAAGACGGGAAAGGTGAGATTAAGATAAGATGAGACAAAGAAATGATTAGAACAAAAATTAATTTTAGATAAAACGCGAAAGGGGACCCCTCATCTTTCGATTTTTCGTGGGGTCTTGTCGCGGAATAGAAGATAAATTGAAATAAGGTAGATCCGTAGATAGTAGGGGCTGTTAAATGCCAAATCTTCCAGCATTGGAGACTGGAGATGTAGTAGAATTGAAATGAATAGAATAAAGAAGAAGATGCTCTACCCGGAGTCGCAACCCCTCGGGGACGCAAAGGAAGGACAGGATAATAAAATAATAATGCAAGTGTGACTGGCCAAAGGAGTGATTAGTTTTTCCAATGCATCCAGCGGTGGAAGAGCCGAAAACTCGATCGAGACGTGTATCTGATGAAAACAGTTCGCAAAACAATATAGAAGCCAAAATAAAGAGCATAAGTATAGGGATAGATGGATCCCCGAATGCTCGTCGAGTACTTGACTTCCACCAGGTCACAAAAGTACTTGAGAATACGAAATAAAATGGACATTGGTGACAAAAGTAAAGATGTGCAAGTGTCGGGAGCAGATTATAGGGGGTATCAACAAGCAAATAAACAAAGAACTGAAGCGGAAAGCGCCCATAATGTACAGCATCTCGTTGACGCACGAGTAATATATTATCGTGTTTTTCGCTGGCGACGACGAGGAGGCTCTCCATCAGGTTGCTCGGGGCTTTCTTCTCTCGCATGGATCTTGTTTGCCTTAAATTCTTGCCATTTTTGCTCGCATTGAGACGCTGACCATCTTAGTCCTCCGAATTCTTGCATCTAGAATCAATAGAAACATAAGTAAATGAAACAAAGGTAGTTCTGAAACAAAAAAAATAAAATAAAGTAAAGTGGAAATTCAGAAGTAGCCACGAACCTTCTGGGCTATAATCTCAAATTTGGCTATCTCCCAAAATTCATGAGCTTTCTGAAGCGCTTGAATCTGTGGACCATGAGATCGGGGCACTCGGAAATGAAGAGAATGAGGCGCACATACTCACATCATCCTCAGACCACTGCTGAGCTCGTTGCTTAAGCCGCGTCATTCGCATTTGAAGACAAGATGCTGTATGATTTGTCCCGAACTCGCCATTCGTTTTCTCCACAATGGTTTTCCAAGGCAAATTATATTTCTCTTTCAGTACGAGAATAAATTCATTTTCTTTGTCCATTTGAGAAGGTTTTGATCTCTGTCCCGAATTCCGTCGCGAAGATCCCGACCGGCGTCGTGTAGCTTCTGTGCCCTGGCTTGCTCGCCTTTCACGCTGCAGCTTACGAAGTCCTTCGGGATCTGGCGCGATATTGGGGAACCCTCGAGTTTGGCTTGGTTGGGGTGTTGGAATAGCAGGACTGGTCCAGGGGCTAGGTCTGCCCGACGCATCAATGCTGTGCCTTGGAGAGTATGCCCCCAGTTGAGTTGAGGGCTGGAATGGATTTTCTAGAGTCTGACGATGAGGGGTGGGATCAAATGCAAAAATTCCAGGTTGCATATATGTCGATGTACTCCCAGTTATGCCGAGACCGTGGTGGGTTCCAGTATCAGCAATATCATGATAATGAAACTCCTGTGAATGGTGACTTTGGGATGGACTCGGTCTTGGCTCGAGAAAGGTACTATCCGATAGACTGATTGGGGTCGGAATGTTTCCATTCGTATGTGTTGTGGTGGTATATGGGTTGGCTGAGCTTGGGAAGCTCTATACATGGCGCCTATTAGCTCAAATGTGTGTTTAAAACCGGAGGGAGGGCATGAACCTACTGAGTGTGGGGAGACAAAGTCGTGATCCAAAAATCCATTCATCTCCTGGCCACGACTTGGGTAGGATAGCTCACTCCAAGAGGGTTGTATGGCTCCGGACTGCTCTTCGCGCGCCATTGGATCAGTTAAACGCGGGCAGGAAGCGCCGGCTTAGATTGTGTCCTTGTTTGGGTTTGATGTAACAAGGGAAGTCGAATTAAAAGTCGAGTAAAGAAACCACGGCGGCAAGTGCATAAAATTGCATTGAAGAAACAATTTCGAAATGCAACAGATAGATTCGTCCAGGAGGGACGGAGGGGGGCCAGTTTTTCATAGTTGAGTTGGGATACATTGTAACAAGATAGCTCCCCGGGTAAGAAAAAGTAAAAAATAAAGCCGGCAAGACTTTGGATGCTCCGCACTAGGGGGTCCAAAAAGACCCGAAAACGACGAGTCAATCGCACGGGGTGCCTCACAAGGTTCTGACAAGAGCATGATGCCATCCCAAAAGAAATCATAGTTCTTTGGACAATGAAGGTCCCACCGGGGACTGTGCCACCTGAGAAAATTGAACGACAACTTATGGTGATCTTGACCTCTCTGCACCTAAGCGCCAGCCCTTGTTGTCACTACGACCTCTCTTCAGGGAGTTGGTCCATACAGAGCCGACGAAAAAAACAGCCCCCATAGATCCCCAAATTCTCGTCCAGGGTTGAAAGACGCCTGATTGTCAATCTCGGCTCCGGCAGGCCGGGTACGGCAGACTCATTGTTGACTCGAGATGTTGGAAGAGGGTGAACTACCTACTCCAAACTAAATGCACTAAGGCGCTCTAAGATCCTAGAATGTTTTAGTGGCCAAGAGGATGCTTCGAATGTGTTGGCTGCCGAATACTGAATAGGGAGCTATGTCCTAGACGTGCAGTGGCTGACACAGATGAAAAACAGGCTGACGATGGAGGGTCGAGCTGGCGGACAATGAAGTTGGACGGACCTGAAGCAGAGCACGTGGAGGCCATCAAAGAGATGATGATGCTTTTTTTACGTCTGACACGCTAGCTGCGTCGACTGACGGAGGCTGTTCAATGAAAAGGGGGAGTGACATGCGGCGCAGACGACCAGGTCGGCCATTGCAACCACGATGTGCGGACTGGTTCTCTCTTGAATCGCGGCAGCGAGTCATGTCCTGGTGGACCATTGGCATCCTCAAAACCTGCAGGTCCCTCCTAGTTCTTCGCATAACTGTGGGATGGAGGATGGGGCCAGAAACCAAACAACGAATTGTCGACCGGGCCACAGACAACAGGCACTCTGTACCCCGGCTGCCCTTGGCTTACAGAGAGCACAGGACTGGCGCTGATGCTGGCTGATGTCGGGGATACTTCTACAATCGTCTGTTGAGGCGGGAAATCGCCAGGAAACAGCCGAGCAAGCTTATCAACTATCCCAAAAGGGCGTTCACGCGGTTGAACATAGTTAGTGTCTGTCCAGGTACAAAGAAAATCATCATCCTGGAGGGGACAGGCCTGCTTCTTCGTGATAGACACGAAAACGCCGCTGTTCTAGTGGTAAAAAAAGGCCCGGGGTTAAGCAGGATGACTGCGGCCAGGCGTAGGGTAGGGGTTTGGGGGGGAAGGGGGGGGTTAGACGCCAGGGCATCCCGTGTCCACAACCAGTAGTACGTGTCATAAATTCACACAGCAGCATCTGGGTGCGTATTTCTTTATGAAGAGGGTGATATCCAGGGAATGCGGAGTGAAGCCAAGGCTGGCGGTTAGAGAGCGACGATGATGGGTTGGCGCGAGAATCACGTGACCCAGCATTATTAATACAACTTCATTATTCTCAGCATCCATTCATTATCAATATCCAAGCTTCAGGATGTGCACTGCCGAACCAACCATCACCTCCACCAACTGATCAAGACTAAGAGTAGAGGGGCTGTCCTCCCTGCTGCGGCCTCCACCCCCCGCCCTCCACCAACTGGGCTCCATTTTCGGGCTTGCGGGAACGTCAAAGGGTTACCTTCGACGGCGCAACCTTCAACCCCTCTACCAAATCACATCTGCTCTTTTGCACGGCCATATCAATTGCAGATTTAGCCGTGACCCACCTGGCTACATGGCCGCTTATCTTTGCTTGCACAAACCCCGGGGTTCTAGAAATTTTGGGGGCCGTGATACCCAAAGTAGGTAAGAGTGAAGTTTGGTGTCGAATCACAAAGACGGGGATTTTGTGAACCACTGGGCTCGTTCCGTATGGCGGCGTCGATCCGAGGTGGTAGTCTATCTGCAGCCTGTGCGGCTTGCGTCTGAACAAAAGCCACAAAGATTCACTGCAGGAAGCAGAAAACTACCCGCAGTCCGTTGAGATGCAGCAGATATCTTGGACCTCTCGGGGAAGGGGTATGGAGTAGACGGCCCCAATGAGGTCTTACCGATCCAATCGGGTAACATTAGCCCCCACGGCCTTCATGGGGCCTATGCTTCTCTCTAGGATTCTTCAAATCCACGTTCAGTCTACCCTTTCGGTGGCAAGTTGCTCTAACCTACTCCCCCGATTGGACTATTAGCACGAGTTCCTGCCGACCACGATCGACGAATGCTCGAGCGCGGCCGCCGGGACCCATTCCTATTCCTGTTGACGAGCTTTTATTTCCGGCGCAGGTCCATTGTTCCCTTTGCTCATTGGGGGCCATCCGGTCGTGCTTCTCATCCACACCGTTGCGGGACCCCGTCCCGGCCTGGCAGAAGCCCTACCGGGCCAAAAACGCAACCACACTAATCTAAACGTTTTCTTTCCACGACAGCCACTCCTTTCGTCATAAGCTTGATCCAGTTCACGTTTGACCAATGGGTCGAAGCATAGGAGATATCGACTATGCCTAGCTGGATACTGAATAGTTAGGAAACACCGAGGCTCCAGATTTTTGGCCCTCACACTCAATAGAGGTAACCCGAATTGGCCTGCCGAAGGGATGCAAAGAAATAATTCCTAACAGTTGGGTCTTACCCTTGTTGTTGGAGGCGGTTGTTGCCTGGAGAGAAGATGCGATGAAGTTGCCTCTGAATACAATGAACTATAGCTACCCGATCTGCACCTGTGCATGCGATTGCGCACTTCAGCTTAATTCTCTTCACCTCGGGGCTAGGTCCAGGGCCGGAAACCAAGATTTGGGAGACGATTTCCATATCATTAAAAGAGTTGCCCTGTTACCAATGACAACAATGGCCGCCACAGTTATCTGAAGGAGGGGCTTACTAGAGCTTTTCAACACCCCTCTACTATCTGCAGAATATGGACCGCCCTCCTGAGGACATACACTGGCGAATATGGCACATCTACACTAACAGTTCTCGATAAACGTCGGGCTATAGGACAAAGAATATGACTTACACAAGCCATCTAGGTGGATAGGAGATGGGATGAAACATTTCCGATACACGGAAGTGGTTGTTTCTAGTTATCACCAACACCCCTCACTTGACACACCAACTCATTTTCATTCATAGCTGTTTCGAATTCTTCAGTGAATCAGCTCTGCTCGGGATCACCTTCTCTTTAGGACAAGTGACAAGCAGAACGCAGGTACGGCAGCGGGTGCATGGCTAGAGAGTGGCACGACGATCAGGTGAGAGGATCAATAGCCGCGATCCAGGGGCAAGGGGGATTGCACATAAGTTCATACGGTCACCCAACATCGGTAAATGGGAATTGGATGGCTCTTATTGGTGCTTCAATCCTAGGTTCTAGGGAATAAAATGAATCGTGCGGCAAAGCTCACCAACAGAAGCTCCTCTGTTGGGAGGGGGTGATCTTGAAACTAATGTCTTGAAAGAACCAAACCATGGCGACGGCAACAGAAGAGAACGTTGGCCAGATCGGACGATAACATCCAGAAAACAGGTCTACAGTCCATCCCCCTTCCATCGTCCTTAAGAAAGACAAAGCAAGATCATACGAGCTAGGAACCGTATAAAGAATCTATCAGCTTCCTCGGGCCGGCGCCTATTACCGAGATATTACACTAATACCCTGGTGATTACACCCCTATCTCCAAGGATCTTGCAAATCATATGCATAATTCACGGAATTATACCCATATACACGACTGTCTTAACACAAAGGTAGCATTGGAGCTACTGCCTCCTCGTGTCAGCCGGCGACCAAAAAGCGAAAGGAAGTTTCATTCGCCCAAAGAGAATACAATTCCGATTCAATTTCGTGTTGAATCTGTTCCCGCTCCACTTTGATGCCTACAGTCGGGGGAAATCTGCTACCATGAGCATTGGACCCTTGCGCTTATCGTGGCTCTCCAAACATACTACGAGTTGAACCTTTGTCTCACTCGAAATTCCTACATAGATATGTCGTTATCCGTGTCTTCTGCGAGTTGCCGTCCCCTGCCAGGCCGTCGAATATTCTTTGAGTTACTCGATCCCTTTCCCGATGTCGTACCACTTTCTTTTCCCTGTCCTGCGTGCGCCGTGGTCAGATCTACGTTAATATGCGACCTGTCAGAATTCAGCCGCCACATGGTTGTTTTAAAATTAAAGCGTGGACTGAAGAAGGGATAATAATAGAAATGGGGCGGAAGAGGGAGGAAAAAAATTCCCCGAAGATTCTATCTGTATGACGAATGGATGGATGTGGTTGACTCATTATCTTATTTCCCATAAGGGCAGTTTTAGATTGACGACCTATCATTCCCCTTCAGCGCTCGGAGAAAAAAAAAAATACTCAGCCCTGCGTGTAAAGTAACCCCTATATATAAAAGCGCTTCTATACATTTCACCCCTGGGCCCCGTGTTCCTTTTATCACTCCACTCCACCTTTTCCCCTTTCCGGTCATTGCAGAAAAAAAATCACAATCATATTCCCTGCTTCACCACATGTATATATCGTCGTGCAAAATCATTTCGTAAACTGAATTCCTTTAACTACCCGCTCAATCAAGCCATGGTAAATCGCCCAAAGTCCCAATTGGGATCAACCGTCCCATTTTTTCTCCAGACGAAAAAACGAAAGTATCAAGTGAAACAGAAACAAACATAAACCAGTCCGCGCAATGAAGCAAGCAAAGAAAACAATAGGGCAAAAACATGAGAGAAATTTCATCAATCAATCGATCAATCCAGGAGAACCAAAAAGAAAAGGCAAAACAAAAAAAAAAAAAAAGGGTGCCCATACTCCCCTGACCCATGCCCATCCCATTAAAAGCAAAAAAGTCCGTCGACAAAAGGAAGACAAAAAGGCATAAACACAGGTTTCCACCCTTACTCCTATACATAGGAAAAAATTGAGCGTGAAACGAGAGACGTGGTTGCATATCCATCATGATTCAAAACAAACTGGGAAGGAAGGAAGAAAAAAGATTGAGCCGGATAAAGATGCGAAATTTACAATCTAAGAAAGCTGAAGCACGAGAGATAGAAGATACGGTCAAGAAACAACAAGGGGAAAAAATATAAAACGGAAAAGGAACAGTGATGCGTGAACGGGCGTTTGGAAGAATTTGAAGTCTTCAGAATCATGTGTGTCTGCCATAGATGTATCGTACCCCCGGGGGAGGGGGGGAGGGGGGATGGATAGAGAGACGAGGATCTAGTTCGCTCCTCCCTCGAAGCTCCAAGTCGATAACCACAATCTATGCAGTTGTCATCCTCTTTTGAGCCCAAACATCCCTTTCAACAGTGAGCAGCGAGGCCACGGCACACTTCTCAACAGGGCTCGGGGCATTGATGGCAGTGTTCAGCTCAGTGTTCAGCTCCGCGATAGCAGATGAGACCGGCCCATTGATAGCGTGAAATCCACCATCAGCATGGAGTGGAGGGCTGTTGAACGTCGCCTTGTGAAGGGCGCGAGTTGCCTCGTGAGGGCTAGGCCCGGGAGTTGGAGGCGATACAGCACGGCTCCGGTGCGAGGAGAAGATTGCCTCGAAAAAGGCCTCTTCGAGCTTCCCCGCTGGGTATCCGGGACCGTTCGAGTACTCGGATGCAATCAGTGACCAGAAGGAGTCGCGGTAGGTGTCGTATAGACCGCGGAGACGGATGGTGTCGATATGGTCTGGGTGCTCGAAGGACTGGCGGTGTCCGTTGTGGGTGAACGAGGTGTCTAGTCGGAGAGATTTGTTGAGGTTTGCTGGTGTCGATTGCATGGAGTGAAGAGGCGATGTGTTTGGCTTGGGGAGGATGGGCACATGGGGGCGAGATTGCTGGGGGGAATCGATTACTGATGATGCTCGTGAATTGGTCATTGATTCGGGGCTTGGGGGAGATAGTGGTGTGGACATGTGCATGGAGGACTTGTATTCGAGGGGGCATTCTGGTGTAGTAGATAGTCCGGAGTATGAGTTGACGGAAGACACAGACTCTGTCCGTCTCCGACGGTTGCTGCCATAGGACATTTGATGGTAGTGCAGCCGACAGGCGAGTTCGGTTTTGTGTAGGTGAGCAGCAATGTGCTTGTAAGGCATCTTGTGCATGCGAGTCCTCAGGAGGTAGGCTTCCTATAGCTGGGTTAGTTCTGAATGGAGGAAGAACCAGCTTTCAAACGAATGCAATCACACGTACCTCCTCCTCAGTCCAGGCTCTGCCTCCGCCAGTAGAGGATAGTTTCCGATGCTTTTGGATGCCATGATCCATGCGGTCGATATTAAGGGGGGTCGTGGATATGTAGTCGCGAGCCTCTGTCGGTAGAGAAACGGATCGAATAGTTGGAGACATGTTGATCGACTGATTTCTTCAAATGAGGGTATGCAGGTTCGAAGAATGGATATTTGATATCGGTCTCGGGGTATAGATATAAATATGGCAACGACAGTAACCAATGTCCACCAAAAAAATCTAACTTCAACTGAGAGGCAGCGAGATTAATGAATAGGTGATCGTCAAGATCTGTTCGGTAAAATAAACAAAAGTATATCAAAGAATGTAGCCAGCCCAACCAGTGGGATACGAAAGAAAGAAAAGTAGAGCTGAGGGGGATGAAAAGACAGGTATCAATCACGCAGACTCATCGATATACTCCTGATAGAACAAAACGAAAAACACAGAATGGGACTCTCTTATATCTATAAAAGAGTTTGTTGGCGGCAGAAACGGTTCCTGGCGCTATACATGGTAGTGCATAATCATTAGAGTGGCGATGGCTGGAGCTTAAGCCGTTTCTGAATCCATGGGGCGATGGTGGAGGGGGTGCAGATTTCCTTGCGGATAGTCGATATGTGACAGGCACGGTTACGATGACGCCCAGTAAGGTCATGGATTGCATGAAATCATAGCCTCAAAGGGCTAGGGACCATTTCCTAGCAGAGCCGTAAGCCCATCCAGCGACAGATTGGCGTCACCAAAAGAGTTTTGCTAGTTTTGAACCCTGAAGTTGATCACACATGGCAAAACCAAGTAGGTGTCAGAAGTGCTCAGAAAAGAACTACTGAGCTTCCAAAAGAGGAATGGGTGGGCCTTGCAAGTTACTGAGCGAAGGATAGCTTGTTTCGAAAGAACACCAAAAGAGGAAAAAGTAGATTTGGCCATGCGATAACAAACTCATGGTCAAGGGAGGCTAGGAGGGGCCATGCAGGGAGCATGGAGATTCAAAACGATGAGAATTGTGATAGTAAATACGGCTTTGCAGAGATCGAATTCTAAAGCGCAGCCGTTTCAAGCTCAGGACTTTACCGGAATAAATTTCCCAAAAACCCCTCCATCCGCTATCGTTGATATGGCGGTGTGGACATCTTACGGCGGCGGGAAGATGCTGCCGCGACAGATAACATTGGCGGGGAGGATAGACCAGTTTGCGGGCCGGGCACCGCCAAAAGGCCCCCGTACCAGCCGATGCACCGGGAGTCGACCCATCAGCATGGGTATTTGCGATGCCTGCTATCTCCAGCACGCCAGCCCAACAGGCATCCTGAGACTCTCGGGCTCGATGCAGCCGCTGGGGGGAGTTCCTGTTCCTTTGGATGTGCTGGCCCGGTTGGCGCACGGCTTGGCAGCGCTGTGATTGGCCCGGGGTATATCAAAATATCAAACGGTCGTTTCAACTGTGTCTGTTACCAAGATCGTTTCTGCTTTGAAGGGGTTTCACCATGCCCTCCCCTCCCCGCGTTGTAGGGCTCAAAACTGCATTGACGAGCCCTTCTGCTGACAAAATCATGCTGCCAGCCTCCATGAATAGTAACAACAACACCGTGCACGTCAATGGGCCTGGGGTCAGAGAGTGCGACTAGGGTGCGATGAGACAGTTCAAGCTCAGACGTCAGGGATCCCAAGAACCCCAAAACTCGATTTGAAATCCAAATCACATATTGCCAATTCAAATCACTCTGGAAATCCTCATAAAGGCATGGTCTATTACCTCTCGAATATTTACTGTTCTTCCATAACCCAATATCTCGAAAGTCGGCCAACAGCGTTATGAGGAGAGCTGGGGGGATTCGAAGCCATTCCACGTGGATGCACGGACGCTCTTTTGACCCATTCTGCCGTGCAGCGGACTTTCCTTGCCTTGCAGTAGCTTCGCCACCATCCCATACATAGAATATGGAGCATTGCGGAAAATCTTTAGGTCAACCGTAGTTAGGACGCACTTGATACACAGCGCCATGATCAATGCTGAATACCCTCGACCATAATAGGAAACCAGGATATGCATATTGAAACCTCCGTCTAAAAAAGGCTCGTACCGAAGTCCACACGAGAGGTAAACCTTTCAGGATGTCGTCACAAAGGCTCCCGATGACAAGAATCCCGATTCCGGGTTTTTAATTTTCACATATACGAAACAGTCACCGGTAATGGGTTGCCAAAACATGTTCAGACCCCGTCGGTTAAGATGTCAATAACCGCTAGAGTATGGAAAGATATTGGCCGATGCGGTTGTTAATTGTTGGGTTCATATCCGTAGTTCGCCGGTTACTGAAATGTGGGGTCATAAATCGGGGACCTAAGGTAAAGAGTAAATCATTCTATAGCATCCCAACACGATATCACAATGATATGGAACTGCTTCGGGAATACTTTTCCGGGAAGCCGAACAAGTTCCCCCTCCGGAAGTGCCGGGGAAACTCGTTAATCACAGAATCGGCGGACAAACTTCGAGATTATTCCGTCGTCGTTGATAACTCTGTGCAAACCAGAACATGAGGGGCAGTACATTAAGCCCTGCCCTACTTGGTTTTACCGAAGCTGAACACAGAAAGACTCCATTTGGCATCCCATAGGGTAAACAATGCGGGAAACTCTCCGATGATTAAAACAATATCTGTGTGACCAAGAGTATCAAAAATCTTCTTATCTCGACAGCGAGTGAAAAGACGATTCTCGTTTTCTCTTCGTCTCGTTTCGCTGGTTGAATATTCTAGGCGTACTTTTGTTCAATCAGCCTAAACAAGCTAGTCAGGATGCAAGATGGTTTCAAGCTGTGTGAACGCACCCGCTCAACGTGCATACGTCCCGCTCTCGGGGGAACGGCGACCATTGAAACCGGAGTTCCCGAACATCAAACAATAAACTCGCACTCGCTGCCTCACCATCAAGCCCTAGGGTGATGGTTGAAGCCAAAAATATCTTGAAAAGATGGAGAATTTGCCTATTCGTGCGCAAATGTTCCTGATCCGGCTTAGGTCGACCCCACGAGACGAACTGGTTGGCGTTTTGGTCGCGACTCCAGGGGCCGGGTAAAGCGCAGGGCCACGGATGGATTGTTGACACCAGCGATCAATGCGTCCTGATCAAAGCTTCAAGTTCCCTTGCAAGGGTCGGGTCAGGATTGCGCCTTGCTGTATGCAGCCAGCTACAGGGCCCTTGGCAGTATCTTGCACTTCCAGGCCTTTTCCCATATCTCCCATGTCATGGCCTAGCCGCTGTGTATTAATCAGAAACACTTAGTCGAGCCCCACGATCGAAAGTATGACACAAGAAGTCGTGTGGAAACACAGAGGGGGATATGGTAATCGATTAAGAATGTATCCTGCGAATAACGCCGGAAAACACGTCGTGGACTGCCCAGAGCGAGTCGAGATGTTTCTTAGATTGGTTTCAGCCTCGTCGGTTGCTCAAGGCTAGTGGGTCACGTGCCATGGTTTGGCTCTGAACCCATTATCAAACCACACGCCTTCGTCCGCAATCCATCCATACCTCAGAGCATAGCATGACATGGCATTATTGCCTGTGCTATGGCGGTTGGAAGCATAAATCTCTGACTCAACGCCCTTCTCCTGCAGCCCCAACGTGTTCATGTTATTTTCCGACCCACGAGTTCCTCTGCGCCACGACGACACGACCGCCTCCTCCCCGGGAGCTCGCCCTGCTACCAGGCCCATTCTTTCAAATATTCGGATTTACCTTCTATTCTAGAATCAGAGATATAGCCCGACATCACCTTTCGTTTCCCCTGTTTAAAGTTCCACTACAAGAAAGTTGCGAAACGTACTTGGCTTGGCGAATATTCCCCCTCCCCCCCTCAGTTCGCCCATACTTCCGTTAGCCCCAGGACCAAAAAAAGGGCAGCTAGCTTTTGGAGCTACCACGCAGTTCCTCACAGAAAGGCAGAGTGCTAGTCCGTCTGCCCAGGTTCCTAATCAACGTTTGAAAACTTTCTCATGGCCAAGTGTCCATGACGCCCCCTTTTGTTGTATGCACTCCACATGTAACATGAGCAAAAAAGGTGCAACGAGGCTGAGTGACTGCCCTCGTACAAGCCTGTCATATCTGAATTTTCTGCGCCCCCCAATAATCCGTCAATACCTGCGGCCTCTACCTATGCGACCTTTGGGACGAACCGGTGGTACAATACGGACGTTTAACCCAGGATAGGAACGGAAGAAACTTCTTTTTTTGTTGTCACCGCATTCTGCAGATATCCTTGTACATTCTGTTTATTCCCCTTTTCTGAAAAATTCGGAGGATTGATTGTACGCAAGATATGCCACATAGCGTATAGAAATATTCCGCCATTGTCCTCGATATTTCGATTTCTTTCTTTTGGTCCTCCCCAAATGGGCAATTCAATTGCCCATTTACTCTGCATGGTCAATTTCTGCCTTCCTGAAGAAGGGAAAGAACGAGGGGCAAATTTTTCCCTCCGTTGGCAGATTCCGCACCACGTTGCCGTTCTTTTCTATGTTCCAACTTCGCCGAAATTTTGTCGCCTCGACTTGTACAGGCTAGAATAAATTGCCCTTACGCATACAACAACAAAAACAGCATTGCTGGTTTGTGTTCTGTACGATATATACACGACAGCTGATAACTGATTGGCCCAAGACGGAAAAAAAATTTCTGCGACACTGAAAATATCCAGACAAGGGGGACCCCCCGTGTTACCGCGCTCTAATTTTAACTCGCCGACCTCAAAAATTTGATTTCTTTCCATCCAATGCCTGTGGCTTTTACCCCAGGGATTTTTCAGCATAACACAAGCGTTGGCATTTGCGTCTCTACAGTTTCCCAAACTAGCGTTTGCGTCGTCGTCTTAACTATTTATTACATCATCTATTTATCTGGTGTCTGACAGAAAACTACAGAACCAGTGGAAGAAAGTTCCGGAGGTTTGTGTTGTGCTATCTAGCACTAACTCATCGGGATACGCCTGGGTTCTCGCTCTCTCTCTCTCTCTCTCTCTCTCTCTCACTTGATTCAGTACAAGTGCGCAACGAAAATCTCAAACCAGCAGAGAGAGATGGGAAGACCATTTCAAGACGAGGTATGTATGATTGGATTTTTTATTCTACAAGAACAACCTAGGTACCTATACCTATACCTACATACCCACAATTTCGATGATACAATTTTACCTCCGATAAGGAGGTTCTGACGTGACAAAAACAAAAATAAAAAACCCATACCCACAACAAACATGAATGAACGTGTAACCCACCAGCCACGCACTCCTCCATATATCTTATCTCCCCCTGCTTGGATCGAAGCACCCATATGCACATCATTTACAATAACCAAGCAGCAACAGCGCCCACCCCATATGCGATGGGATGAAACGAACCGATACAATGAAATGGGGGGACCGTGTCCGTGTTCTGCCTAACTACCTACCTACCTAGCCCGGCCTGTCATATGCACAGCGCGGGAAAGAAAACACCTCAGACAGTTTCTAGAAAAGAAGTTCCATTCCATACATCCATCACATCATACATATAACGTACGGACAGGTACATACATATTGTGGAGCACCGGCACCGGCACCGGCACTGACACTGGCACCAAAAGTGCAGGCACTTTTCTCGAAAAGGTTGGATTAAGCTATGGTTCATGGGGGGAAAGGGTAACATTTGGTCAGTACTGTGTACCTTGACCTTGCGGTACCTCGCTCTGACTGTTGGCCTTGGTCTTGGTCCTGTACATGTACATGTAGTTAGACTTTTGTGACCCCACAGCAGGTACATATACGGATGTATGTAGGTACATATATAGTTTGCATCCTGTCAATTGCAATCTATCTATAATTTTTATACTAGTACATTGTTTAAACTTCTGGCACGCTTCCCATGAAGAATGCTGATGGACTTTAAAACATTATAAAAAGGAGGGGGGGAGGTAGACCATGGAAAGCGGAGCTATCATCTATGTATGTATCTATCAGCTTCGTAACTAATTCAGGGAGTTCCCGCTCGGTTCCTCTGGAAGCTGGGGCCCTTTTTCCCGTCTTTTTTGTGGGGCGAAGCCGGTAACTAACTTAGTTTACGGACGGGCGGTGGTTAGTCTAGTTACTTGGATTTTTCATGATGAACTACGAACTATGTACGAGAGAAGAAGTCACGAAGTACACATGCAGCCTTAATTGACGAGGCTGTAGGTACTTTTGCTTTTATCCTGAAGATACTGATTATTCCTTTTTGAAGGGCCTCGGTGTAAAAAAAAAGACAGGATTGAAAAGGGATTAATTTGATAAAAAGCTAAGCTACTATCTAGATGTCGATGTATATCTCTCTCTTTCTTTGTCTTCTTTCTCCAAGGTGATATTACTAGTTATCGATAGCTTACATACTGGGATATCTCACATTCCCCTATCCTCCAACTTGGGTAACAACACGTTTCTTGGAATTACGTAGGTTCAGTAACTAGCTAGAGGATGTCGAACCCATCTCCAAACCAACAAACGGTACGCACGGTACGAGCAAATGGCTTGCGGGTGGCTTGCCAATCCTCTCTCTTGTAAATAGCGGGGCTGGTCGGGTCTTGAATTCATGGTGGTCCCCTCGACATCCAGATTGGCCAGAATGACATCGGCACTGCCGGGCGCCAAAAGAAAGTAGCAAAAGCAGGGAATCCAGTTAACTCACGCAGCCCAGCCCAGCCCAGGCCAGTTATGTCCAGTTATGTCCAGTTACCTTAGCGCCCTCGGATGGAGCGGCTGGTGAATGATGATTGAATGAATGGATGGATGATGGATGGATGACTTCTTTTTCTTGCAGCTTGACGCAATGGACCAGTTGCATTTGGGGAGTTGTTTTTGTCAGACCAGAGGGTGCTTGGTTGTGTTACTGGAGCTGGACTTGAAGTCAAGGATGTAGTTATCCAGGGAGTGGATTGTCTTTTCTTTTTCTCTCTCTCCTCCCATTGGAAAGTGTATCATATGGATGTATGTAAGTTACCATACAGTACCGTACCGTACCAGCCGTGACCTCAGTTCCCCGCATTCCGCACTCCCAGTTGCTGTCACATCGCATCTCACAACATCCTATCCCAACCACCAACCACCGCCATATCATCCTCCAGCTATCGCCTCTCCCCTGCCCGCCCGTTGTCGCTCTACCTCCAGTGACTGTCTCCAGCTGTGCCGCTTCCCCCCAGTCCCGTCCCACACCTGCTCGCTCTCCGCCCTCCTCCTATCGGCTCCTGTCGCCGGCCACAGCTGTCTCCTGGTCGCTCGACTGCTATACTTGATACTTCAGCTCGCAGTGTCTGCCCCCGCTGTCTACCTGTCTACCAATCGCTCTCCCTCTCGTCTTCCGTCCTCCCTCCAGTGTTTGTACCATCCAGCGTTCTTCCAGTTCCCCCCCCACCCTGCTCTACATGTCCCTGGCCCGGCTTGATCGTCAAGATCAGGCTTGCGCTGTCCTCGCTTCCGATCCTAGTGTGTAACGTCTTCTTGAACAGTCCGCCCCGCGGGTTCTTCAGCAACCTGGCCAAATTGTCACGCGTCAAATGCTAACTTAATTTCTCTGCGTATCTCTACAGATGAATTGGCCGCCGGTTTTCCAGAGGGCTCCTCTTCCTAACATGTCGTGAGTATTCTGCCTGCTTGTTGCGTCTATCTTCCCGCCCGCCTTGCTCGCCCCGTCTTGCCTCTGCCGCATCCGCTCTCATCATACATCCCTCTGGCCCCCCAGCTAGGGACTTGGACTTTGATCCTGTATTCCTCAATACGCTAGGCTTTCCGGCGGACCACACCCCCCTCGCCCAAGAATGCTCCCTTTACTAACCCATCTGCGCGTTTGTCGCATAGATCCCCTCCATCTACCAAACGCATCAAGACTGCTGTCGCCCCCAACACTCCCACCCACCCCCTAAGCCAGCAGCAGCAGCCTCTCCCATTTACCGGGCCTCCCGGTCCTTTCGACAGTGTCCCTATGGTGCCCACTCCAGCGCCCGCGCCGGCCCCAGCTCCTGCCCCAAATCCCCGGAAGCGACGTGCGTCATTCCAGTCAGCTCCCCTGGCGGCCATGGCGCCTCCCCCGCTAACTGGTGCGGTTGAAGGCGAGGGAAATACTGCTGGCATGACCGCTACCCCCGAAACCGCCGGCAAGAAAAAGGGCCGAACAAACACCCCATGGACCGCAGAGGAAGAGCAGCGGCTCAAGACTATGCGAGATGCCGGTAGTACTTGGAGCGAAATCGCCAAGGTTTGTCCCACATCTTGTGAAGGCTCGAACTGTCCTGTCTTTTGGTCTTTTCATGTATAAAAGATATCTAACCGTCGATGATCCAGACCTTCCCCTTGCGAACCGAAGGAAGCGTGAAGAAACATTGGTACAAGGTGGGCTGGATCGCCCTTGCAGCATGCACTCTTAATCCTTGTATGCCTAACCGATTTACAGGACATGCACTATGCTGAATTTGCCGAGGATGAAGTAAGTGCATTCTATCTTCAATCAGAGAGCAAAACTAACTTCTTATCAGTCAATAGCCCTACGGGATGCCATCAAGGAGTACGAATCGAATAAATGGAAAGTCATCGGGCAAAAAATTGGAAAGCCAGCAAAAGTAGCTCGATCCCTTGTTGTTTTTACCTTTTGGTATTATTCTGACATGTCAATGAAATAGGCCTGCGAACAATATGCAAAGGAGCATTTCAAAAATCTCTAAACGACCTCTTGAAACGACCTATCCGATTTACTCCCAACGAATCTTTCCTTCACCACAACCGGTACAACCAATAATGCACCGTTGGAGTATCCATTCTATGTCTCTATTTTCAATCACTTTTTTCCCCTCTTTTTTTTTAACGATTGCGACAAATGACCAGGTTTAGCAAACGGGATCGCAGGTTTCAGGAGTTGGGCTAGGCGTTAACAACCATGTTATTGTAGCTGTTATCAGCAAAGGTGGGGTGGGGGGGGGCGAGGCCAGGCAGTTTTCGCAGAGCTATACCCCGGTTCCCTGTGTTTTCGTGGCATTGAGCCTTTTTTTTTTTTTTTTTTG